>JBCNJP010000011.1:10813850-10908957 GCA_039602395.1 Deinandra increscens subsp. villosa | reverse complement strand
CGATTTTATTCACAATAGCCTTTAACTCCTTAATCTTTCTATCTTCCACCATTTTAGCCTTAGCCAACCAGTGTTTGATTGCACCTATTATATTTTTTAACTTTCTAGCCATCCACATGTCCGGCCGATCAGAACCCTACATATTATGAATTGTGTCACGAACCAAACTCTCCACACCATCTCTTTGTAACCAAGTATTGAAGAATATGAACGGTTTGAAACTCAATACACACCAAAATTCTATCGATTTTACTACCTTTAACCAAATTCCCAAAGAAAATTAACATTATAATCCATTCGCAGTTCTCTAATCCAGTCAGCCTTCCAGTCGTCGCCGACCCCCTTAGCATTTACGGACATAAAATCATTGAGGAACCGATTCTTCTCCTTCACCAATGATCAATTCCTCAAAGTGTTGGTCAAATCCATTCATATTAATGCCCACCAGGTTTCCGACTCTCATAGTGTTTTTAGTCTCCACTTGTATATCTTTCTCCATAATGTTTACCTCGTCCTGGTAGACCTCATCATGCGACACTAGTGATGGCGTTTTATTTCGACGAGTGCCCTGGGCCAATTTCTGATGAAATCCATGTTCTTGGCCTTTTTCTTGGTCTGGGCCTAAATACACCAATAATCGGCCTAAGATTAATGGATCCTCCCCACTTATGGGTGGACTAGACGGACCGGTTCATGGGATGGAACAGATAATAACATAAGTTAAAGACACTAACTATATAATGAATTTTAGCCACCGGTAAGTTGACATGTGGCATTAGTTTTGTTTTATTAGGAATGCTATAATACGTATTTTACCCAAAAGAAAAAGTAGTCCCCATTTTTAAAACGTCTATAATTTTTTTATCCGACGTTGATTTTTATAAAAGTTATATCATTGGACTCATCACGTTTTTATCTTTAATTCAGGTGTGGTCTCGACGTTTTTTGATTTTTTTTAAATGCCTGTCCTAACATGTAATGTTATAGAGAGTAGCACTGGTGTCTTTTTAAAAACGTTTTTATTTATTTTCCTAAAAATCTTTTATTTAAAACAACTTTTTTTAGGTAATTTAAAAAGATCTATAAAAATAGTTTTTAGAAATGTTTTTATCATTTTTTTAAAAACAATTTTTTTATAAAACGTTCTTGTCATTTTATTTTAGAAAAATTTGTATTAGAAAAAAACTGTTTAAAATAATAAACTGTTCTAAAAATAGTTGTTTAAATAATATATTTTTCAAAACTATTTTTCTATAATCATTTCTAATTTAAAATAAAAATTGTTTAAAAGATGTTTTAATAGATAATATTGTTTAAAAAAAGTTTTTTTTATGTTTAAATGGTTTTTGAAGAAGTTCTAAAAAAGATGATTAAATTTTTTGTTATTTTATAATTTTATAGAGGTTGAATGTAATAATTTTTAAAAATTAAATTTCAGGAGAGGTGTGACAAGTTGGGGGGGTTGGACAGGATTACTAATAGCCTATGCCAACATGCTATTGGATCAACACGATATTATCGGTGATACGTATTCTTAGATATTATATCGGAAGCATTTATACGTTAATATATTTAAAGCCTAGTACGTTCTGTTTGTTTACGTGAGCCTTATGCTCGTCTTGTCAACGTTATGACATTATGTTAACATGGGCAGTTGTACAAGCAAACGCACATGTCTTAGAACTTGAATAAACCAAAGGGGGACAAGTTATGTACTAACTAGTGAGTTTTGTCGCCAACGGGGGTTTATCCTAGTGGCATTGGGATCTTCGAACTTTTGGGAAAATCTGGATTCGAATCCTGTTAGGGAAGATGATGGTCAGGCTCTCCATAAATAATTTGGGCGAGCCGGTTTGAGGCTTGGGTCCGGTCCGGAGCTAAGGGGTTTTTCACTGGGGTAGCTTCTTCCTCGTGTGTGCGTCTAGAGGGTTCCAGGGTCGGCTCGCGTTGCGGAGTCTTAGCTCTCCCTCCCAGCCTTTAAAAAAAAACTAGTGCGTTTTGTCTGCTAGTTACATACTTGAACTAGTTTTAAATAAAATTTATATCGAAATGTAGATAGGAATAGGTACGTCACAATTGCAATGACATATATGTTTGAATATATTTATCTAATATATATATACATATATATATATAGTGAAAAGTTCATTGTAGACACCCCCATAAGTGTAGACAGGTAGACACCTTATTTCACATGTGAAATTACTCTATTTCGCATGTGAAATTCAATAAAAAAACATTTTTTTTAGATTTTATGTAAATAATTAAATAAAATCTAAGATAAACAATAAGAATGGTGAAAAATTTAATTCATGAATGATGCAGATTACGCACACTCATTCGATCATTTCGTTTTACTTTTTTTTCCAAAATCAAGCCATGTGCATCAGATTTCATTATGTAATCATTAATGAATTAAATCTTTCACAATTCTCATTGTTTATCTTAGATTTTATTTATTTATTTAGATAAAATCTAAAAAAAAGTTTTTTTTACTGAATTTCACATGCGAAATAGAGTAATTTCACATGTGAAATAAGATGTCTACATGTCTACACTTATGGGGGTGTCTACAATGAACCTCACCCTATATATATATATATATATATATATATATATATATATATATATAATATATATATATATATATATATTTACGTATATATATTATATGGCCTTAATCATTTATCTTAATAAATCAATTACCTAATTGACCATCTCAGACATTTATTCGATGGACATAATTGTCCTTAATGATAGAATTAGAGTTTCCCTAGGGTGTATATATAGAGAGCTTATATCAGAGAGTTACAGGTTAATCACCACCTAATAATTTCGACCTCCTCCGCTCTCTCTCTCTAAATTCGCAGACCTCCTGCCACTACCATCCTCATCATAACCCTAAACGGGAACACAGTCAAGAACAAGATGGATAATCTGACTGATGTTGATCTCAACCAAATAACTACAGGTAATCTTTATATTGTTATCTGTTTATTCATCTAACGATTCAGAATTCGATCAACAATATATTCTGAATTTAAAAGAAAAATATGTTATGATAATATTAAAATATATTAAATTTAACCTGGATCGATTATTGGTTAAAATCAAATTCATATTTGTAAACTTGTTTTAGACAAACAAAAGAATGATACATCTAGAATTAATTTGATGGACAGAGACTGTTTCTAATATGATATAATAGAATCAAAGTGAAATAACAATTCAGTGACGTAAAAAAATCCGGTTGGATCGATACCGTAAAAAACCTCATCCTATCTGATATTACGTCCATAGTCTATATTAAATTGATACCGTAAAAAACCTTTGTTAGATGTGTGAATATGTAACGCTCATCCTATACTCAGGTATTATAAAGACCGGTGAATGCAAAGTTTAGATCTTTAAGAAGGAATTCCATAATTATTTTCATGGTAATCGGCTAGGTTTTTAAAGTGGTGATAAAAACTAGTGATGGATATTGTACGTTTCTTTGTGTTACGGAAAGCATCTTGTAGTTAAAACATGCGGGACATTTTGTTATAAAAATTTTAAAAAAACAAAAAAAAAAACCTCAGAGAAGGTGTCCCAAAGGGTTTTAGCAATACAATTATTAGTACTAATGATAGCGACCGCCTAATCAGATAATTGCTAACAGTTGAAACGGGTCAAATGGGTCCGTCGTTAACGGGTCAGCATCATATGGGGCATAGGTAAATCGGGTCGAGATGTATACCCGTGAACACGAAGCTGGTTGAAGACCCATTCAAACAAGAATCTTCCATGCACAACTTGAGTTTTCATTGCTAATCTAAACTTGGCATGTTTAGATGGTGTTCTTTGGAACCTATCCAGGGTTTTAAGTGGTATTTTCTGTATCTTAAATCCCGATTAGGTTGTCCTACGAATCGTTTGAGTTGTGAAATCTGTATCTCATCGATCTGTTGCCTATCCGTTCATATTTATTTTCCCATCCTACCCATTTCTGTCACCGAATATATATCAAGTAACGATTTGTAACAGATCAGGTTCACAAGTATTATAAAACCAGCTTGAGATTTTAGCATCATAGAATACCAGTCAACATTGTAATCATCAACTGATTTACTAGTACCATTAAGATGATCTTGAACTTTAGCACCAATATGTAGATCTCTAAATAGTTTATAACGATTTACATCCACATTAAGTTTAAAACCAAACACTTAATTGATAAACAATGGTAACGAAATAAACTAGATATGGAACACTATGGTGGCACTAGTGGTAGACATAATACCAATACTAACAAAAAAATTAATCAAATAACGAAAACAGAAAGACAAAGAAGAGCTTTACAATGGGCAGAAAGGTGCACCAAACCAAACCTCAGAGGCATAAAAAAAAAAGTAGCACCAAAATCGATACAACAGGTACGGTTAAAAGCGTCTTGAGATGACGATCACAATGGTGGAAAAACTGCGGCGAACCGGGTGATAAAAAAAGAGATTGCAACGAAATGGTGAAGGTCGATTTTATTTTATGAGGTGGACTTGTGCAAAGAAGAGAACGGAAAGAAATCCTCAAAATTCATGTAAGAAAGCAAAATTAATCACGGGAGGTGAAATTATTTGTGTGTGGTTCTCCTTTGTAGAAAATACAATCGATTTAAAATTAATTTTTACGGAAGCAAGGACATGGCGTCGGCGAGATTCAATTCTCATAGAGAAGAAAAAATTGGTGGGAGGAGGGTAACGATCGGCTGCTTAGGGTTTGCTTAAAATCAATGCTAAAGGAAATTATCGGAATAATAAAACCGGTCACAGGGACGTGGAGCATTTGGGGGGAGGGGGGGGGCAAATGCTACTAACAATTCTGGTTCATCTCAGTATTTTGCAGGTAATACAGGTGAATATTTTTTCATCAGCAGCAGTAGTAGTGTCTTAACAGCATTTCATGTCAACTCAATCTATTCACCAATTCTTCTCTCCACTAATTATTAATTATGCATCCAACTTGCTATTTATGCCTTCTGCACCACTCGCAGACACACCTTTTTATTCAGCACTCGCATTTACAGTCACCACAACAGATGATTTCATCGATGCCAACTCAGTTCTCGCAAATACCGAGGCCCCAACATCCTTCTTTGCTTGTTCCTCCATCAACGGTAGTCTTTCTACTGAGTTTGCTATGATTGATCTTGATCATCTTTCCTTTGTTTCTTGGCATTGTTGCCATTAGGAATCCTTATGGTTTGTTCCTCTTCCATGCTGCATTCACCAAGGATATTCGTGCTCATGCCGAAAAGTAATCCTTGCAGCACTCTGTTAGACAAAATATATTTACTAAATATATATATATGTATTCCGGATATATATATATATATATATATATATATATATATATGTATATAATATAAATATATATTATGTCGTTTAATCATTTATCTTAAATAATCAATTACCTATTTAACCCTATCTAGCATTTATTTGATGGACGTAATTGCCCTTAATAGATAGACAAGGGTTTCCCCTTAGGTGTATATATATAGGGCCTTATTGGAGAGATTAGAGGCTAATCACCACACACATATTTTGACATCTCTTCTCTCTCTGCTCTCTCTCTCTCAAAATCGTAATCCTCTTTACGATTCTCAATCCCATCATTAGCATACACCCTAAAGGGGAACCAAGGCTACTTACAGGATGGACAACCTAACTGCTGCTGATCTCAATCAGATGACAACAGGTAACCTTTACATACATGTTTATCTGTTTATTATATTAACGATTCAGGATTCGATCAACATATGGTATCAGAGCATATGTTGCTCAATCGAATCATAAATCTGATTTCGTTCATATTCTTGCTATCCACGAAATCAGACATGGTTTTGGAGACTGTTTTAAATCTGAAAACCCTAATTCGTGTTAATCACTAATTCGGTTTTAATCACAAAACCCTAATTCGCTTTTATCAGAAAACCCTAACTGATTTCGCGAGATTATTATCTTTTCGATCGAAATACAAATTCTCGATCGAAAAGCTTACTTTTCGACTAAATTACTTACTTTTCGATCGAAACTGTGGCTTTGTCCCTCTTTTCGATCGGACCATATGGCTTTTAGATCGGCTTTTCGATCAGGCCATATGGCTTTTCTACCGGCTTTACTACCGGCTTTTCTATCGGTTTTTTTATTGGTTTTTCGATCGAATCATGTGGCTTAGTCCCTGCTCTTCGATCGAAAAGCTTACTTTCCGATCATATGGCTTCGCGATCGACCTCTCGATCGGACCATACCACTTTTCGATCCGATCGAAAAGTCCACTTCTCGATCGAAAACCTACTTTTCGATCGACTTTTTGATGGACTTTTCGACCGGCTTTTCGATCGGTTTTTCGACCGGCTTTTCGATCGGTTTTTCGACTGACTTTTTCAACCAGCTTTTCGATCAGATACCCCTTTTCGATCGAAAAGCTTATTTTTTGATCGGATACACCTTTTCCGACCGGATACCCTCAGAAATTTGGGGCTTAATATTAATTGTGTTTTGTATAAACCTTATAAACTTACGTTTTTACAAAACCTAACACCAAATAAAATCAGCTAACAAATTGACTTGTCTTATTTAAGTTAATAAAGGACATCTAATAAGGTTGTAATTCTGGCCAACGCTGATTTGTTACCTATATATATGATGTCATTTAACCTCATCTTACAAGTCAACTTATTGACACTGATTTACAATATAAAAATTAGATTAATTCATTAGCTTGTCTTAATTAAGTTGACGACATCTTCAAAAATGGTAATTCTGGCCAACGCTGATTTACTATCTTAACTAATGTCATTTAACTTTACAATACAAGTTGACTTATTTGAATTAAACTAATTTATTCGCTTAAATTGGTAACATCTATAAAACCTTGATTCTGGCCAACGCTGATTCGTTGTTTTTATAATGATTATTAACTAAGAATTAAGCATTCGCCTTTCTTATACAAGTGTTTCTCTTCTGGCCAACGCTGATGAGCTGCACATGTATTCAGCGACCTAACTTGTACATAAAGCTTATGGTATATCATTTCTAGCCAACGCTGATGTGATACATCACTTTATGCACATACCCTTATCTTGTTCATAATACTTAGGTGATAGGCAAGTAACCAACGCGAAAGCCGATTCAATTAAGTATAACCTAACTAGTCTGTTATTTTGGTGATATAACAGACTATATCACATCTTCTTTTGTTTCATAACTGCACATTATTATTAATTATCAGAATGTCTTATTATTACGCCTTAATTTAAGATCATGCATTATTATTGGGTCTTAGTTTATGATAATACATTATTATTATTATGCATCATTATTATGCCTTAGCTTATCATTATGCATTATTAATTGTGCCTTAGTTTTAAGTACCCCCTAGAATCACTCTTAGATCTTCTTTTTAATTTAACATTTAATCTCCATAACTAATCCACTCTAAATTTATAATCACTAAATGTTTCCATAAATGTTTTCCTCTCATCGTAATGATTTTGATTATCTCTTTAGACAAAAGACTCTTACTTACTCTCTCAAATAAAAGGATTCACAACCAGAACATTAAAAGCGAGTAAAGTCTACTCAAATTGTCTATCATAATAATCAAAATCCCTTTAAACAATGCTATCAGGGGAGATGTCTTAAATTTCCTAGTATAAACATCGTGTGAAGTAATAAATTTTAAATGAACTTCTTAAATGTGTGCAAACACTTAACATCTAATATGCTTAGTGCAAAGTATAAATTAGGTTTGATTTAGTGAACACATCATAAAACATGACCCTTAAAGGGCTTACACATGTTTCAAATTGAAGTTTTTCTAGTGCATTTCTTAGTGAATCCTTTCTTGGCACAATTACATGCTACTTAAAAAAATTAGTCATGACACTTATAAGTACTAGAAGGAAAATGAGTGCTTGATAGCATTGTGCATAAAGGATACATAATGCCTTAAATTAGAAATTTGTTCACCTCACAATCACTAACCCTTATATAATTAAAATAACTTAAGTAAGGAGGATAGTTCTAAATTCTAAAATAAGATACAAGAAAACTTCCAGTTCTAAATCCTTATAGGAACAACTGGCTAACAAAGAATAATCAACAATGATAATTGTGCCCATTAATTTTCAGATTAACACAGTGGATTAAATCTAGTCTTATAAAGATCTCTTACAATCTATACACTAGGAATAAACCAAACAACCACTATTATGAGAGTAAGTGACAAAATCAATGTCAAAGTTGTACAAACCATGAAAATCTATCAATGTACTACACTTTATGATACCTTATTATGATCCAACATTACTTAGAACTTAGTATCATTACTAAAGTAAGACATTGACGGTTTTAAGGTTTCACATAACTATGACAAATGTCACTATTACCTTAAACTCTCAAAGTTTATGGTTACACTTATCTGGTTATTTTTATGTAGACTGAAATCTTTATAAATTATAACTAGATGATTCACGTTCACAATCTTTGTTATCACATAAAGTGAGAACTTAACAAAGATAATACATGTGTTAAAGGAATATACAAGGTTCCACTAAAAGTTCTAACTTACCAAAACTCAAACATATTAGTGGATCCTATCCCAAAATGAAATATCTGGGCATAAGTCATTTATCACTCACATAATTGATTATTTATTCTTGTATCTAATTAAGAAGAAACATTTTTCTCACCTAAAACTTTAAGGATAAAGTTGAAAATCAATTTAACCATAAAATAAAAGTTGTAAGATTAGATTCAATAGATTAAATACTAAGACTGACATACAAATAATGGTAACACTCTCAAATCCATTAAGATCATAGTAGTGTGAACCAGTAGATCATGTATGATACTTCTAAAGATACATCATTAAGTTATGCATCTAAGTATCCTTATAAAGATGATAATAAATATGTCATCTAAGTTATACATCTATTTCTATATACCAAGGCTCTAAAAACAACAACTCATATGCTAAACAAGGTTACCTAATATGTCCCTAAAATTCCTTCTAAAATCCGAACATGAAGGAAACCAGGTATAAACCATATGATTAGTTATTAGCCGTAATTAAACCTTAAAAATCCTCAACACTAAGCATGTTGCATGCCAAGTTCCTAGGAAATTCTAAGATTAGTGGGAGCAATCAAAGTCCTTATCAATGACTTCTCTTCTAAGGACATTGGGAGTAGTGAAAAGTCCTTATGCATGATTTGCCTGAAAGTACAAGAGGCGGGGGGAGAGACAAAGTTAAATCTAACTCTGAATTTAACTCCGATTACACATCTTGTACACCATGCTACTATAACACTGATCCACTTCCACACACTTAGAAATAATGTTACTCCTAATATACCTGACTTAAATGCTCAAGAAGAAATCTATGAAACTATTAATGTTCTGCTTCAACTCGTTAGATCCAGCTTAGTAGGTCATCAAGGTATGAATTTTCCTATTAACTTTGATGATTATGAACCTACCTTAATAAAGCTTACATGGATATTGGAAAGATTACTAAACCGTATCTCTGATTTAAGAGCCATTATTAGCAATCAATCAAATCATCTGATGGAATAAAGCTATTATTAATGAGCTTAACTCCCTTAATCAGAATAACATTAGAAGTTTAGTTTTCCATAGCTAAACTAAAATCCGAAAGGAGAAATTAAACGTTATAAATTATTGTTTTCTAAAGGCGATTAACAAGTTAAGAATTCCTTTTCTAAAGGGTTCTTTGAGAGATAATCATTGTCCTTATTACTCACTCATAATTACGAGTGACATTTAACGACCTTATAAGATATCTGTCCTTAATACTCACTTAACATGAAGACATGTTCATAAACTAAACTTAAGTTTTCAAGCCTGAAAGTTAAAGAACACTTAGTCTTTAACATGAGTAAATATAAAAGGTTAATATAAGCAAATTTACAAGTGAATTTAAAATTTGATGAAGCTATAAATGTAACAATTCTTCATCAAGAATAAGTGGATAAATTGGGTCTACCTTAAGATGAGTGGGAGCAACTAATACAATACTTGCCCTTATATATACATTATTTTAGGCAAGTAATATGTTAGTTTTGTAGCATGAGTCAAAGCGACTTATTCTCGCATAATTTTGACATTAAAGTCTTGAAGATGCTTCTTATACAATAAACATCAAAATACAACAAGATCAAACTAATAAGACATTAATTAAGTCTTAATTAGATATAACCATGTGTTGAACATATTACAACATGCAATGTTGCTCTTTATCTGTAACTCTAGTAACTAAAGGAGATTACTAATAAAGGTTCAAATTTTATGTTCAAGTCTATACTCGTTTTAAGATATTGCGTTCATTGCTGAAATACTAAGAAATGATGAAAATCATTTCCGAAGTTTAGTGCATCATAAAGCATTTAAGATGGCATTTCAATATCTATAAGAAACGAAAGACTATAAAATTTAAACTATAGAAGAAGTGAGAAACTTAAAATAGTTGACTATCTCTAAATTTTGACTTTATTGTATTCAAAGGATATTAAATGTCAACTCAGGGGTATATCCATATGTCTGCGGACAGATTTATCTCATGGGTCATGGACGAGTCATAAGAACCTGATAATAATAACCTTAAGTTATTATGACATGATTTGTCACTAGATGTTGTTGGTAAATTTATCAGTAGACTCATAATTCCTAAACTCTAGATAAATAACATATTGAAGACTTACTGTGATAAAGTCAGCTACCCTAATCTCTTAAAACAGTTTTGAGTGGATCTGCGTTAAATTTTCGATACAAGATTACTATTCATTTAAAGAACAAATAGAGGAATCTAAGTCCTTGTATTGAAAACATTCATGATATGCTTAAAAGATCCTATAACTTAAGGTATATCCTCATAAGTATTTTAAGAGCTCATCAATAAAGACGAGGTTTACTAATGACCAAGCATATCACAATATGAATGACTAATTATTAATTATTCCTCATCCGTTTGATTTTGTCTCGAAATATGTTATGCATGCCTTATTAACATATAGACAGTTTTATTATAAATCAACGTTAAGGGCTTACTTTTGTGATTGATTCTGAATTTAAGTTGAATTTTAAATTTAGGGTTGTAGTATGATTAATGGGGGTCTTGAGTTGGATAATCAACTCTATGACTGTATTTTTCTGCTGCAATTTTGGTTTAAAATTGAAATGAGTATCAAATTCTGATCAGACTTAGCTAATTGTAAAACCATGGAGCGACGGATCGATTGCTAATCAAGTGATAATGAGATGAAACGAGATCAAAAGTAAATACAAATGAGATTTGTATTGATGAAACCTTGAGAGCATACACACAGAAACACACACACAGAAATGTAGAATATGACTTGAAGTTCTCTATCAGTGCCCATGCTCTCAACACAAACTACCTATTTATAGGTAACTTAGACTAGCTGGCGTACCACCCAGCGTACCAACTGGTCCGGCGGACCATGTGTTACGCCCAGCAGCCTAACTAGACTCACACAGTTGCCCTCATTACATAGATACAATACACGAGACACATCGTGGCATAGGAATATGCTCTAACAAACTTCCCCTTAACGTGTAGTGTATCTAGTCTAACTAAATCTCTAGTCTTTAATCTTCAACATTGCTGCATCAGATCTTCAACTTGAAATCTTGTCAGAAACAGAACTTGCATGGCTGGATCTCTACTTGAAACATCTTTGATCATCAAGATCCACTTGAGAATGATCTAACAAACTCCATCTTTACACCATGCTCGAGTCTTGACACACAGAACCTGCGACTTTAGAAGACAAAAAGTGCAGTTTTTCTTTGAATTATCAAAAATAATTTAATCTTGGTGCAAAACTTCTCTTTGAGAATCCAAGATATTGATTTTGAAATTTTGATTTTGTATCAAGTGTTGATCAATCGAAAACAGCTAAAAATATAATCTTTTTGGCTTTTAGAAACTTTAGATCAAAACATACCTAAAATCTTTTTGATTTTTCAAAGTTATACTAAAACACACCAAAAATCTTTTTGAATTTTACTAAAATGAAAATATAAAAGTATTACAAAATTACACTCTATTTTTGGTCTTTTGCGAGAAAGATCACGACACAAGATCATATCAGACATAATGCATCTAGCACATTTCAATTTCGGTCTTAATCAGCATGCAAGCCAAGATAATTGCAAATACAACATTTAAGTTTATTTCAGCATGCACCAATCATTTTTTATCGTTTTCAGATATGCTTAAGGTAATTTTATCAAGCACTGATAACTCGGCCTCCACTCTATCAGAAATACTGGCAAATCATCATATTTATCATATAGAATCAACTTTCTTAGAGATTTAATCATCCTTGATGAGTCATGCAAAAATAAAGCAGAACCCTAAACAAACAACAATCAGGTCGGCCTTGTGAGCACGCAGAGAAAGTCCGATTGTTTAGGAAAATAAGAAATATAAAATAAAGCAGAAATTGTATAATCCAACAACAATCAGGTCGGTACTCCCGTACTCGCAGAGAAAGTCCGATGGATTATACGAAACACCAAAGAAAATAAAGCAGAACGTCAAACGAACACCAATCAGGTCGATCTTTCGATACGCAGAGAAAGGCCGATCGTTTGACAAAATAAAGAAAATCAAACAAGTTGAAATTTTTGCAAAATGAAAACATGCATTCATCAAGATATCTCTTTATTCTATTTTTGGAATCATCACACAGCATTCATCAAGAAGCAAATAACCAAAGATCATCAGGCAAGCTTTATGTTTATATCTTACTTGCAGATATCAGATTAGTCATGCACATTCACAGATTATGCAAGTACCTACAGCCTTTAGACTTAATCTATCCATGGCAGATATCATATATGCTGACGTACTATCATTTCTCGCTTTTGTCGGATCAAATTTCTCAATTTTCCATTTTTTTATATTTTTCCAATTTCTCCCCCTAAAATTCAAACAAACACTATTTTTTTAATTTTCACTTTTCTCCCCCTAAAAATATGAACAAGAAAGAAAATTGATCGACCAACACTGACACTTTGCAGTTTTAGTTTTGGAAAAATCGGTTGAAAAACATTTGAAAATGATATGTCATTGAAACACTAAATTAGGCAAGTTCTTCACTATCAGCAACATACGCATGACAGGTCTTCTTGAAGAAACCTGCAGACACCAGATAAAACATTAGTGGTTTTGGGATCGGCCCGAGTCAACAGCCTCGGGTCGCCCGGTGTCTTCAACATGATCTTTGTTTGCCAAGGAAACAACTCGTGGTTTCCATATCAGAGGCGATTGAAAACTTTTCAATGACCCCACAAAATTATCAACTTGCGTCTTTGCCCAAGACGGCTTACTAGTTGATTTGTATATCGAAGGTTGTGGTTCATCAAAAATATGACCATTTAAATCCACATATTTAGCAGTTTTGTTCACATAAGCGTCAGTGCTCGCATTTGTAGGACATTGTGCAGCAAGATGCCCTGGTTTACGACATGCATAACACTTCCTTTGAAAAACATTAAGGGAACTGCTACCCAGATTTGATTCAAAAATTTGTTTTTTTATCAACAAAATTCTTTAGATGTCTCTTGTCCTGTTTGAACACATCATGATAACCAAAATATTTTCAGAACTGAATGAATCAAAGAAATCATCAGAAGTATCATACCTTGAAGATGGACTTTGTTGAGAAGAACCAGAACTATAAGAAGATCCTCCAGAATAGTAATCAGCATCCTTTGATTTGAACACATTCTTTTTCTGCTCTTTGAATTTGGTCTTTGGATTTGAACCAGCAACATTCTTTGCTTGTTGTGTTCGAGGAACTGATTCTTCTTTAGCGTCATAACCAAGACCTTTATGCTTGTATCCCTGGACTTTTGAAGAATTTAAAGAAAAATCTGGAGCTTTTCTTCCTTTAGCTTCGCTAGTAAATTTAGCTTTAATAGTCTTCAATTTGTTATTCTTAATCAAAGCTTTTTCCTCTTCATGGGCTGAAGAAACAGCAGAATCAACTTTCTCACAAATCCTTTCCTCTGCCAAAACTTTAGAAGTTGAAACAAACTTTGGAGCTTCAACCAATTTCTTCTCCACTTTCTTAGATTTGTTTTTCTTCTTAGTTGTTGGAGTTGCAAATTTAGAATAATCTTGCAATTCAGCTCTTGGATCAAGTGACACAGATGGAGGATTTAAGATAACCACCGGAGCTGGAACAGAATGCAAGTCCTCTAATTTCACACTATCGTCACTCTTCTCCTGATTGTAAATGTAATTCAGTAAAGTAGGAGACATAGCTGAACTCTTTACTTGTTTTTGAAGAACAAGAATCTCAATTTTCAACTCAGAGATCTTGACTTGAGCATCCATCAATTCTTTTTGAATATCAATAAATTGATCTGACAACTCATTGTATTTTGACTTTAGTTTTCTTTTTGTATCACAAATTTCCATTAGCTCAGCATGAACTTTTTCCCACTTCTTTGTGTAATAAGCAACATCTTTTGTTAAAATTTCATTCTTCTCACGAGCCTGAACATTTTCGTCTCTAAGCTTTGAAAGTTCCTCTTTAAGTTCTATAACTCTATCTTGTAATTCAGAAATCACTGCTTTATGAACATTTTCAGCAGCAGTAACGTCATCAAAAGCCTTTTGAAGTTCAACATTAGATTTCAGAAGATATTCCACTCTAGCTGTTGATTTCTCGAATAGATTATCAAAATCTCCAATAACATCCTTTGCTTCAGTTTCCCATTTTTCAGCACTTTGAACCAGTTCTGTATTGACTCTTTCTAAATCAGCACATCTTTGTTGTGAACATTCTAATTCAGCTTTAACAGCTTTGAGTTCTTCAGAGATCAAACCATTCTCTACTAACAAAGATTCATATTTTTCTTGAAACTCTTTTGTCACTTCTGCAGTACCATCTTCCACAACTGTTTCATATGAACTTGTGTTTGAATCTGAATCATGTAATTCGTGACAAACAACTTCGGCAAGCAGTGCAGATTCATCAGGATACAATTTAACATATTGTTTTAGATCAGCGTTATACACCATGGCAGGTGATGTCTTGTAGATAGAATCAGTAGAACCATCTGCATTGAGAGTTGCAATTAATGCTATCTGATTCTGTCTCTCTTCAATTATTCCTATATCTCTTTCCCAATCATATCCTTCAGCCGTGTATGAAGTCAAAGCTTGTGATTTAGAATTATTTGTTGAAGACGAGGATGCAGATACTTTTGAATTGTTACATTCACGAGCAAAATGTCCAACTTGTGAACATTTGAAACACTTAACTTTGGATTTATCCAATCCAAGTTTTCCTCCTGGAATGAAAGATTGTTTACCATGCTTCTTCATGTATCTCCTACCTCTTTCAACAATCATAGCAAATTGCCAATGTAAATCTAACTCGTTCAAATGATCATCATTCAACTCACCTAAGTCATTTGCAACCAAATCAACTTCTCCAAGTTTCCCAAAAATTGAACCATTTGACGATGATATAAATGCAGATAACAATGAAGCTAGATCCTCAGATGCCTTATCAGGAATCGTAGACTTTGATGATCGGTTTGGACTTGTAAAAGTACAACCTGGAGAATCACCATAACTCTCAGTTTTTCCAGCAAGAAATGCAGTACTATGACCTTCACTGTAAATGTTTGCCTTTTTAGCATTTATGGTAGAATCATTTTCACCACGATATGCAGCTGGATTCTGTACTTGTGCAGGCATGGATTTGTTGACACTCAACTCCATATCTCTTGCTTGTATCTGCTCAATCAAATTGATAAAAGACAACCCTGAAAATTCTTTATCATGAGTAATCATCATTACATAATTCTCCCATTTTTCAGGTAATGCCTCTAGTATCTTCTCTTTCAGATCAGCTTCTTCCTTTTTGATGCCAACCAAAGCCATTTCACTTAATAAATGTGAAAACCTAGTGATAAGCTTTGAAATATTCTCATCTGGATAATGCTTGAAATTGTCAAACTCTTTTCTTAGAACCTTTTGTTTGCTTTTCTTGAATTGATCATTACCCTCACATCGTTTTTGAATTGCATCCCATAATTCTTTTGCAGAAGTATACGCAGAAAATTGATGTAATAAGTCAGAAGGTAATGCCATCATTAAAGCACCATAAGCTTTTTGTTCTGCTTGATATGCCTTCTTTTGCTCACCAGTAAGACTTTGTTGCAAAACTGGCCTTCCATTTTGTCCTGTTGGATACTCATATAGATTATTGTAAGATATCCAAAAATCAACATCATTTGCACCAACATATGCATTGAATCGTTTCACCCAACTATGATAATCTTCCAATCTGAGTAATTTCGGAACTTTCTGACTTGTTCCTATTTCATTATCATAGTTAATGATAGCTTGCATTGTATTTTGAATCGCAGAAAACGCTTGAAAATCCGACATATTTTCCGAAATATGACACCTCAAAATTTCGAACTCAAAAAACGGAGGCTTTCCAAGTGGATTTAGGGGCTCAAAAATGGACGTACTGGCCGTAGGATGGTACAAGTCCAAGATCTCGTCGATACGAACGTTTTGGCTGGTATTAGCTCCCGTAACTCTTTACGGTTCTCAAGTTATGTCAGTTTTAGTGATGACCACTTTTCTGCCAGCTGACCAAACCAAAATCAGCGGACCAGATTTGTATTTGCGTACCAAAAGCGGACCAGATCAATCTCAGCGGACCAAATTATACCCGCGTATCAGATTTATAACCAGCGGACCAAATTGTACTAGCGGATCAGATTGATCCGGCGGACCAAAAACTGGTACGGCGGACCAGATTTTTCAGCGGATCACACTGATACGCTATAACCGCCACGGACCAGCTGATGAAGATTGCCTAGCGGATCAGGCGACGGACCAGATTGTTCATCCGGCGGATCAGTCGTTTTTCATGCAGATTTCGACTGATTTCGCAAATTTTGACAAATTGAACTTAAATTTGCTTCACACAGATGCGAAAACTTACCAGGAATGCTCGAAAATCATTTTTAACCTTGGAAGCACCCGGAATTGGAAGAATTTGATGAAAAATGCTTCAAAACCCACTTTTTCTCTCTAAAAATCTCCAAAATCACATAATATGATCAGCAAATGGAACCAGATAGCTCTGATACCACTTGTAAAACCATGGAGCGACGGATCGATTGCTAATCATGTGATAATGAGATGAAACGAGATCAAAAGTAAATACAAATGAGATTTGTATTGATGAAACCTTGAGAGCATACACACAGAAACACACACACAGAAATGTAGAATATGACTTGAAGTTCTCTATCAGTGCCCATGCTCTCAACACAAACTACCTATTTATAGGTAACTTAGACTAGCTGGCGTACCACCCAGCGTACCAACTGGTACGCTGCACCAACTGGTCCGGCGAACCATGTGTTACGCCCAGCAGCCTAACTAGACTCACACAGTTGCCTTCATTACATAGATACAATACACGAGACACATCGTGGCATAGGAATATGCTCTAACACTAATAACTCATTATAAATGATCATTTTGCCAAATGGGAGAATGTTAGACAAAATATATTTACTATATATATATATATATATGTATTTCGGATATATATATATATATATATATATATATATATATATATATATATATATATATATAGGGTTAGGTTCAAATGAGAAGTTTTTATTTTGAGAACTTTTGAGAACTGAATCTAAACCACAAATTTCAGGGGGGGGACCACTACAATTCATGAAAGGGGGGATACATGTAATAAACTTGTGGCTCAAATTAGTTCTTTTTAGTTCTCAAATCAAATTGGTTCTCAAATGATCATCTCCCTATATATATATGTATATAACATAAATATATATTATGTCCTTTAATCATTTATCTTAAATAATCAATTACCTTTTAACCCTATCTAGCATTTATTTGATGGACGTAATTGCCCTTAATAGATAGACTAGGGTTTCCCCTTGGGTGTATATATATAGGGCCTTATTGGAGAGATTAGAGGCTAATCACCACACACATATTTCGACCTCTCTCTCTCTGCTCTCTCTCTCTCTCTCAAAATCGTAATCCTCTTTACGATTCTCAATCCCATCATTAGCATACACCCTAAAGGGGAACCAAGGCTACTTATAGGATGGACAACCTAACTGCTGCTGATCTCAATCAGATGACAACAGGTAACCCTTTAGATACATGTTTATCTGTTTATTATATTAACGATTCAGGATTCGATCAACACACTCCTGCTGACACTAAAATCACTACTAGAAATAGGGCCTTCCTTGACACGCGAACAATGACACTCGGTCCTTTCTTGACGCGCAAAAAAAAACGTGTCATAAAAAAACTATCAAGAATTGAAAAACCCTAAGGGTAAATGACACGCATTTTTTAGCGTCATAAATTGCTGTCATAAAAAAAACACGGAGGACACTTCAGAATTGCGCGTCAAGAAATCCCTGTCGTTTTTTAATTTTTTCCTGCCAAAAAAATTCCACAATATTTTTGCCCTAATTTTCTAGCCTTTCACAAATACGTTCACCGGCCAAATCAAACCCCTCTCTTCCCCAAATCTTCGCTCCTCCAAAATTTTCACCTCTCTCCCAAAAACCCGTCTCTGTGCCGGCCGCCTCTCCACCGACGGAATCCTCCACCATCTCCAACCCTAATATCCTTGCTCCTTCCCCGGTCGGCATTCATATGATTGACAGAAACCCTAGATTGCTCCTCTCCGTCCAAATCAAACTCGCTCGTCGCTCTCCTGCCCTAATTTCATCTGCGCCTCCGATTACCTTATCTCCACCATTCCATGGCGACCTCACCTCCACCGTTCCTCTCTATCTCTCTGTTCCACAAAAATTTCACCCCAATTTCGCCATTAGCTATCTTTCACCGCGCTCTCGGCGTTCTCTGTTGGTCATTGGATGTCAACGGCGGCGACAACTGTCTTCTTCCTCTTCTCGATTTCTTCCTTCTAAACAGGTAATTACCCTTATAAACAAATTACAAGTTATTGTCTATTAAATCTGAATATTATATTATGTTTCACCCGCCCTTCAAAACCGTCGAATTCAACACCGTCGTACTACCGCTACCTTAACTTCCATGGCGCAACAGCAAGAAGATGAGAAATCTTCATATGATGCAAGTTCGAAATTAGGGTTAACGGACAAAGATATGTTGGGCAATTCGTTGAGAAGAGATTTGGATCCGCCATGATGGTAATTGAGTTATGATTTCTACGATTTACATCAGGTATGTTCTCTTATTTCAATCTAATTCTTACGACTACCCACAAACATCTTCCAATTTCTATGTTTAGCGACTTTGGATTTCACCTTCATGTATTTTACCTTTTTCTGCATCAGGCTTGCAAATTAGTATGAATTTTGTAACAAGTATGCTGGCCAAATTTTGCCCTATTGCTTTATAATGTTAGAAAACATTGAACATTCGATTTCTTTTAGACATGTATATAGTACATATGCCCTAGGTTTGTTCGATGAATTTAACTGATAAAGGAACTTTGTTTTCAACGAGTTCTATATTCTTAGCACTGAGAACAACTTAGGGCATGAGGTATACTCATGTTAACATAACATGTTAACATCGCCACATAGGCGCCACGTCACCTTTAACACCACATTGGAAAGTTTAACATGGGTGGGGGATACTCCATGTGGTGTTAAACTTATTTTATTTATTTTTTTTTCTTTTTACTTTCCAATTATTTTAATGACTACAAATCGGTTTATTTTTTTTTTTGTTTTTTTATGGCCTTCGAATAATTAAAAAAATTTAAAGAAGATGCTTAAATAATTAAAAAAAACCACTACAAATAGATTTCTTAAAAAACATAAAAACTACAAATATTCCAAAAAAAAAAACCAACTAAAAATACTTCATTTAAATAAAAAAAAACTACTCGTTGTCACGTAACTCCGCCATGATTTTTCGCTTTTCTTTCTCAATCATATCTCGTTGCTCCGGATCCAAGTTCGTGGTATCCATGCCGAGAAGACGGAATTGTTGAAGACGTAATTTTTTCTCACGAATTTGGGTTCTTTTTTCATGCTCCGCGTTGAACCTCGACATTTGCGCGTTCATCTTCTCGTCCATTTCGAGCTCCTTTTCTAGACGAATTGACTTCTTCTTTCCCACGGGCCTTCGCAAAACCTCTTGTTCTTGAGGTTGCGTTTCATCTTCGTCCTCGAACACCGAATCCTCGTTTAAATTTATGTTGCACCGTCCCGTTGAGTTAGATCCCATGGGACTATCGCGATCGGTCGAGGAACGCTTCTTGCTAGCGTTGGTGATCTCCACAATCTCAGCGAACTTTGGAGACGATTTCAATATTTGATAATGTTGAAGAAGAGGTGCCGAGTTGGTGTTGTCGTCTTTGTATCGATTAACGGCGATGTTAATCAAATCGCCATCGCTCGCACCGCTTGGACGAGTTCGTTCCACGCCCAAAAAGACCCCATGGAACTTGGCAACTTTTTTCTTGATGGTATCCCACTTGCCGCTAAATTTGTCGTTGTTGCGAAATGTCGGGATCTCATCGGGTCTCGCCGCCGCCTTCTTGCTAGCGTGGAATTTTTTACTAACTCGATCCCAAAACGCATCTTTTGTTTGCGAGTTACCTATTTAGAAAATATAAAAATAGAAACGTTAGTTGGTGATTTCTAAAATATAACAAAAAAAATTCTAGATTTAAATTATTTTTAAAATAATACCAATTTTCGGGTCCTCCGATGTATCGATATAAGCCCGAACTAGATGTAACTCCTCTTCGGTATTCCATGGCACCCGTCCTTCTTGCTCTTGGAATCCTTCCATCACTTTTTTCCCCTTCCATCGGCCTCTTCGAACACGATCGGGAACTTGTGTTTCGGGGACGATCTCTATATCATCGTCTTGATCTAGAAGTGGTGTTTGCGGGTGCGATGGAACGGAAGTGAAATTCGGTGAGAAAACGGGTTGCGATTGGAATGGAGATGAGAAGCCTTGAGGTGGTGGGTTTTGCCCCCATTGAGCGTAATTGGTAAACGAGGGGTTGGGGTTGTAGACGTTTGAGGGTTGTTGACCCAAAAACAACGGGTTAGGTTGCCCCCCCCCCCCCCCCACATCGGCATATGCCACGGGTTAAGGTTCGGGTTGTTGGGAGGGGTGTTGCTTGAGGAATCTTGATTTTGTTGGTTTGGATTCATGGTGTTTTTTTTAAAAAAAATGTTAAAGAAAGAAGGAGTAGAATAGAGAGAAAGGTGTAAAAAATATGAATAAAGTGGGGTTTATATAGGTGAAAAGGTAAAAAAAAATTGGGTGAATAAATTTTTTTTTTATTTAAACCCCCAACGTTCGAAAATTGCACCGTTGCCAACGTTCCTTTTCCTTTTAACGCCCGTTGAGAAGTTGGCGTGGGAGTTTGGCGGCGCCATATAACGGCAGGGGGGGCGGTGTTGGCGCCACTTAGCGCCGCCAATCTCCTCTATGGCTCCGGTATACCGCAAGCCCTTAGAAGAATTATCTAAGTTCAATGCGTCAGTAATTGTAATTCCTAAACCAATGGTTAAAATTCAGGAATTGCAATCCGAAAAAAGAAAAAAACATAAAAAGAGGTATAATCTTCATGTAAACATAAAACCATTTGACTAAGAGATTATCTTAACTGAAATGGAGAATTATTGATGGATGGATTAAAATTCGTCATGGATAGTTGGTGAGGGTGAGGAACAAAGTCTGTACATATTAAATTGAAGCAAAGGTAGAGGGTAAATATGAGAAGGGTTGTGGTAGGAGACCATATGACGGTTGCAATGTGGTCGTTGATCGACATGGTGGTTTAGAGGAAACGGTTGGTGGAGAGGGACTCTGGTGTTTGATGAGGGAGGCGATATGGTTTACGGTGAGGCTAGGGCGTTATGATCTACAATATCAGAGTACAAAGCCCTTGCAGATACAATTGCTGAACTCACATGGGTACAAACTCTCCTACGCGATTTACATATCCCATTCAGGTCTGCTCCTACATTGGGATTTATCACTCAAGTAGTATAGTGTTTGTAACCTGTTTTATTTGTCCTACCCCAACCCAACCCGACCCACATTGACAGAGTTACAAAAAATGTTCCACAAATTCTATGTTTAATGTATAATGAATAGGTGGCCTTTTTGAGAATTTGATCCTGCAATAAACGGTAAGATTGGTGGGTTAGGTTCAGTTTTCCAAAAATTTTGCAGTCAGTTGATCCGGTTTCTCGCTTGACAAGCAATTTTATTTGCTTTACTTTGATGATCATAATTTGCAGGATGTGAAATTTGTTAATGTTAAGAAGAAAAATATATTGAAATTGAGTTTGTATATGGAATATACTAATAATTTATGTATTTGTTCATTAGATATTCTTTAATTTTGAAGGGGATTTAAAACATACTCATTCTTTATTAATAATCTTTGCATTCCACTGTTCTTTAGAGTGTATTTTCAAATTTGAAGACATTTTAATATATAATCACATAATGATTACAAAAAATTTGTGAAGAGGATAAACAGTTAAGTTGGTGGTTGTCTTTAGTATATTACTCAATGTTAAAATGTATATGATTATGAGAAGATGTTGTCATTTTACTTACCTAAATTAAAAAATTAACTTCTCATTTAAATTTTTTACTCTACTATAGTTTTTTTTTAATAAAACTAGGTTAACAACTAATTAGGTGTTTATATGACGTAACATGAAACAAATTAACTTATTCAGTTATGAAACAATCTTCTATATGCATTTGTTTCAAATTGTTCTTTGTTAACTGTATGCATATGCACAAGTTCATTTAACTAATCATATACTAATACCATGACTTTAATAATAATATGAATGCAGGTGTATGCTGTAAAGCTTCACGTACAGGATTATAATTCAAATGAGGGTACTAAGACACAAAGACATGGAACTACTCATTTTAAGTTTTTATATAATCAATTACCTTATTCTATATTTCCGTCGATTATTAATTAGAAGTTTTAGTTTAGTTACATTGGGATTTCTATTTATAACAGATTATTCTATTGGCCCACATGTCAAGCTCTTTCCTTTCCGTTCTCTATCCGCTTCCTTCACCGTCACAAGCACCGTCAAACCTTCTCCAACATTACTTCCATCCCGTTAACCGTAAGCCCAATGTCGCACCCTTAAAATGAAGCGTCACGGCGGTTCATCACCATAACCGTCATTATTTATACCTTTGATCCTTCATAACCCCAACACCATGGCTCTGCCGCCTTCCCCAATTGAATCCTCCAAATCAAATTCAATAATGTTGTACATTGATTCAGCCTCTCTTATATATCAGAAACTTCCTCTATGATTTGTTCAGAACATACAAAGCAAAACCCTACAAATAGAGTAATCAAAGAATATTGTGTAGATTTTGGATCTTCTAACAATGCTTTGTATTTGAATTATAATGTATGAATGATACATACTTGATGATAAGTGTCACATGATGCCAAGCATTTTGCTTCTGCAAGGATGCATAATGTCTTTATTACTATTGATTGTGTCATTCGGCCTCATTTGTAATTAGGTTAGCATATGTTTCACCTACTCTCATTGTTCTATTTATGAATGTTTCATGTGTTACCAATTCTAATATGAAAGGATGTGTTTGTAAATCTAATAATTAAAATGTTTGTTTTTTAGCTTCAGCACTTTTTGTCATATTGAAATGTGCTATAGATTTTGTTGAATTACTCTGGATATGGATTTGATGGATTCTGATTGCTTTATGGGAATTTTATTATTTTCGGGATGAAATTTCTTTAATCTATTTTATAGTAGCTAATCATCTGTGTTGTTTAAGCTTATACATATCAATTTGTAGTGTTTTTATTGTATATATAATGTTATCTATTATCTTCACATGTTCCCAATTATCTTTGCTCCGTGTATAATACCGCGTCTATAGTCTATATTCATTTACTAAAAACACGCAGCAACGCGCAGGCACAAATACTTGTCTATAACATATTGTTTCAATTGAAGGTATACTTTACAGTTTTCTGTCCTGAATTTACTAAGCAATTGATTCTTTCTCTGCTTATAAAGCTTATGAATCTGACACAAAAATTGCAACAAAAGCAGGTTGCGATTGTAGGAATCCGAACTACTGTTTGGTTTATACCACTGAAGACGATGCTAATTTTGCAGGAAGGTAGGAACCTATGTTAGGATTTCTGAGGTAATCCCTAATTTTCTATTCTCAGCTCAAAATCTAACCCCTACCACTGTCTCAAAAAGGGGGGGTGTAATTTTGGTTCATTTTGGTGTTTTATTGGTAATCCTTTGGATTACCAAGTGTTAAACATCACCCTTAAACGGTTGTTGAAACTCTATGATTCTGATGAGATATCAAATAGCACAACTGGGTATTACTTTATCAAATTCAAAAGTGAAAGGGCATGAATGAGGTTAATCAAGTTGTGTTCAGTGTTCTATTATGTGAGTTAGAACAAGGAGGTAGCCCCTGCTCTAGCCTGGTGTGCTAATAAGAAGTCTAGGTAAAAGTATCTGTTAAATTGTGTGTTTACACATCTGTTTGTGTTTCAGTTGCTGAGGAATAATGTCTGCGAGGAAAGAAAGATCAGATGCTTTATCGTCAGGTAATGACTGTTATTTTCTTATGTTTTGCAATTTATGTTTGACTGTACTTTTATTTGCAGCTTAAGTTTTCTGAAATTTGCGGTCTCGCTAACCTGCAATCATATATTTTGCAAGTAAGCTGTTCATTTGTTCTTATCGTTGTCGTAACCCTAATCGTACGAATAATCGCCTAAATAAATGACGTTGTGTTCTTTACAATTATTTTTGCAGTGTTTGTATCGACAAATCTATGAAGTCTGATTCCACTTGTCCCGTATGCAAAATTCCTTATAGGCGAAGAGGTATTTCTGATCTTGTCGTTCCTTTTGTATACAATGTAATTAGATTAGTAGTGAAATTAGGTTTAAAATCGACAAGCCTTCAACTGATTGTTTTTTAAATCTTTCTCATTTGTTGTAGAGATTCGTCCTGCTCCTCACATGGATTCTCTGGTGAGCATTTACAAAAACATGGAGGTTTCTTCTGGAGTCAACATTCTAGTCACTCAAACAGAACCTCAAACCCAAATTGATTTGGTTGCCTAATGCACAATGTGTTGAAACTTGAAAGGATCCTCAGAGAGGCTTAAAGAATGTTTTTTTTTCTATGTTAGGCATTGTTAACTAATACTTCTAAAAATTATTGCTATTATTATGTCCTCATTTAATTCCTTATTTCGTGTTGCATGAATGCATAATGTAACACCATTTGCAAGTAAGTTCAGTTTTGTTTTATTTAACCTTATTTTATTGACGGGCAATTATTATCGGGCCGCTCATTGAACTACTTAACAGTGTGGATTGGTTTGAGCGTTCTTGATTATCATCGCTGTCGCATCGCCCGAGTTTCTTAGTTTCTAACAAGAGACTACAAATGATTCTTCAATCACAATTAACTCCAAGCAATATTTATCACTTTCTTTGTGTATATATACAAGTAGGACGACTCGCGCGTTGCCGCGGAGCCGAACCATTTCAAAAAGCCGATTACCCAAGCCATAGGAGTTGACCAAATGAGGCAAGAATAGCAATAAAAAAAGTAAATGGGCGACCCGCGCTTCGCGGCGGCATCGTACCATAATAGAAACTTGGTTAGCGAAACCGTAAGAGATAAGGGCCAGGCGAAATTCGTGCCGTGAATGCACATAAATCTATTTCTAACAAAGAAAGAAAATATAAAAGTATAGCAATTCATAAAGATTTTGTGTTGCGTATGTTGTAAATGTAACAAAGTACTCCTGAGCTTCTGGTGCATATGGTTTGAAAATGTTAGATTTCAAGTCTTCATACAGGTCCAATACATCAATGCCCAGGCCTAACTTATGATGAAATATATGTCAAAGAGTTCAACCTCCCTAATCTATAATACAGACTAAAGGGTAGCGCAATTAGAATTTAAGGTGTATATGCTCTCCAAAATGTGCCCAAGCCCTCCTAAATGGGAAAGCAAACCAATGAAAGCGAAGAGAGTCAAAGTGGTAGAAGAAATGACGTTTCAAGCCACCTAAAACGAAACGGGTCAAAATAGGTGGATGAGAAATGAAAACACTATTAATATCAAAGAAGTTGGCCAGACTGAAACGGGTAAAAATAGCAATAAGTCTAACATATAGTGTTGCTGGAATAAAACCCAATAGACCTAGAATTAACATAACCTAATCAAAATTGGGCCTCACCTAGTACTATTGAAGGGCAAGAATTGATGGCTGTTGGTTTCTTCCTGTAATAGATTCCAGCAGCACCATGACCTACAGGTAAAAAACATAGCATATATTAAGTAGACATGAGATAGTTAACAAAAATTATGACCACACCATGAACTACATATAAAAACATAGCATACGTTAAGAATACATCAGATAGTTAACAAAAATTATGACCATACATGACAATAACATACATACCATCCCATTTCGTCGTATCCTGCCTGACCTTTAGTTCCAAACAAAAAATGTGCATAAGATACCCAGAATCTTCTTTTGTTAATGAACAACCAATAGAAACATAGAAAATTTAACCTAATTAATGGTTGCCGTCAACATAATGAAACTTGCAATGTGAGTAAGAACTAAAATAACACATTTTTATCACAATAGTAACAAATATAAGTGGAAGTGCTACATTTAATAACACATGCTGTTAGGCCTATGTTAAAACAAATTTTGAAGATCTAAGGCTTCATGAAAATATGCAAAGAGAAGACAGGAACACTAAACCAAATTAGAGTTAACTATCAAAATTATTTCATCAATTCCTATGAAGGTAAATTTTAAACTTTAAACATAAAGAGAATTGCAACTGAACATTTTCAACCAACTTTACCTAATCATTAAGTCCATTCCGATCATGACGTAACAAATTTACTCATGTGAAAAAGTTATAAACTGTAAATTTAACTATCATTTCGCTCACCTCGATTCAAGGTGTGCCATCTACCTGCACTACAAATATGGAAATTATGATAAAGAAGTTGATCCGAAGTCATTTCATAGAACTGAACCCACTCCATTGACAACCACATATTGGATAGCACCATGTATCATATCATAGTGATTGCAACAAAACTATTTATCTAATGAGAGTGTCTGATTACAATTAAATGGATGACCTTCAATACTTAGGAACAGTTTGGCTTGCGGTTTAAGCTCAAAACCATTAAAACCAATATGCAAACACCCCTAAACATATCTACAGATCCATATCAATTATATGAATATTATTGTTTACCTATGAGTAATGAGCAACGTTGTCTTCCTTCTGCTCCCTAGTCTTCTTCGACTATCAAGATCAAATCAAGCCAAATAATCATCATCCATACAACATAAACGGTAACAATTAACTAATAAAAGTGAATAACTACGGGATATCATATCATTAACATCCAACTATTGTTCATAGATATTAAAGGAATTACAAAATAACCAAATCAGTAGAAAGATATTCTTTACTATTTAAACTATAAATACAAAGATATCTCATAGTTGTTCTAAATCAAAGTAGCAGTTTCGTAAGAAAATATACCTAACATCACAAATCTACAACAACTGTAACCTAATACAAACATAATTAGAGATTCAGAGAAAAATTAACAAAGGAATACGCCGATGCAGATGTATGATTGTTAGGTTTCGCATTTAGAGCCTGGTAAAATTGATTACAATGTTTTAAAACTTCAATCGAAAATCAACGACGGTTTGGAAGAGAGCAGTGATTGAAACGATGGTTGATGATGATCAACAACGGTCGGGTCGGTGGGTAAATGATGGTTGAATGAAAGTTGCGTACCTGAATCTGGTCGGATCGGTTGATTGATTATGTTGATTTCGATCGGAGATCTTCAAAAACAGGTAGACGAAACGTTATTGCTAAAATTCCAAACTGAAATTTCAACTGTAATCACCAAAATTAACATCCATTAACTTACCTTGATCTAAATGGGTTTCGATTGCATCCATTCACCTTACGACACCAACAATGAGAAAACAGTCGAAGAGAGAAGATCGAACATGTGATCGTGACGACGATAGTTTCTTCGACGGAGAGAAACCTTCTTCTTCAGATAAAGACGCAATCACGGAGGAAGAACCGGAGAGAGAGAGAGAGGCTGTGGCTCATGAAACCAAATATACCCTAATTTCTTGAAAGGTAAAGAGATAATTATCCCTGCTCTTGATGCGACCTCCATAACTCTTAGCAACCTGAAACTGATCTCTTCTTAGGACCGAATCGGTTTCTACAAACCCTAAACAAATTGGGGTTTTTCAGTACGGATGAAAATAGAGAGAGAGTGGCAAGAAGATTTGGTGGATGAGCCAGAGAAGAATGGCGGTGGCGTGTGACTGTGTGAGGACTGATGATATTAACCATGACCCGGGTACTGTAGAAGGCCACTGTAGGTCATCAACCAAAGGCTTTGGAGGGTTGTACAGTAGGCATAAAAAGCAGTACATTGTGTGCTTTAGGGGGTTGTACACTATGTTTTAGAAGTTGTACCGTAGGTTGTAATTTGTTTATATGGGGTAATATCATGTTAACTTTGTAATGTTGTTATATATATATGAAATGCATTATTTTGTATAAGTGTGTTTAATTTTTTATTATGAGGTTAATTGCTATTAAATGCGCAAATTAGTGATTCTATTAAAAATATTTTTTTTTAATTTTTTTTTTTACATTCTTGACGCGCAAAAATGCGTGTCATCTCTCTTTATGACGGGGGCTTCCTTGACGTGCATTTTATGACACCCAATGCGCGTCATAAAATGTGTGTCATTGTTCGCGCGTCAAGAACTTCTTGACACGCATTTTGCGCGTCACGCATTTTGCGCGTCAAGAAGCTTCTTGACCCCGGCTTCCTTGACGCGCATTTGCGTGTCAAGAAGGCCCTTTCTTGACACGCATTGCACGTCAAGAAAGACCTTTTTTGTAGTAGTGAATCAAACTCTCTATGCATGGTAAAGCTGTTATACACCCTACTCGGTATCGGTGTTTAGCTGGCGCCCTTCAATATTTTACTCTCACTCACCCGTAATTGCTTTTGTTGTTCATCAAGTTTTCCTTTTCATGCATGATCCTCATGAACCGTATCTAAGTGACCTTAAACGCATCTTACATCCCTCTTCTATTGATTGTTTGTTTGCTTACACGGACGGCGATTAGGGGGGGGGTGTCATCATACTCGTCACGCGACATCTGGTGTCTCTGTCTTTCTATGTGACAATCATGTCTCTTGGTCTTCTAAGCGTCAGTATGTCGTATCGAGATCAAGTGCGGAAGATGAATATTGTGTTGCTGCCAATTTTGTTACCGAAGCATCTTGGATTCGTAATCTTCTTCTGGAGTTATATTTCCAATATCTTGGGCTACTCTTGTGTTTAATGATAATTTCAGCGCCGTATATTTGGCGTCAAACCTTTAAAAGCACCAATGTCCAATGCACCAAATATATGGAATTATATATACACTTTGTAAATGAACGTTTTGCCATTGGTCAAGTGCGTTTTTTACATGTTCCCTTAACTCACCAGTTTGCATATATCTTCACAAAAGGCTTACCGTCCAAGTTGTTTATGGATTTTCATGATAGTCTTAATGTTCGATATCCATCAGCTCAAACTGCAAAGGCATGTTAAATAAATTAATTAAGCCTACGATTATTTTATGATGTCTGTTAGTGTAGGGTGGTTTCTGTAAATATGTAAACCTAATCCTATACTCCTATAATTATAAATACTAGTAAATGCAAGGGTTAAACCCTCAATGAGGGATTCCATGATCATTTTCAAGATGATCATAATCATCAAGAGCTTGATTGTTACATAGAAATGATGAGAAACTAAGAATAGATTGATGTTGGATGTTAGAGAGAAACAAGAAGTGAGCATGAGTATTGCCACATATAGATAGAGAAGTCATTTACTCACGTGCTAAGATGGTGTTATATCTAGTAAGAGATGAGTGATCAGGGATTTTTTATACAATTTATATATACAATATTAAAAAGTTGATACCAGTGCTACAATGTGATTTTAGCAGAAAGAAATATTTTGTAATTGCTTCATATGTAATGGTTCAAACAAATCGTATCAATATATTATTTATTATAAAAAAACGAAACACTACTTCTAAGAAGGAATATCTTCTCTACCAAAACACGTTTTGTCTTGCAGATAATTCGTGAAATGAATACAAAACCTGTTGGATTAATCGGGTTCGTTTACGTGTTAAGGGTCGGCAGGTTAAACGGGTCGGAGCTTTCCGGTCAAGAGATTAGATGGTCCATGGGTTAATAGGTTTTAATCTTGCAATATTGGACGTGAAATCAATGAAGGAACTTACGGCAAATTAGTTTTTCTATTTATTTTGTTTTGTTAGAGTTTTATTAATATTAATTATTAATGTGTGAGTTGGTCAGTGTGTTGACCGAGTAAGTAGAGGATACGTGGGTTTGTTCCTTAGCTTTAGGATGAAGTTTATTTGTTTCTTATTTAATGTAAATATGTCATTAATGAAGTCAAGTTTTAAGTAGCCTTTGTTTTCTTTTAGTCTATCACTATTTTCTCCATTTATATGTTCTGCAAATCTATACATATATACACAACGTGATTTTGTGTGTGATTTTGTGTGTGTTATTGTGTGTTAAGTGAGGGTCTGAATCCAACATTTGGTATCAGAGTCTAGGGCTCATACCGGGGAAGCGGGTTTGAAGATCGGAGGAAGCCTCCGCCACCGGCGGGGTTGTCGGTCGGTGGAGGGTAGGCGTGAAAGGTTGTTCGGGGCTGTTTTGCAGCAGTAGACGGAGACCGGGAAGTGGTTTATGTCGGTCGTTATCCCGGGTGAGAGTACCGGTTTGGATGACGGGGGTGACGGGTAAACACCGGTGTGTCTCGTGGCTGTTAGTCGGCATCATAGGGGAGGAAATAATACGTTTAGAGACGGTTATATAGCAGGGGGTGCTGCTGTCCAGGTTGTTTACAGGCCTTGTTCAGTTTGTTCGTGATAAGAGGAGACCAGCGTAGTGCGTGGAAAACGAACGAAAGGGATCCGTCAAAGCAGGTGGTTTTGGATTGTGTTCGTTTAGCAGGGTAAAGAAAGCGGTAGAAGCGAGGTAGCTTGTTTTCTAGTCGGTGGAGAAGCCTCTTGAACAAGGGTGATCGGTAAAGGTTGCAAGAAAAGAAAAAAAGAGGATGTGACATTATGGCGTTGGAGTTCAAATCGGGTGACTTTGGATGTGACCAGGGTGAGGTCGTTGATCCGTGAAGAGTCGAGATATTAGTGAACGGTTCCAACGAGATGCCATGTGAGATGTTACAATTGTGGTGGATTTAATTCGGGTCGAACCGGGATGATTTTGGACAAGACCGAGGTAAAGGTCGGATGTTCGGTACAAGTCCAGATGGTTCAAGATCGAGAAACTGGTGATTCCATTGCAGTGAAGAAAGGAGTAAACAAACACCGATTAAGGGGGTGATTGTTGGATTAATCGGGTTCGTTTACGTGTTAAGGGTCGGCAGGTTAAACGGGTCGGAGCTTTCCGGTCAAGAGATTAGATGGTCCATGGGTTAATAGGTTTTAATCTTGCAATATTGGACGTGAAATCAATGAAGGAACTTACGGCAAATTAGTTTTTCTATTTATTTTGTTTTGTTAGAGTTTTATTTTTTTATTTTTTTTTTATTTTTTATTTTTAATATTAATATTAATTATTAATGTGTGAGTTGGTCAGTGTGTTGACCGAGTAAGTAGAGGATACGTGGGGTTGTTCCTTAGCTTTAGGATGAAGTTTATTTGTTTCTTATTTAATGTAAATATGTCATTAATGAAGTCAAGTTTTAAGCAGCCTTTGTTTTCTTTTAGTCTATCACTATTTTCTTCATTTATATGTTCTGCAAATCTATACATATATACACAACGTGATTTTGTGTGTGTTATTGTGTGTTAAGTGAGGGCCTGAATCCAACAAAACCATGATCTCCTAGATGTTAGTTTGTTGTTACATAGTAACTTTATATCTTAAATCATTAAAAACGTTGTTTTGTTTGTCTTATTGGGAAAGCAAGAAATGAATGAGATTTTACAACACTACATATTAAAAATATATTTTTTAATATTCTTGTAAAACCATATTATATTCATTTGGTGAAACTCCTAATATAATTTGGGTTTTTCAATCTCATCACCGTCTCACAAGTAAGTTACAAGAAAAAATTTGGGTTTTTTCTTAATTGATCACTTTGTTGATTGATTTAGGCTCTTCAATATTCTTAGTTTGATGAATTTATTCTTTGTTCTTTAATTCGATTAATTTATTGATTTAGGTTTTATTCTTTAAGAAGTTTTACTTTATTCATGAGGTCAAAGATGTATTATGAACATGAGTAAAGAACTCATCATCCACAGGTATTGTTATATAATCTCGTTCAATTTTGTTTGATTTTTTTCGTTATTTATTGTGTTTTGCAACTTCGTCTTCATGAACCAACTCTCTTCAAAAGATAGAAGCGCTTGGGACATATAGAATTTAGGTACATATTTTCTTTTTTAAGCTCAATCCCTATGACACCTATATATGTTCTGATTAATTTGCATCCAAAATTTTTTAAATGGATTTGAATCAGGTAGTCTTTCATTGATATAAAGTGATCATATTCTCTTTAATAGTTTATTAGATGAATACTTGATTAAGAATGAGGGCTCAAAAGTTTTAATATGTTTTGTCCCTCTAAAACGTTTGAGTCGTCCCTTAATTTTACTCGACCCGAACCGACTAAACATAAATTTTTTACTTTTAGTTGTTAGAATTCCGAACACCGAAAAAAATGTGAACTCAATGAAAAAAATCCTGGATCCGTCCCTGATAATATCTGAAAATGAATACCGACTTTAGTTTCCTTTTACAGGGCATGTTTCCTTTCAAAATTCATCGATTATCATCATATTATTTAGTACATAATACATAATTTTTTCTATAACTATTCTTAAAACTTATAACCTTTTAACTAAAACATCACTACTTTACCATTAAAATTTAAACTTATAATCTTTAAATTAAAACATCACTACTTTACCATTAAAATGTTCTTTAGAGTACCGTCAAATTTTTTTGAAGCAGTAACGTCAATTTTTTAATTTTTAATTTAGATTATTTTTTTTATTTTTTTTTGTAATCACTTGAATATGTTCCAAAAAGCACCGTCCATGCGCACTTTTCCGACAACTGAGTCATACGACTTTGACCTTATTCTTTGGTGGGCCCTCCTTTCCCTTAACTCGCTTTTTGTACTTTGTCACAGCCATTGGCAACCCTACACGTGTCAATTAGTTCCACGTCAGCATAATTTCAGATCCGTGTTTGATAATGTTATCCTCCTCTCATTGGTAGGCCTATCCACGTGTCCGTATCCTTCGGGATTGCCTTTTACAATTTCAAATGGATTACTACCACAGAAATTAACACGGTCACATGTATTACAACAAAAATAAATTTGTCATTTTATTATAAAATATTTTGTATTTTAGTTCTAAAAATATATTATATTTTGTATAGTTTAAAAACTAAAAACAATGTATTATTGATTATTAGAATATTAGATGAAGAGGGAGATTCACGTTAACACAAAGGCGTGTGTTATGGTTCCTAAATGTGTTGAGAGTTTGTGTTATGGTTCCTAAATGTGTTGAGAGCATTGTTTCAAACAAAATAAAACACCAGTCAATTATAGGGGCCGGAGACAATCAATCAAATTATTATTATTCTTTTAATTTTTGTTACAATGTTTTATTTAATTTGTACTTGATAGCTTTTAAACGGTTCTACTATTTGTACTCTTATACGGGCCATATATAATAGGGTGAGTTTCATTATACACCCTTTAAAATGTGTAGACCCTGTAGAACCATATATTGTTCTATAAAACTCACTAAAAATTATAAAACTCATTGCTGTTAATTTGGTTTTTTTTTTTGCGATAAGTTTTTAAAAATAAAAAAGAAGACATAGAAAGTTGTTGGAGACAATGAAATATAATTGTTGTTACAAAAAATATATTATTCTATAAAACTCACTAGAAATTATAAAACTCACTGTTGTGTTTAAAACTCACATTAACTTTAAAAATCGATGCTATATAAAACTCATTGAAAATTATAAAACTCATTACAAATTATAAAACTCACTCTTTAGATTAAAACTCATTGTTGTGTTTAAAACTCATTATTTTTAAAACTCACTGCAACTTAAAAAATCGATGTTCTATAAAACTCACTAAAAATTATAATTTCAAATTAAGAAAATAAAAAATAAAGAAAAAACTGAAAAACATAAGAAATAAACCTAAATTAAAATATAAAGATAGAAATATGACAAAATAAAAATAAAGACCAAATTCAACAGCAATGAGTTTTATAATTTTAGTGAGTTTTATAATAGAACAATAAAGGGGTTTTTGGGGTCTACACTTTTTAAGGGGTCTATAATGAACCTTTGACATATATAATATATATATGGGTCGAATAAATACGTCACTAGGATTAAAAAATTACGGCTTCGGTCCCAAGGTATTGTTTATTCATAACATATTTAGTCCTTTTGTTGGATTATCATTAAAATTTTCTGTTAAGTGACTGTCAAATGCCTATTATACCTCTCTTTAAAAAAGTAGACAAAAACTAAAACATATTTTGCCGGCGTATTGCTTCCACCACCCCACCGCTACCCGCAGGGGCGGACCTACTAAGGTCCCAGGGGTAGCGCCCGCTACCCCTGAACTTTTACCCCGACGTGCAATTTTTTTTTTTAATAGGTTTTCGGTTTTTCGCGACCCCTGAAACGAATTTTTCGCGACCCCTGAAACGAATTTTTCGCGACCCCTGGAAGAAATTTTATGGCTTTTACTAAAAAATATGATCAAAAGCCCCTTAAAAATATGATAAAAAGCCCGTTAACTACCTAAAATTTTTTTTCGGGGGCGCTGCCCCCGAACCCCCGTTAGTCCGCGCTACCCCTGATATTATTTCCTGGATCCGCCACTGGCTACCAGATTATCCAATAGACAACCAGAAAGTTTCTGGATCGAACAACAGCAACAAAATAGATAACCAGAAACCATCTTCAATTCTTCATCAAGTTCTTCAAAACACCAAGAACACACACTACTGTGTGTTCTTCTAAATTCGACCAAACCATTAAGAAATCGAATTTACGATACTACTCTAAACAGATCCAAAATGCAATTTTTTATCAAGAATCACCTTTCGTTTCACACTGATTTGTCCATTATAATACCTAATCTAAATAAATACATCAAATAAAATATATGAAAACACAAAAAGAACCTGGACCCTAAATGATGTTGGTTCACAATCTGTTACCCGAACACGAACACAAAATTGGAACTAAATTTACGATCAAACTTAGATTGTAATTACTAATCAAAATTTTGAATATATGATGAATATATGAACGGTTTTAATTATTATGGGTTGGCACCAATTACAAAGTATGAAGTCCTTTAAATAGGACTGAACGGGCATGGACTTATTTTAAAACAATTAAATTAACAAATAATAGAATAACCTAAATAACTAATAATATATATCAAGATTAATCTATCATTCGCCCTCTTAATTTTGATTTGTACCTTCTGAATCTTGGATTCCCATAATACACGTAACTCCTTAACTTTAATTATCGGACCGTTTTATCTTCTAGATTCCACCTAGACGATTTCTTTTTTATCTTACACCTTACTTTATGACTTCTCTCCTTGTCTTCGTTCTTCTTATCACCAAACATGCGAAATCCATCTAGACTTGAAAGAACCATTGATTCACTACCCTTCTTAACTCCTCGACCATCTTTCTCATCTACACTTTCATTTACCCCAACATTACCACACATCATAACGCCATATTCATTATTATAGTTTGTTGTCACCACTTGAGCAGGCGATTCTTCAACATACTCTTCGCTTTTATCCATATAATCATCACATTCATGGGTAACTGGAACATCATCCACAACCGGTTTAATACATTCGGCTAGAGCATCACCATCTTTAGCCACCATAACACTATCCAAAGCCATAGAAATACCAACTAATTTCATCCCTTTCGATCGTAACACCTCAAAACCCACTTTACCACTGGTAACCAACGTCTTGCATTGTTTGCTTCCATGTTCTTCCTCTTAAAAAATAAGTCACTCAAATTTCTTTACACATATCACACCAAAATCACACAGGTTTAGGTTGATGGGTCACAAAATCCAATAGCCAAGATCACACAGGTCTCGGTCTTCTCGTCTTCTCCTTTCGATCACATAGGTCGGTCTCGAACCACACAGGTTTCCACCCCTATTGGATCACAAAGGTCTCGGTCTTTCCTCTCCGATCACACAAATTGGTCTCAAACCACACAAGTGTCTTCTCTCTTTGGATTACACAGGTCCAAATGCCAAGTTCACACAGGCTTGGTCTTCTCGATACCACACGAGTAAGAACGCTAAGTGTCTTTAGCAAGATACTAATTTTGGACCGTCTTTGGCAACTTTTGTGTGATCGCATCCTTTCATGCAGATTGTGTCTTTAGCAAGACCCAATCCTAGCTTATGTTGTGTAAGATATCCTTGATTCGTTGTATCAAGACATTCTTATCAGATTAACTTCTTCTGATACTTGTGACCTTAGATCACATTTGACATACAACTTTGTCACTTGTGGTCTCGATTAGTATACCATACACTTAGTATTCTCTTGTGTGATGTACGTGGATGAACTACTACATCCATTGTTATTTTGCTTTCAGTAAATATACTGACAACCTTCATTTACAGAGTCATGCAGGAGCTCTTGATCAATTACTGATTTCCAACTTCTACTTACCCTGAGAATCTCATCTCATATTAAACGTTTTACCGACGAAACCTTCAAGGGACTGCTCCCGTGATTTTATGTACTCTCAAAACTCATTTTTGAGATTAACTCACCGATGTTGGGTGTCGAATCCAACAAATAAAGTAATAAAATGGACCAACTTTAACACACTATAAATAGTATAAGTAGAAGTAAGGTTCGTGTCCTTAGGGATACAAATTAACTTTTTTATACCAAATTTTTTAGTGCAAATACTATGTAGTGAAAATTAATAAAATGGGGGTTTGTGAATTTTTAGTGAAAATGTTGAAAATTCTAACAGAATGTCCAAACGGCTGTTTCAGGAACCCTCGCGACCGTTTTGGACTGTTGTGAAAAAAATGAAATATTTTTGTATTTTCTTTTTAACTAATTATGAAACTAAAAATCGAATGAAACGTTAAATATTAAAAGATAATTCAAATGTTAGGTAAAATAATTCCAACACTAGGGCAATTTCTTGTTTTCGACTCGACTTACGATTTTTAACGGTTATGGTGCAATGACCTTTTTTATAAAATAGTTTGTACCAGTTCTAGACGTCGAGCCGTTCCAAACGGCTGTTTCAGGAACCCTCGCGACCGTTTTGGACTGTTGTGAAAAAAATAAAATATTTTTGTATTTTCTTTTTAACTAATTATGAAACTAAAAATCGAATGAAACGTTAAATATTAAAAGATAATTCAAATGTGAGGTAAAATAATTCCAACACTAGGGCAATTTCTTGTTTTCGACTCGACTTACGATTTTTAACGGTTATGGTGCAATGACCTTTTTTATAAAATAGTTTGTACCAGTTCTAGACGTCGAGCCGTTCCAAACGGCTGTTTCAGGAACCCTCGCGACCGTTTTGGACTGTTGTGAAAAAAATAAAATATTTTTGTATTTTCTTTTTAACTAATTATGAAACTAAAAATCGAATGAAACGTTAAATATTAAAAGATAATTCAAATGTGAGGTAAAATAATTCCAACACTAGGGCAATTTCTTGTTTTCGACTCGACTTACGATTTTTAACGGTTATGGTGCAATGACCTTTTTTATAAAATAGTTTCTACCAGTTCTAGACGTCGAGCCGTTTTGACATCCACTCCATCTAACGTCTAACCAAACACAGGTCGTTGATTAGAGCCAACCCACTACTCTAAACTCTAGTCGTTCTGATCTTAGTGTGCGGGTTGCGGTGATAGAAGAACCAATTACAACTAAACACTCACGTCGTTCGATGTGTTCAGCTATATTTTGTGATTCTATAACGAGTTTAAATTCATAGACAAACTTAAACTGTTATTTGTTCCTTTTATCAAAATTAAGAACTTTTTAGGGCTTTAGAATTGATGAACGTTATTAGGTTCATAGCGAGTTTATAACGAGTTTAAACTCATAGACAAACTTAAACCGTTATTTGTTCCTTTTATCAAAATTAAGAACTTTTTAGGGCTTTAGAATTGATGAACGCTATATTTTGTGATTCTATAACGAGTTTAAATTCATAGACAAACTTAAACCGTTATTTGTTTCTTTTATCAAAATTAAGAACTTTTTAGGGCTTTAGAATTGATGAACGTTATTAGGTTCATTAACAAAGTGGTCAGTTTTATTAATAAAACTAATGTATACCGGAAAAGAATCCGGGATTAAGATCAAGAAAACACATAAACAAACCATTTATAAATTGGATCTCATAAACGTTTCACCTAAGTTTAGAGTCAAACACCAAGAAATCAAACCCTAATGTTGAAATTAAAAGTAGTTTAGTCAGACATAGTGGCTATACTACGTCAAAATTCACCTTTGGCCACGAAAAAAAAACCGTGACCAAAGGTCTTTGGCCACGTTTATTTTTTCATTTCAATCGACACCAAATGTCCCGTCACCATATGTATCATACGGCCACGTTACATATCAGTGGCTGAAGCCACCTAGAAGCGTGGCTAAAGAGTACCAATATATATTGTTGTAATCAGACAATTCTTTCGGAAAGTGTGGCCAAAGGGTCCCAACGGCCACATGTGTTTGTTTAACGTGGCCTTTGGTATTATATAGTCACATATATTTGTGTTTTAGCCACATACATTATAAAAAACATGTGGCCAAATGGGTTGCTGAAATTATAATTTTTGTCCTAATACGTGTGGCCAAAGAGTGGCAACGGCCACGTTAAAATATAAAAATCGTGGCCTTTGGTATTATATGGTCACGTATATTTGTGTTTTAGCCACATATGATAAAAAAAACGTGGCCAAATGGGTTGTTGAAATCATAATTATTGCCCCAATACGCGTGTAACACCTGTGTCCTACCCATTTACAAAACCCGACCCGAATCTGAACTTGTCACGTAAAATCGAGTTTGGGATTTAAGAATTATCGAAAGAATTGGTCTAAAATATACAATTAAATTATATTTGGGATACTCGATAATCATTTTCGAAAGCAAAATAATAAATTTGCAAAGTTTTAGGTTAAACGATTTGCTTAAAACAAAAATAAAGCAATTATCAGCTTTTACGCGATTTCGGTATTTGAGTTATCGTTTATCGGGAATCTTGGGGTTTTTAACTCAAAATATATATACTTTAAAATATCCTACAATCATTTTATAATATTAAAATCAATTGATTAAATTATAGATCAATTTTGTTAATTAAAACGCAAATAAAAGAATTTACGGTTTTCCGTGCAAATCCGGTATTAACCGGGAGTCACGTAAATTTCAAAAATTATATTTTATTGTTCCTTAATGTTCTATAAGGTCAATATAAGTTGCTTGTAAAATATTAGAGGCCAACGAGTTAAATCGAGGATGGACGGTTAAAAAGAAAATAAATATATATTAAATACGTATTTTTATACCTCGTTATGCATATCCCGAGACCTAGAAAACCATGAGAAATTATTCTAAAATATTTTTGGACATAAAATGATAAGGTTATAAAAGCCTAGGGGTTAAAATTACTCAAAAACCAAAGTTCAAGGGCTAAAATATAGATAAAAAGTGCAGAGACCAAAACTATCATTTCTGTAAAAAGTTCCGCGGGTCGCGAAAGTCACCAGGGGAACATGTCCGTATCGCGACCCCTTTTTTTGGACAGATTTTTTATCTGGTTTGAAATTGCTCCACGTTTTCAAACTTGCAGCTCACAATTCTTTGAATAAGCGTCGAATTAGCTTGATTTATCACCCATATACGTGTCTAGAACATGTTGCGCATCCAACCAGTATAAATAGTGGATCAATTCATCCATATTCCTCACCAATCGCAAATCTTCATCATAAAAACCCTAAAACTGGTCCGAATCTTTCAAGTTAGATCAAATCCATGCTATATTCGCCTTCTTCTCCATGGATCTGGTGGATTTTCACAAAACGGCACATGGTGGAATTAAAAAGAGGAAATAAATACAAGCCATTATCTACGTCATGTGCTGGTGCATCTGGAAAGCAAGAAACAAATGGATACATGATCAAAAGAGAACGTTGACCGCAACGCAACTTGGGGAGATCAAGTCGTTAACATATTGTGGATAAGCAACATGTCAAAGAACTTGGTAGAACGAGAGGATTGGAGCAATTTTAGTTTCAGCATGTAACAAGTTTATTTTTTTCTCCTGGTGCTTTTTTCGTTTCTGTGTTTTCGTTTAACCTCTAGCTAGTTTAATAAAATATCCGTCATTTAAAAAGAATGTGTATCGTATTGGGATAATTATGTTTCTAATTATGATGTCGAGTGCTTGAGTTTGTATTAGTTAAGGTGTTATCTCTAATGTTTGGGATTAAGAATATTATTTATTCAAAAAGAAAATAGTCTATGTTAGTTCGCGTTCATGAATTATTCATGAACCGTTCATGAACATGTTTAATTCCTAATGAACTAACACATGCAAGAATTTTCGTTCAGTTAGTGTTTGTAAACCGTTTGTGAACAAGTTCGACGCTAAACAAAGTGAATACGAACAAAAATTTGTTGGTTTGGTTCGGTTTGTTTACACCCTACCTCTAACATTGTGTTCATGCAACTGAAGGAAATCAAAACAAGACGGTTTTAAAGCAAGAAGGTAACAAAAGTGAGACTATCCAAATCCCATGAAAACAACTAGCAAATAAGCCATTTTCACACGAAAGGAAAACCAACTTTTAGTGCAGCACATTATGCGTTTTGTTTGTGGTGGTGAGTGATGCAGAGCGGAAACATAAAATCAAATATTACACGATATATACATTTCTTTTTACTACATCAACCACTTTTATAAAATCTTGGAAAACTAAAATTGAGAGTCTAGAATTGAAAAAACATGTGAACTGATAAAATCCATATCACAACCACCAGCTTAGCCTAGTGACAAAAGTGTATGGTCCTTTACCATTTGGTCTTGGGTTCAAATCTCACTTGTAACAAAAGAATAAAAAAATAAGTGTTACAAATTGGGTCAGGGGTAGTCTCACCAGTGGTGAGTTTCCTCCTAATAGGAATTGAAGATAATTGGGTGGGTGATGTAATGTCCTAGTCATGAAACTTAAACAAAACACTGATTCACAATTAGGGCTCTCATTCTTTTCCCCATATTTTTACATGTTCAAAACTAAAGTCGTTCTAAATTGGTTTAAGAAGTTTTATTAAGATAAAAAGTCTAAAAAGAGCTTCTGCGATGACACGTGTATTTTAAATTTTTTTTAAACGACAAATTTGGATCACTGACGGGGACATTACACCACCCACTCGATCATCTCCAATCTCCATCAGGAGGTTACTCACCACTGGTGAAAAAACCCCCTTAACCCAACTTGTAACTGTTGGGTTTTACAGTGGGATCCGGGTTACCGATTTTAATTTTATTAAAACCGATTTAATAATTAAATTAATTCTAAATTAATTTGGCAGCGGAAACGAATTAAAACGCGGACGCAACTGTAACAGGATCAATCACCGACACACGACAAACACAGAAAATATATTTATTTAAAATAAATAAATAATTAAATATCTAATGAATTAGATATACCTTGGCGGGATCCGAGCAACCGCTCGAGACACCCGGATTCAACGGGCTCGCGCTAGGACGAACAGTAACGTCAGACTCGAACCTTCGAGATAGATCGTCAACGGCGGCATCGGCGGCGGCCGCCTTGGGCGGCGGCGGTGGTAGGGATACCACCGGTGGTGGTGACAAAACCTTCTCCGTCGGAATAGCCACCGGAACGGATCCCACGACGATCGAATCGCCGGTGATCGGAGGTGATGCGGTGGCGGCGGCCGGCGGGTATAACGGAGCGGGCCACGACGACGGAACCGGACGCGGTGGTCTCGGCTGCGCCGGCAGCGCGAGAACCACCGGTCGGTGGTCGCGCGGCGGCGCGTGAGAGGCAGCGGCGGCGGCAGCGGCGGCGGCAGCGGCTTGGGCCACGGCGGCGGCTCGGGCTGCGGCTTCGGCTTCGGCTCGGGCTGCGGCTTCGGCTTCGGCTCGGGCTGCGACGGCTTCGCTCTCGAGTCGGGCACAGATACTGGCAAGACGGGGATCCATCGGAGATTGCGAAGAGATCACGGTGGACTAGGTGGCGGCGATCGGCGATCGGCGGCGGCGGCAGAGCCGGCTTCGGCGGGGCTCGGCGCAGAGAGAGAGAGGGAGGGGATTAGGGTTTTTGACTTGTGTTTCAATCCACCTCCTCCCTCCTTCTTTTATTATCAAATCGCGGACCGGGGCCTGCGAGCTGGGCCCGGTCGCGATTCTCCTTAAGTCCACCAACCGATCAGTCTGTTAATCCGGTAACAACTGATCGGTCCGTCTTTTAATTACCAAGTAATTTTGAACCGATATATTTTGTCGTTTTAATTAAATAAATAATTAGTATTTATTTAATTCACCATTTAGTTCGTTTATTTCTAATTAATAATTAATTAGATTTAATAGTCCGTTGACCCGGGTGTAACTCTTACGGGTCAATATCGGTCGGGTTTGTTAATTCGTCGGGTCAGGACACTCTATTTCCAACAGTCTCCCACTTGGACTGAACGCGACAGTTTAACGAGCGCAGTCAGAGGCACTCTAGCTATGCATGGCTACACCAACTAATATTGACACTTTAAGTCGTCAGCCAAAGTATATCTGATTGACCATCAAGCAGACTCAAGACTTGTGCATTCATTGTCATATGTTCCTTTCTGTATAAGACATTGATGAATTATGGGACATGGACTCCCATATTTTATTCATCGATTTTCGTTCTCGATATAATTCGAAGTGATCCAACAAACACACAGTAAGTTTGGGTGAGGCCTCACACTTATCACTTGGAACCAACGAGGGCGCCTTTATGTCTAACCGTTGCCGAAGCAAGAGAACAGAATCCCTTGTTGAGGCATACAGCTCCCACTAAACTTCAGAGCCATTCCCAAAAGTAGCCGTTATGGCTGGCAGTTACGCGACAACGTTAGGCTACAATCAAAGAATGTTCTTTAGTAGAAGGGAGTTCGAATATGCGTCTCAGGTCTAAGGATACATTAGAGCATGCATTAATCAAGCAAGCAAGACTTCCAAGTTTGCGTTGCATGATGCGAGTTACGTCCAACGTCATTCATCAATGAGGTCTGTGAGATTGAACGTTAGACCACTTTAAAGTTCAACTAGTCACAATAGTCTTTCTTTAGTATAGTTCCCACTAACTAATCGACTACGGACATTTAGGACAAGAACTTATTGTTCAGGGATTAAACGTACAAATATTGAACACAGTTATGTAATTCATTATTGCATAAAACAGATGGAATAAGAATAATATAGATAACTGTTGGTGTTCATACATCCAAATACTGAATCAAAACATGTCTTTAGCTAATCTAAGCCCTATCGCTTCTATGTGGCGTATATGAGTCTCCTGAGTCATAGGCTTAGTAAAAGGATCAGCTAAGTTTTGATCTGTGTGTACTTTGCTTATCTTGATTTCATTTCTGTCGACTACTTCTCTTATGTAGTGGAATTTCCTCAGGACGTGCTTGGCCATCGTATGAGACCGTTGCTCTTTGGCTTGAGCTATAGTGCCTGTGTTATCGCACAGTATCTCGATGGGCTGCCTAATACTTGGCATAGCATCGAGATCGGAAATGAACTTCTTCATCCACACGGCTTCTTTAGCAGCTTCTGAGGCGGCTATGTATTCGGATTCAGTAGTAGAATCAGCTACTACTGGTTGTTTTGAGCTTCTCCAAGAAACAGCCCCTCCGTTAAGAGTGAATACGAATCCCGACTGTGAGCGAGAGTCATCTCGGTCAGTCTGAAAACTAGCGTCAGTGTAACATCTTACACTGAGCTCCTCATCAACACCCCCGTATACGAGAAACATATCAGTGGTGTTCCTCAAGTATTTTAATATGTTCTTCACAGCCGTCCAGTGAGCTAGTCCTGGCGTCTGTTGGTACCGACTTGTCACGCTCAGTGCATACGAGACATCCGGTCGTGTGCAGAGCATGGCATACATGATAGATCCAATAGCAGAGGCAAATGGGATCGATGCCATTTGGCTTATCTCGCGCTCCGTTTTAGGTGCTTGAGATTTGTCCAAGATTGTTCCCTTAGTCATGGGAACGGTTCCTTTCTTGGAGTTGCTCATGTTGAACCGAGCTATGATCTTATCAATGTATGTGCTTTGACTGAGTCCTTAAAGGCGCTTAGATCGATCTCTGTGAATTTTAATTCCCAGAATGTAAGCGGCTTCTCCAAGGTCTTTCATAGCGAAACAAGATGAAAGCCATTTCTTAACTTCGTTAAGCATGGGTATGTTGTTCCCTATGATCAATATATCGTCCACGTACAATACGAGGAACGATACAGCGCTCCTACTTGCCTTTCTGTAAACACAAGGCTCATCTTTGTTTTGTTCAAAACCAAACTCTTTGACTTTTTGATCAAAACGAAGATTCCAGCTTCGAGATGCTTGCTTGAGTCCATAAATGGACTTGCTTAGCTTGCAAACCTTGTTTGGATTCTCTGGATCGACAAAACCATCAGGCTGAACCATATAGACATCTTCTTCAAGCTGTTCGTTCAGGAAGGCGGTTTTGACGTCCATTTGCCATATCTCATAGTCATGGTATGCGGCTATGGCTAGGAGAATCCTGATCGATTTGATCATTACAACGGGTGAAAAAGTCTCATCATAGTCAATTCCTTGAGTTTGAGTGAAACCTTTTGCTACAAGCCGTGCCTTGTAGGTTTGCACATTTCCATGCATGTCAGTTTTTCTTTTAAAGATCCACTTGCTCCCTACTGCCCGTGTGCCGGGGGGTAGCTCAATCAAGTCCCAGACGTGATTGTCACGCATGGATTGCATCTCAGCGTTCATGGCTTCAAGCCATTTATCAGATTCCGGATCTGATATAGCAGCTTTGTAATTAATAGGCTCATCGTTAGAATCGGCTATTAACAGAACGTCGAAGGCCTCATGATATCCAAGGTATCTATCAGGCTCATATCGTATTCTTTCGCTCCTACGAACGCTTGTGCTTGTGTTTGGGTCTGATGGTGCGACAACAACTTGTCGGTCAGACGCAGCGACCATTTCAGGGTTAGGTGTATCTCGAATTTCTTCAAGATCCACTGGATCACTATTTGTTCCTCGAGTAAGGAATTCTTTCTCAAGGAATTTACCTTTCCTTTTGATGGAAACAGTGTTTGCATCAGGATGGTAAAAGTAATAACCGGTATTACAATAGTATCCAACGAAAGTTACCTTTTCGCCTCGGGGATCAAGCTTATTGTCAGATTCACTGGTGACATAAGCATCACATCCCCATACCCTGAGGTATGATAGTTTAGGAAGAGAACCATGCCATATCTCATATGGGGTCTTCCCTACTTTCTTGGTCGGTGCCAGATTTATTAGGCGAGCAGCGGTCAAGATGGCATATCCCCAAAAGGAATGTGGCAAGGATGTCCTGCACATCATCGATCGAACCATGTTAAGCAAAGTTCGATTCCTCCTTTCACTAACGCCATTTAACTGGGGTGTGCCAGGTGGAGTAGGTTGTGAAACAATTCCACATTCCTTTAGATGATTCAGGAATTCAGCGCTTAGGTATTCTCCGCCTCTATCGGATCGAAGTATTTTAATAGTTCGATTTAACTGATTTTGTACTTCGTTTTGAAACTCTTTGAACTTTTCAAAAGTTTCATGTTTGTGTTTCATCAGATAGACATAGGCATATCGGCTGTAGTCATCGATGAAAGTCACGAAGTACCGTTCACGATTTCTCGTCTCGGTTCGGAAGGGTCCACACACATCAGTGTGAATAATGCCTAACAAGCCTTGGGCCCGTTCACCTGTATGGGTGAAGGGTGACTTGGTTAATTTACCAGATAAGCACGACTCGCACTCATCGAAGGAATCTGCATCTTGGGATTCGAGAATGCCAGCAGTTTGCAACTTCTTAATGCGGGCCTTACTTATGTGACCAAGCCTATGGTGCCATAACGAGGATTCGTTACTATCAGTTTTGCTTCTTTTAGAAACATGATAGAGCTGGTCGTTTGTTTGAACATCTATCTCATATATACCATGTCGAGGTTTAGCCTCGAAATAAAAGATATTATTAAGGTAAGCAGAAATCACATTTCCATTAAATTTATACCGAAATCCTTGTTCAAACAATGAAGAGACAGAAATAATGTTTCTGGATAAACCAGGTTCATATAAACAGTTAATCAAATTAACCACAAGGCCAGAAGAGCATGAAAAAGAATAAGTGCCAGCAGCAAGTACTGGGACCCTCTTCCCGTCACCAACGATGAGGTCCATGCAGCCTCGTTCTGTCTTCTTCCACTTCTCAGGTTCCTGCAAAACATTAACAATGTGATAACCACATCCAGTATCAAATACCCATGAATTGGAGGAAACAGTGAAAAGTTCAATAACATTTATTGAAATACCTGATGAGCAACCCTTGTTAGGGTTCTTGGTCATCTTCAGCTTTGCAAGATAAACGGGACAGTTGCGACGCCAGTGTCCCATTTTGTTGCACTCATAGCACAGGCGCTCCTCGGGAGGCTGCACATGTGGTTTCTTGCCTTTGCCTTCTTTAACCTTCTTGGCTTTGGAGATCTTTGTATTAGCAACTTTGAGCACATCCGGCGTGGTCCTGATCTTCACGTTGGGTATCAACGAAATAACCTCGTCGATCGACTGAGCCAAACAATTAATCGCAAGAATACGATAATGTTCAGGCAAAGATCTGAGTACTACATCAAGAGCCATCCCGTCAGAGATGGAGTAGCCAAGGTCGATCAGCCTGTCGCGATACGCTTTCATCAGCATGACATGATCGTATGGAGAGGAGTCGTTAGCCATGGAGCAGTTCACAAATTGTGAAAGTGCATCAGCTCGCTCAGTCCTCTGACTCAATTCAAATAAATCCTTGAGTTTACGAATGATGTCATAAGCAGAAATCCCCATGAAATTGTACCGATAATCCTGAGTCATGCTAGATAACATCAGGTCAGTGACGTCCTTATCATCGTCAGTGTGCTTTTGGAGCTCAGACCGCGAGTTCTCATTTAGCAAGTAAGATGGAATACTCGCGATCGGTCGGCCAATGACATAGAGTTTCCCGAAGAGCCTTAAAAGGTTCCTCAGAGTTGTCTGCCATGCGAGAAAGCCAGTCTCAGTGAAGGGGTCGAGTTGTACCATTGAACTTAATGGAGGTGAGTTTTCTTTAGCCTTCTGAAATCAAGCAAAGTAAATTTAATCAGTATTTTCGATGTTTATTTTTCTTTAAAAATAAGTTGGTAAAGTTTATTTTTAAGAAAATGAGAATTCGTTTAGACGACATTACTTGAGACCGCCAAATGAGCCTCAGGAGCAAGGCCGTGTAAACAAACTGACAACGGTTGTCAATTGTGAGACTCAAGTCACAATTCTCGGTATGAGGCCTCTATATACATACAATTGTATTTTGCGATACGTTTAGCCTCATCCATGCCCACTCTAGCAGTACACATCCGTGGCGCGGTGTTGAAATACTCCAACACCACGAACATGTACGTCTAAAGCGATAGTAATCCTAAATGGTCGATTGTGATGACACGGTGTTGAAATACTCCAATGTCCTCACCTTAGAAGGTACCCTCGGCACCAAGTGCGGTGTTGAAATACTCCAACACTAATGCTCCGGTAAATACGTTCCAAGTTCGACTTGAGATAGGATGGCACGAACTATCAGTTTTAAGAATTACCAAATAGGGATATTAATTACTTTTAATATTTAATTACCGTCAGACACGAACGATAAAACCCTATCACCACTCGGGACTAGTAAATTAATTTAACCTAATTAAATTACTAAGTTGTCGCGAATGGCATATTGTGTGTTAAACGGCATAAGGTCTTGATCTCGCTCGAGCCATACAAGCGAGATCATAAGGGACAAATTTAAAATAAATTAAATTAAATAAAATGGTGAACGATCGAGATGGCAACTCTGTGCGATCTGGAATCCTGTTCAGCTCCCACTTGCTTCGACATCCCTCTGGCGTGTGTCCAGTCTTCGACATTTGGTTACATACAAATTTACAATTACTAAAACTACTTCTAGTAAACTAGCTCTAAATTTGTACAACTTTGAAACCCAAAACCCGGGTCCAATAAACCAAAACGAAATACAAACAATTGGGCCAACAACTTGGGCCAAACAGAGAAAGACAAAACACGCCAAACACATTCATACATGAATACAAAATATAGAGGGGTCGGCCGTAACACACAACAAAATATATAGAATTAAAATAAATAAATAAATTAATTCTAATTCGCAATTTGGATTTATATCGAAATTGCGAACTACCGGTTACGAAAAGACCGGTTCTGGTTTGCGCGCGGTGATAATGGCTCTGATACCACGGTTGGGTTTTATAGTGGGATCCGGGTTACCGATTTTAATTTTATTAAAACCGATTTAATAATTAAATTAATTCTAAATTAATTTGGCAGCGGAAACGAATTAAAACGCGGACGCAACTGTAACAGGATCAATCACCAACACACGACAAACACAGAAAATATATTTATTTAAAATAAATAAATAATTAAATATCTAATGAATTAGATATACCTTGGCGGGATCCGAGCAACCGCTCGAGACACCCGGATTCAACGGGCTCGCGCTAGGACGAACAATAACGTCAGACTCGAACCTTCGAGATAGATCGTCAACAACGGCATCGGCGGCGGCCGCCTTGGGCGGCGGCGGCGGTAGTGGCGGCGGCGGTGGTAGGGATACCACCGGTGGTGGTGACAAAACCTTCTCCGTCGGAATAGCCACCGGAACGGATCCCACGACGATCGAATCGCCGGTGATCGGAGGTGATGCGGTGGCGGCGGCCGGCAGGTATAACGGCGCGGGCCACGACGACGGAACCGGACGCGGTGGTCTCGGCTGCGCCGGCAGCGCGAGAACCACCGGTCGGTGGTCGCGCGGCGGCGCGTGAGAGGCAGCGGCGGCAGCGGCTTGGGCCGCGGCGGCGGCTTGGGCTGCGGCTTCGGCTTCGGCTCGGGATGCGGCTTCGGCTCGGGCTGCGACGGCTTCGCTCTCGAGTCGGGCACAGATACTGGCAAGACGGGGATCCATCGGAGATTGCGAAGAGATCACGGTGGACTAGGTGGCGGCGATCGGCGGTGTTTCAATCCACCTCCTCCCTCCTTCTTTTATTATCAAATCGCGGACCGGGGCCTGCGAGCTGGGCCCGGTCGCGATTCTCCTTAAGTCCACCAACCGATCAGTCTGTTAATCCGGTAACAACTGATCGGTCCGTCTTTTAATTACCAAGTAATTTTGAACCGATATATTTTGTCGTTTTAATTAAATAAATAATTAGTATTTATTTAATTCACCATTTAGTTCGTTTATTTCTAATTAACAATTAATTAGATTTAATAGTCCGTTGACCCGGGTGTAACTCTTACGGGTCAATATCGGTCGGGTTCGTTAATTCGTCGGGTCAGGACACTCTATTTCCAACAGTAACCCCCATTTTTTACTCTTTTGTTACAAATAGGACTTAAAGCAAGACCTCTTGATAAGAGGTCATACACATTTACCACTAGGCTAAGCTAATGGTTGTTGACTTTTTATCAACTTCCCTCATTTTTTAGAAATCTTCAGGCTATTCGTAGTGGGTTTGAAAACTCATTTTCACTCCCCTTCCGCGCCCCAAACACCATTACAGGGGGGCGCTAAAAGTAAAAAATTTGTGGGGGCGCGAGATATTTCACGCCGGAAGAGGGGGGATTTAGAAAGAAGTATAATAATGACGGGGGCTTTAACCACTCCACCACATTATGTGATCAAGCTCCTTGTCACGTCATCTGCCACATGGCGGTAAACGCCCAAGTGAGGGCTTAACCACTATGGATAGCCTCATAACTTTTAAAAATGACTTTATTTTTTTAAAAATTACACCATAAAACAGAGCAATTTTTATTTTTAAAACGCATATAATATTGCTATATATAAATTTAAAAAAATTAGCTCAATGATAATACATATTACACAATGACCTGAAACATAAGACACAATAATCTGAACATAAGACAAAATAACAAATATTAGACACAATGATAAATACATATTACACAATGATTTGAAACATAAGACATAATGATTTAAAGGTAAGACACAATGTGATTTTATTATTAATAAAAACACAATAACCAACAGAAAAATAAAAAATGACAAGTAAAAAGACACAATGACAAAAACTAGATACACTGACGAGTAATGACACAATGAGAAGTATCTGACACAATGACACACTAGAAAATCGAAAGAGTAATTTTTTATATTTTTTATATAGCAACACTATATGCGTTTTGAAGATTAAAAACACATGTTTTATGGTTTTTTTTTTAAATAATGTTGCATGTAAAAGTTATGAATGTTTATAAAAATTAAAAAATAAGATAAAAAGTCAATAAAAATAACTAAAACTAAATGTCACTCCATGATTCTTTTTCTGTCAATTAGTTTAGAGTCATAGATTTTTATTTAATTAATAATATAAAAGTTTAGATGGTTTCTTAGCTTTCTTATCTTAATGTAACTTCTTAGTATAACATCTCTCCATGAATTAAATAGTGGGGGATTTTTATAGTTTTGCTAAAAAGAAATTTTTATTTATTTCTTTTATTTTTATTCATACATAACTTAGGTTCGATTCTCTTTTAGTTTTTTTATATTTTGATTCTTAAGAAATTCTAAATACATACTTTCTTTATACTTGATCTTACAAAACACGTGTATGTAAATTTAGACATACATTTACTGAACGGGTTGTTTTATTTTGTTAATTAATTAATTAATATATTATTTTTTATGTTTTTAGTTATGTTTGATTGTTATTCTAATGTATTTTTTATTTTAATGTGTTTTTATTGTTTATGTAATGAAAATCATGTTTTTAGTTAGACTACTTTAGATTTTCACCTGTCTCATTAGGCTAATTCGATGTTACTTTCGGACTACTTTTGTATATTCTTACCGGATTAGAATTCAAACTTGAATCCTCCACCTTTATCGCTTACTTTTTGGCAACACTTTTGGTTTCTTCTCCTCTGCTAGTGATATTCATCCTTTGTTGTTTCCATTGAATGGTTGTTAATTTACCCATTTAAACAAGTTGGCTTTCCCCTCTTTGTATTTTCTTATTTTCATAATTTCCAATAAACAAAAAAAAAAAAAAAACAAAAAAACAAACTGTTTCACCAAATTTTTGCAGGTATAAAGTATAAACCATCATTTATTCTTGATTGATTTTATTTTAATATTGAAAATTTGAACTATAGTGATTTTATCTTTTGGAATGATCATGAAACATTAAAACCTAACATGTGGTGACTGTCCAAATCAAGTTTTTTATAACGAGACAACAACGAGTGGGCTAGAAAACAGGCAGCCTCCCATTTCCCCATGTAGAATGAACTTGGGTTTTTGTCTTGTTTATTTTACTCCTTTGTTCTCAACGTATGTATAAACTCATCCACTGAGTGAGATCCATCATTTCTTTAATTTTCAACAGGAACCCTTCATTTAATTTCCATCATAAAGTCCTCCAAAACTGTTACAAATTTGCGTTAAATTTCCAATCTTTGTGGGAAATTCATCATCTTTCCACTGAATGTGAAGTGGGGTTTCGTTTCAATTAAAGAAAACAAGTTTTTTAGTGCGTGTTTTTAGTGTGTGATTTCAAGATTCAACACAAAAAGAAACAAGACAGTCTTTATTGGCAGCACCAAACTTTAATCTTTTCACAATCAAGTACCTACCCACCATGTCTGTTGCTCTGATTTGGGTGGCTCCCCCGAATTCTGAGCTCTGCAACCGATTGGGATTCTTGGAGACAACAAAGTTTGCAGATTTATCAAATTCAAGAAGTCTTTTGAGGGCAAGCAAGATCAAGAATCTTGGTAAGAAACACAAATGCAAATCTTGCTACATGAATGCAGATTTTAGGGGATCGAATAATCGAAAGAAACCAGATTTTGTTTCGAGGGTGGTGGCTAATCCAAGTGAGGAATTAACTGTTTCATCGGAGCAGTTGGTATATGATGTGGTTTTGAAGCAAGCAGCTTTGGTTAAGGAGCAGATGAGAAATAAGGAAGATGTTGAGGTGAAACCAGATATTGTGGTTCCTGGGACACTTGGTTTGTTAAGTGAAGCTTATGATAGGTGTGGCGAAGTTTGTGCAGAATATGCTAAGACATTTTATTTAGGTTGGTTGGTTGGTTTTTTTTTTTTTTTTTTTTTTGATGTTTTTTTTCTTTTGAATTTTGCTAGAATTATATGGATTAACTGGATTATTTCTCAATTAATCTTTACAGGAACACTGCTAATGACACCGGAAAGGCGCAAAGCGATCTGGGCGATTTATGGTGAGTGTGGATTATGGTCATAAATTGTGCTTAAAATCTTTGTTTGATTATTTTGAAATAAGAACAGTATGATCAACTTGAAAAACTATCTGGTGTTCATGGTGATAACTCTGGAGAATTCGTTAATTTGTTGGGTAGAGTCCCTTTTATTAAAAAAAAAGAAATCCAAGATTGTGGGTCCCAGTTTTTCTTCATCATTTGCTGATTGAAGAAAATAGATTGGTGTAGCAGAAAAAATTTCCTGACTTTATAATTCAATCTTGATCTTGATGCTGCTTGGTGGTTTTACATGAGATTTATGTGAACATTTTTTTAATGCTTGTTAGTCATTTTCAAGAAAATTACGTACTTTCTTGGTCAACTTGAAGTTTGTTGTGCCATGATACCAGATTTCCAGTAATTGGGTAGATTGCACACTAAAAAATCTTTGATCTCAAGTTTGACTTTTGTGCTTGACCTGAACTAACTTCTCATTAAAGTCTTTGATTTTGACTCTAATCTGGTACTTTCAATGCATAATTAATATGAGTTCTACTCATTTGAATCTTCTATTGTGTAGTTATCTATCAAAAATCCTAAACTACTTGGAGAATTTCCCTCGATAATATTTTTTTTCGTTAATGATACGAAGCTGATCCATGAATTGGCATCCTTGATTTTAAATCAGCTGGCTAAAGCAAGTGGGCTAGAAAGAACATAAAATCGCGCATAGTGTCTAAACCATCAATTAAATATTCCCGAGATTATTTTATGCTTCCACTCTAAAAAGTTGAAAATAAACTTGTTTGACCCAATAAGTCAAAGTACATAATTTCTATGCAGCAAAGGAAGCATGCTCTTTGATTCTTAATGATCTTGAACTTCTACACACTTGCATACACTTGAATTCAACCAATTATGATAAATAAAGTGGATCTGTTGTTAAATAATTTAAAAATATGGGAAATGGTCAAAACTTTGCAAGTTTGACTTTTTGTTTGTTTGAAACAGTATGGTGTAGGAGAACTGATGAGCTTGTTGATGGGCCAAATGCATCACATATAACACCCAAAGCTCTAGATCGATGGGAATCAAGGCTCGAAGATCTTTTCAACGGTCGCCCTTTTGACATGCTCGATGCTGCTTTATCAGATACCGTCTGCAAGTTCCCTGTTGACATTCAGGTCAAAATTTAACAACTTTAATCCGTTTTGGCCAGTTATCCGACCCGCAAATCTTGCCACCTCTAATTCAAAATCTCATGCAAATAATGAACACTATTTGTTTGCAGCCATTCAAGGATATGATTGAAGGAATGAGGATGGACCTTATAAAGTCAAGATACAAGACTTTTGATGAGCTATATTTGTATTGCTATTATGTGGCTGGTACAGTTGGATTGATGAGTGTTCCGATAATGGGAATTGCTCCTGAATCTCAAGCAACAACAGAAAGTGTATATAATGCGGCATTGGCTTTAGGGATTGCTAATCAACTCACCAACATCCTTCGTGATGTAGGAGAAGAGTACGTGCTAATTTTTTTAATAATCTTTATTTAATTAAATTTTTTACTAAAAAACGTATAAAGTTCTGCCTCTTTAGATCAAAGAGGATTATTCTGTGAGTTTCATAAATAATCAGCAAAATCTTAATTATCACTTGATATTTATAGCAAGTACCATAAATAGTAAGTGTTTGTATCATCATATAACAAAAAGTTTGACTTTTTAAGGTATATCGTAACAGTCTCAATATGAGTTTCAACATTTTCAAGAAAATCTTGAAAACCCAATCCTCAATTTGAATTTCAACTTTTTTTCAAGAATATCCTGACCATGAAACTGAAATTTGCTGCAATTACCACAAATAGTTATTTCTGCATGCTAGAAGTTTGACTTTTGAGGTCAAACAGGCAGACTTTTATAGCAAATACCATAAAATGTAAACATTTGCATACCTAAAATAAAAGATTAACCTCGAAATGTATACGCATAGTGCAAGAAGAGGAAGAGTGTATCTACCCCAGGATGAACTAGCACAAGCAGGGCTATCAGATGAGGATATATTTACCGGGAAAGTAACCGACAAATGGAGAGCCTTCATGAAAAAGCAGATCGAGAGGGCAAGATCCTTCTTCGATGAAGCACAACAAGGTGTCACAGAACTCAGCTCGGCTAGCAGGTGGCCGGTAAGTATCTAGTGACTTTGAAAACACATATCCAAACAACTTAACTAAATATGATCTTGGTTTTATACTTTTATTAGGTGTGGGCATCATTGTTACTATATCGTCAGATCTTGGATGAGATCGAAGCAAATGATTATAATAACTTCACTAGACGGGCTTATGTGAGTAAACCGAAGAAGCTAGTTTCTTTGCCAGTTGCTTATGCTAAGTCACTTGTTCCTCCATCAAGAAATGGAGCTCTTTCAAAGGTCATGGACCTATAGACATATCATACATCATACATATATATATATATACTTTTCATATAAAATGTAGGAAATAGAAGGGTGAATATCTGTAAATTTTATGTTAAAATGTTGTAATATGAGTTACGGATTTGTAGGTTTTGTATCCTTAAATAAGCCTGGATCTTTATTTGTGAAACGTGTATAATCACTATCAGGTTGAATTACTTTTTGAAGGTACAGATCTAAAATTAATCGAAAATTAATCAGATAGTTAACAAAGATTACAAGAACTAATTTGTGAAAATCTGTTACGCTAAAATGCTTTCCCGATTTTGCAAAGTTGCTACTAATGTTGTTACTAGTGAAAAACAAAGTTGCTAGATATTATATTATTTAACACTCCTCCTCAAGTTGGAGCATAGATGTTAATCATGCCCAACTTGTTGCAAATAAAATCAATTTGGGTCTTTCGAAGGGGTTTAGTAAGAATGTCTGCAAGTTGAAACTCTGTTTTAATATGTATTGGTTGAATCGATGGAGGATCAACTTTTGTCCCTACTACTCGATCTCTGATTAAGTGACAATCAACCTCAATATGCTTCGTCCTTTCATGAAATACTTGATTCTTGGCAATATGAATAGCTGATTGATTGTCACAATATAGTCGCATCAGATCATCAGAAATAACCCCGAGTTCTCTAAGGAGGCGGCGAACCCATATCATTTCTGATGTGACATCTGCCATGGCTCTGTATTCCGATTCAACGCTTGATCGAGATACCGTGTGCTGCTTTTTACTCTTCCAAGATACAAGATTTCCACCGACAAACACACAATAACCAGTAGTGGATCGTCTTGAGATAGGACATCCTGCCCAATCTGCATCAGAGAATCCTGATATCCGTCCATCTCCCTCCTCTGTAAAGGCACCCACACGACAGTGACCCTGATCAGAATATAAGATTCCAAGACCTGGTGTGTTTTTTAGATACCTTAAAACACGAAGGGCGGCATCCCAATGTCCAGTATGTGGTGTGGCCATGAATTGACTCAAGACACTAACTGCAAATGAGATATCAGGACGGGTAACAGTCAAATAATTAAGTTTTCCAACCAATCGTCTGTACCGTTCTGGATCCTTCATCGGGCTACCATCCTCTGGAAGAAGCTTCCCAGTAGGAAGCATTGGGCTATCAACCGGCTTACAGCCCAGTAAACCACACTCAGATAACATATCAAGGACATACTTCCGCTGAGATAGAAGTATTCCTTGTGGAGAACGGGATACTTCAATGCCAAGGAAATACCGGAGTCGACCTAAGTCGTTGATCTGGAACTGAGACTGAAGAAACTGTTTCAGCTCAGAAATATCGGTTTCGTCATCCCCCGTGATTATGATATCATCCACATACACAACCAAAATGATCCTTTGGCCTTGACAGTGTCTGAAGAATACAGAGTGATCATAGGCACTTCGAACCATTCCAAATTCTTCCATAACACTAGAGAATCTGCCAAACCATGCTCTAGGAGACTGCTTTAGGCCATATAGCGATCGTCGTAACCTGCATACCTTCGAGGCCTCCTCCTTAATCACAAATCCGGGTGGCTGCTCCATATAAACCTCCTCCTCAAGAACACCATGAAGAAAGGCGTTCTTGACATCAAGCTGATGGAGTGGCCAATGATGAATAGCCGCCAGAGAAATACAAATACGAACAGATGGCATTTTGACAACCGGAGAGAACGTCTCGTCATAATCAATGCCATAAGCCTGAGAATAACCCTTAGCAACTAGTCGGGCCTTCAAGCGATGTAGGGAGCCATCGGGATTAAGCTTAACAGTGAACACCCAACGACAACCAATAACACGCTTCCCTGGAGGAAGTGGCTCAAGATCCCATGTATGATTTGCTCGAAGGGCCTCTATCTCGTCTTCCATAGCCTTTCGCCATCCTGGGTGAGCAAGAGCTGTCATCACATCCCTGGGAACCGGGTAAGAATCAATAGCAGTGGTGTATGCACGGGATTCCGCTGAGAGATGTGCATAGGAGACATGATGTTGAATAGGATAACGGGTGGATCGTTGTCTAGTCTCTTTGCGGAAAGCTATGGGTATATCAGGATATGGTGCTCCAGGTTGATCATAAACGGGATCTGGCAAGGGTGAAGGATCTGGAAAGGGTGTAGTATGAGTAGTCGTGGAAAGCGGAACTGAGGGCATACCAGAGTCATGGGTTGTTTGTGAAACATGTGTTTCTATTGTTGTGTCCTTATGCCTTCGAGCATATGTGAAGAGAAGAGGCGGGGGTGCTATCGGTAGGCCATCTGTAACAGGAGCATGATCTGTAGTGTCGGAGACCTGGGGGACAGACGAACCAATGGAGACAGGAATGGTGGGAATAGTGATAGACTCAGGTGTAACATGATCAGAATCATCAGGAAACAGGTCAGGGACAGGAGGGGAAGACGTAGGAAAGTAAGGACATGACTCATGAAAAGTGACATCAGCACTTGTAAAGTATCGATGAAGAGTAGGACTGTAACATCGATACCCTTTCTGGACACGTGAGTAACCAAGAAAGACACAACGAATGGCTCGAGGTTCAAGTTTAGTAACACCTGGCCGATGATCATGGACGTATGCAACACACCCAAAAATTTTGGGTGGGAGAGGAAAGGGAGTTCCTTTAGGGAACAAAATAGAAAACGGAGTTTGACCATTAAGGACAGAGGAAGGCATACGATTTATCAGGTAAGCAGCAGTTAGTACAACACCCCCCCCCCCCAGAATCGATGCGGGACATGAGAATGAAACATAATTGAGCGTGCAACATCTAACAAGTGGCGATTCTTGCGTTCAGCAACGCCATTTTGTTGAGGTGTGTACACGCATGAAGACTCGTGAATAATACCATGTGTTTTCAAGTAAGAAGAGAATTCAGTGGACAAATACTCTTTTGCATTGTCGGTGCGTAGAGTTTTGATGGATGTGTTGAACTGATTTTGAACATAGGAATGAAACTCGCGAAAAATGGAACTGACTTCACTACGAGACTTGAGTAAATAAACCCAAGTAGCACGGGAATAATCATCGATAAAGGAAACAAAATACTGAAAACCCAAGGGAGTTTTAGTAGGACAAGGACCCCATATATCAGAGTGTACTAGTTCAAAGAGTGTATTGGCTCGACTAGATACTTTGGGAGGATAAGGGCGTCGAGTATGTTTACCGAGTTGACATGACTCGCCGTGAAAATCAGAGGGAACAGAAATGTCAGGTCTCGTTTTCCTAAGAGCTGCTGCAGATGGATGACCCAACCGACAATGAGCCTCCCGAACACTAGAGTCACATATGTTTGCCATGGGGCGTGGCAACATGGACAAACGATAAAGACCATTTGATTCAACACCTGTGCCAATTACCCGGTTTGTCCCTAGTTCCTGAAAGACACAATGAGTGGGATAAAAGGTTACGGAACAATTATTCTGTTTTGTGATTTGACTGACTGAACAAAGGCTATCAGGGAATTTAGGGACAAACAAAACCGAAGACATGTTTAGGTTTGTCGAATTACTAATGGATCCGATTCCACGAACGGGGCATGAGGATCCATCAGCAAGTCGAACGGGCGAATGAGAAGTATCATGTAGGCTAAAAAGAATACCTCGATTCCCAGTCATGTGATGTGTGGCTCCAGAATCAATCACCCACGATGAGTTGGGTTTAGAAGACGTACCTGAGTTTGCCGAGTGGGTTTGCGAAGAGTTAAGCAATTGTTTGATCCTAACCAACTCCTCCGGGCTAAGTGAGTAAGCATGAGCGGTAGCAACCTCAACATTCTTTCCATTCTTCATTGTAAAATTAGCTTCCTGGAATAAGAACTATGAAAAAGAAGCAAACAGACGTGAATAGTATCCCGACGTGAACAAATGATTTCCGGCAGATTTACGGCGATGAACAGTACTCCGGCGATGAACAGTACTCCCGACGATGAACAGTACTTCGTGCGATGAACAGTATCCGCGCGATGAACAGTGATCCGATTGTGAAAAACAGTGGAAAATCCAGCTGTAAACAGAGATTTTCGGCTGTGAACAATGATTTTTCGGGCAGTGAACAGTGATTTTATGGCGTGCGAACAGTGTTCCAGCAGTGAACAGTCGCGAGTGAACAGAAGCAGGAGCCAGGAATCTGGAATAGGCTTGAACAAGAGCACGAACACGAGCAGAGCAGGAGCTAAACCTTTAGCTCTGATACCATGAAACAGATTATATATTAGAATCTGATCAATTACATGAGGGGGTGAGAACCCCTATTTATACAACTCAAGATACAAAATTTCTATGTATAATAAATGTATATCTACCAACTACCAACTACCAACTACCTATAAGAAAAATCTAGATAGAAAGATCTAGATATTATATTATTTAACACTACTAATGTTGTTACTAGTGAAAAACAAAGTTGCTACTGATCACTATCGATGACCAGCTTTGCTACTGATAACTAACTTTGCTACTAAAGCATAGTTACTACCGATGAATAGATTTGTTGTTAATGAGCAAACTTACTACTAAAACTTTAAGTTTCAACGTAAGCTTATTTCAAGTAACATTTTATTCTGCAAACAAATATGAGAAAGTTCCAGCTTACAAACCTTGTCAGAATAAAAATATTTCATGAGGATTGGCACCGGGGTTTTTTTCCTTAGACCCCACCGGGGTCGCTCCCTTGAACCCGTTAAGTTGAGGGGCTTCGTCCCCTTGAATCATCGGGTTTTAAGTATTATAAATAAACATAATCTTTATACAAATTATGCACTCTATACATCCTACCTTGTAACAATGTTTATGCTCAATTTCTTCTTTGGTGTTTAAGAAAATACAACTACACTATGTTGTCTAGGGGTGTTCATGGTCCGTCGCTTTAGATGATTTTTAGGTCAAGCAGAAGTCAAACCATTAATAATGTTTTTTAAATATTGAAAACCAAAACCGAATTGTTAAAATTTGAAATCAAACAGAACCAAATTGTTTGCAACGGTTTGCCTTCGATTTGGTTTCACGGTTTAGACTTTCAAGACACATGAAAGATGAACAAACTAGTTTTGATAATTCAAGCTACCAAACACATTAAATAAGACCTCTAAATATATATAAAACAAGCTACCCAAATACATGTCTAAAAATTCATATGGACAAAGATAGTAGTCGGCGGCTAGCTAGAAATCTTGAGTTTAGGGTTAGAATTTATGCACCGTGTAATTTAAATATTGTTAGGGAATAAGAGTTGCTGTCTTTTTTTAAAGAGTTCTATTTCAGGTTAGGAAAAAAAAAATACTTTAATGAGCTTACATTATAGGTTACACAATATACACTTAAAATAAGTGTCATAGAAGTTTAGGAAAAATGGACCTAGTTGGACCCAAAGATTATTTGTTGGCTGATAATGGTCCCAAATTTGGAATTGTACACCAGTGGTCCCAAATTTAAACATATTGGCCACCAACGGACCCTCCGTCTATTTTTTTAACGACGTTAAAAAATATGCTGATGTGGCACCAGATCATTTGTGGAATTAAAAGAAAAAAAAATAAATCTAGTGCCACATCAGCATATTTTTTAACGTCGTTAAAAAAATAGACGGAGGGTCCGTTGGTGGCCAATATGTTTAAATTTGGGACCACTGGTGTACAATTCCAAATTTGGGACCATTATCAGCCAACAAATGATCTTTGGGTCCAACTAGGTCCATTTTTCCTAAAAATAAAGATATCTAATATAAATTAAATATAATTTACTCTACGGTCGGGTTTGATTTTATACGGCTTGAAAGTTTCAAAACCGCAAGCTAAACCGTTCGTTACGCTTTTGAATATTGAAAACCAAACTATTTGAACGCTTCACGGTTTTACGGTTTGAAACTGAACCGTGAACACCCTTTTTGGCATTGAGAACACTAAATGGTACTGATTACAATTGTGGTTTTCGGTTACGTTTAAAACCTAAATCAAATTTGTAATTCGGTTTTCCGATTTAAAATTCTAATTTGGTTAAACCAAAAATCTTTTCCTAGTGTAGTATTAAAAATGCTACCGATATTGTATATGGGTTTAGTCCATACTTTTTTAGCCCAATACCTCTTGTAACAGCCTATATTTTTTAAATTCTTTAGCCCAATAGCAGCCCCAAATCCCAAATTGGATGAGGCCTTTAACAACCGAATCGAATAAATGGAAGAAAAAACAAACAAACAAACAAACATCACATGTTTCGTGTATTGAAAAAAAGCTCGTTATCTATGTTACAATAAACTTAAGAATGATATGAATATTACTTCATCTAAGAGTTTAAGAAGATATATGTATATGTCTTATCTTACAAACAAACTTACATGTTGGTTTGTTATATCTTATCTTAATACTACCTTCTTCGTAATAAATTCTCAAGCTTGTTATTGCCTTTATCCGTACGCCTTCTTTGATTTTTTGTGGCTTTACTGGTACGAGCCGCGATCCCAAGTCCTGATCGCATACTTCGAGAACTTGTACGTCAACACCAAGTCAGCAGATCAAACATAATAGATGAAACTATTCATATGTCACGTGGCACACTCTAATAGCTTTCCCCATTTCATTTTCTCACCTAAAATCTCACCCTATTTTTTCTACATGTAGATCCTCGATCTACCCGTTACCCACCCATATTGGACCTCGTTGTCTTCTTCTTTCATGCCTACTATCTCACACTTTCTCAAATTCGATTCCATTTCTCCCTCCTCTATCTTTGCAGAAAGACTTTAGAACCATAATTCAAATCTTAGGTTTGAAGATAGCGTGGAACTATGGATCATTCCTTTATCGCCGTTGAAATCTTATTACAAGCAAATATATGAATAATAGGTGTGAACCATTTGTGGATTTCTTGTTGATTTTGGTATGAACATTTAATATTTATCAATTATAAGACGAATACAGATATGATTATGTTTTGCCCTTTTAACTCGTCACCCCTTTTTTTTCTTTTCTTTTTTATGTTTTTCTAATCGCAAAACAAACGTGTGTTTTAAAACGTACCGTTAAATCATCTATTGTCTACCTTATACCTACCTATTAGGGGAGGGGGTATGGTTGCCGCAAGGCTTCAGAGAAGCCATACCCACCAACCAATAAAAACATGACAGCTGGTTGTGAGAAGATTTCGTCCGGCTCTCGCCGGCTTGGAGGAACCGCCGTAGACCAAAAATGGAGCCGCATGGGGGAAGCCTTGCACACGCGGTATGGTTGCCGCATGGAGCCACGCGGCTCCCTTGAAGCCGCAAGAGGGAACCGCGGACGATACCGCCTCCCCTTAAGATTCCTATCCGTATAATTTAGTAATAAGGATAAATGTGTGATACTAGTCATACCTCTAGGCCAAGAGTTCATCCACTCTTTTTGGTTAATTTTAATATTTTATTGAAGATAAAAAATCAAAAATAAATTAAAATTATTAAGTCTAGTGTATACAAAAACCATGATTAGGTGTGAGGAAAATGACAGAGTAACAACTTCAAATATGAGTTTTTAGACGTGAAAAAGAGATTAAATTAACATGCGTTTGGAAAATGATGAAAAGTTTTTAATATTTATTATCCATTATCTTAAGATTTTATTTTGAAAATAATAAATATTCTCTTTATATAGATATGGCCGTTCATCGGAACCTTAAAAATTATAGGGTCTCTAGACGACGAGAATAAAACCGTGGCTCCGAGAGAGACCTGGTTCTCGATGGGCGCCAATCTAACAAAACCATTTTTGTTTAGAATACTAAGAGAGGAGGGTATACCCTCAATTTCTTGTTTCGGCTTGGGAGGGCTTCGCTGATTTCAAGTCGCTGCCACAAAGTTGCTTTGTTTGGAAGCTGAGGCGGTTTCACAAAGTTGCAGGCAGTGACGGATCCAGGATTTTTTATCAGCGGGGGCAAAAATTGACACTCATAAAAATAATGCAACCTAAACACGTATAGTAAGAAGCCTAACTAATAAATAAGAAAAAAATCAGTTTATTAATTTGCTAGGTTCATCAAGCTGATGTTTTTTATTGCTTTTCAGTTATTGGATCTCATAACAATATAAAACAAAACTTGTGATTTAATCGTGAAATTAAACTATGAGTTTAGAAATATATTATTGAGTTTGGAAACATATTGTTAAGTCTTAAGATAAATAATAAAGACAAAGTTAACAATTCTTGTAACATAACAGAAGAAAAATTAAGGACTATTAAGGGTTTCAAAATGGACAACTAAAAACGAATTTAATTTTAAATAAACCAAAATAGAAAAAAACTTGAAAAACATCTTTTGATCAAATTGAAACCTAAATATATATATATATATATATATGAGTTATCTTATAATAAAACACATTACTTATCAACCTATTTTACTTTATAATAATAATGGTATAGTATTAAAAAGTGATAACTTTGAAAAAAAAATGATAACTTTAACGTTCTTTTTAACATTCAAGTTAATCTAAAAGGTTAAGTTTGTGACCTTTATTTAAGTTAAAGGACTTGAGTGAAAATTCAATTCTAAACATGAAATAAAACGACAATTTTGTGTACTTTTTTCTCTCTCATCATTTAACCATTTCATCTTCTTCAAAGAACCATTCCGCCATTAAACCTGCATATTTTCATTTCTTCATCGCTCACAAGATTAATCACAAAAATCTTTAGTTTCCTCATCTTCTTTTCTTTGTTTAATCAAGGCACAGGGGCCTCTAAAATATTTTGAAGCGGGGCCTTCTTAAAAAAATGAAAAATTCTTAACTAATCAAATGAATCTCAGCGGGTGCCTCGCCCCCCACTGGAGTCCACATAGATCCGCCCATGGTTGCAGGTACCTGTGACTTGTGTGAGACAAAGTTTAAATTATTAAAATGTTTTTTTTTTTTCAAAACCTTCGAAGTTTTGAAGCATCAAAAAGCAACCATACCATCTTTTTTTTTAACGGCAAATTTGGATCACTAGCGGGGACATTAAACCACCCACCCGATCATCTCCAATCCCCATTAGAAGGAAACTCACCACTAGTGAGAAAACATCCTGGCCCAACTTGTAACATTTTTTATTTTATTTTGTTACAAGTAGAAATTGAACCCAAGACATCTCACTAAGAGGTCATACATCTATCTTCAAGTTTTAATGCTTTAAAACCCTTTTTCTCTCTCCTAACGTGGCGCAATATTGGATACATCCTGAAGCTTCAAGGCTTTAAAATGCAATCACACCCTCCTCCCTAATATTCTTATAAATTTAGTATTAAAAACTAAGTTTTATCAATATATTTACTATTCGTTAAATTATTTAACCCTTGGGGTTAAAAAGGTGGAGTAGCATGTAACATAATTTTAGGTTTGGAGTTTTTAATGTAATAGATGTATATATTATTACTAGATGTTTCGACCCGGGCGTTGCCGCAGTCCTAGTTTTATGTGCATCATTGACGTTTAGGTATAGCCAACAAAATGAAAACTCGTAAAACCTCAAACTCGCTTCACAGTCAAAGTAAACTCCTCTGCTTTGACTTGCCAAATGAAAAGCTAAAAAAAAATGACCTATACTATAACATGAGTTATACAGCAGCCACAGAGGAATTTCAAGAAATTAAGCAACACATGCTCAATCAAGTGGTCCAACCCTTACATACCTTATTTTTTGAAATTAAAGCCCATCTCCACCTCTCTGCCCCATTCCTATTATAAGTGGTATTGTAGGCTATGGCATGAGAACATCCAATGTTTCAAATACTTACAAACATAGGATTGCACGTATATCTATAAAAGCATACCAAACCAATAACTGGACTCTAAGATGTTCTAATGAAATAAGATATCTATCTACTCGAATGCAATCAACATAGAATAAAAACAAAATTATAAGATGTAATAACATACCAGATCAATAACTTGGAAGTACAGGCGCAAAAAATAGCAAGACACATTCCATAACTTGTAGAAGTGTTTTATACATGCATAGCGCATTAGAAAGTTGAATAGCAAGCTAATGTGTAGTGGCTAGAAGCCATATTACATACCATACACATAACAGTGTTCATGATTATATACCCAACATATGGATATCCAAAAAGTAGACGTAAGAGTCTCAAAAGAGCTTGCTAGCTTCAACTTCGCGCCACTACTGCTTACTACCACCCATATGACAGTATTTACATCCAAAAGCTATCACTGACACCCCCAAACGGCCTGCCACGCCCTATCCCTGGTTGCTGGTCTTTTTGTTCTTTACAGAGGCCTCAGTTGTATCTATTTCATGCAAAAATATAATATCAAAAGTCTAATGTTTTATGTGTTATGCAATTAACCTTTTTTCAGATCGTACCTGGCCTCTTGAAAAGCCTTTTCCTTGTGCTATTAGCTGCAGCACCACACTTTAGCGATTTAGTCCCGGTGTTTTCAGCGTCACCTGATGTTTGAGTGTTGTCCTTTTGATTCATGGTTGCCTCTATGGCCTCTGCAGGTGTTGTCTGGATATCCAGTGGTGCCTCATCGGTTGCCCCTCCTGTTATGTTCTTAGCTGGTGTTGTCTGGATGGCAACCACTGGTTCACTGTTATCACCTGCTGCTGGTGTAACTTCCAGTCCACTGGATGATGCCTCGACTTGGTTGTTAACTGGCCCCTTTCCTTTGTAGATACGATTCACCAGGAATTTTAAGTTGCCCTGACTATCTATCTCTGGATTGTTTAACTGGAAAACATGTGTCCTATCTTTTAGATCCTGCAGCGGTTCAGGTATCTTCACTGGATCAGCAAAGCCGAGCCCATAGACCAAGTCGTTGCATGTCACTCCAAGAAGCAAGCTGATTGGTGCATCAAATATAGTCACCGTAAGTGTACCCGTACCATCTGAAATGTCCCCCTTGACACAGTACATGTTCAAATTCATTTAGAATGATCACCTTGTGAATTAGCATGTTAATGTTCTAACAACATACAGCAAAGTTTTTAAACTTTTCATCTTTATTCAATTATATTATGTTTTCCGTAACATCCCATCATATATCAACCTAAAGTTTCCACAGTGCTCGTTTCTTGAATAACACCTAGAGAATCTCTAAGTTCAAGGGTTTGTGTGGTCGAATGTTTATGAGCATCCATGTCCTTATTATACACCATAGACCACAAAATAACTTGGATTCAGTGACCTTAAAATACCCCTGGCAGAAACAAAAGCACCCAAACCTTTGATGACTGCTTATCTTGATTATGTAGGCAAAGGTATATGACTTGATTTAACCAAAAAAATATCTAAACATAAAAAAGGCAAAGCAAACCACTTTGTGTGTCAACTAAGAATCCCAAAAACATAAAGGATTAACATCAGAGAAAACCACATAGCCAACCAAAAATGGTTGAAGAGACCCCCTGACAGCTCCAAAAACTCAACCCTTCTTAAAGAACTCAACCCAGACATAAGCTTTAACTTTTCTCTCTAATGATGTGTATAGACATTTAAATATTTAAAAAAAAACTGCAAATATAAAACACATGTTTCATAAATACAGGTCCTAACCTAAAACACCAGCAAAAGGGTTCAAGAGGCCACTTGATATCCCCAAAAACTCAATTTAGTCATAAACTAAAATGTTTCTTTTTGATGACGTTAATAGGCATTTAACCAAACACAACCCATCTAAATCTCTTTTATTTGGTCCATTCACATGATCACCTATAATGTATGATTTACAAAAGCGGTAAAAAATAAAATCAAACCTATAATATCGATCAATAAAACATTTAGCCTCAACTCTCCACCCATAACAAACTCACCCACAACCAAACTTTGAAACACCGAACACAAACAACAAAATAACCAAGTGGTCTTTTTTTTCACAAACCAAGAACATAAACCATTCTCTAAAAAGTATCTGTAATAACAAACTCTAACTACTGATAATTAGCATATCCAATAAGATTGTTAAATAACATAAATATAAGTATTTTAACATACAAATATATAAAAACATATTCATGCCGGTTCACTTCAAGCCTGAGCAAAATAGTTGTTTAATCCGTAGTGTTTAACAAACACCGGGAAGATAGCCGTAGATTTGGGTGCCAGCGAGAAACAACAGCACTCAAGAAATTAGTGCACAATAAGACATGAAAATGAAAAGCATTTAAGCAAACACTTGGTGTGCAAGTTTTTTATAGAAAGAAACACACAATAAGACATGAAAAGGAAAAGCATTTAAGCAAACACCTGGCGTGCAAGTTTTTTACAGCAAACGATTACAACCGGCATGTATAGAACGAATGAAAATAACGACCAAAATGCCGAGCAAAAACGGCGAAGAAGAGAAACATATGAAAACTCACCAAATCTCATAAGCAACCTGAACCACAGAGCAATCCAGACATCCTGTACTTATAAGCAACTTCCACAGTGATGCGTCTCCTGTGCAACTTTGAAAAATCGTATGTGACTGTGAGGGCAAGTACATAGTATGGACACTGGGAGAAAGATTAAGATACGCGGTATGGGATTGAACCTCCACGGTGATGCGTCTCCTGTGCAACTTTGAAAATCGTATGTGACTGTGAGGGCAGGTACATAGTATGGACACTGGGAGAAAGATTAGGATACGTGGTATGGGATTGAGCAAGTAGTACAGTCGAACGCCGATAATCACGTGAAAGGAAGAAGACTGCCTTCTCTCAACGGGTTACTATTTGAATGCTTTTTCTCATAGCTCCATTAAGTTGTACATCCAGCAACAAACACATGATAAACAAAAAAAAATAAGAGGTGTGCTTTGTGGTGTTGTAAGCTGTGCATAATAAATTTAATAATATAAACATAAACAGTTCTCAAGTCGAACTTTGTATATTAGGGAAATATATGAATATGAATTATAGTCATCTGTTTAACAACACATCATCTTATTTGAATTGATCATTACTTATTACTTGATTTCTTCCAATACAGTAAGGTTACAGATTCAATACTTATTCCTCATATTAAATTTATTGAAATTTTGTTCTATTAAGTTATTGTCCCAAAAAAGTGCCAGGGCCGAGATTTGATTCAGGATCACTCCAATTTGAGTGCGCGCATAGGCCTTAACACTTTGTGCCCCTTGCCAATTTATCTAAACTTTTTTTTTTGAACGACGATTTCATTAAAACACAACCCCGACAACTAACAAGGCGCTAGAGCCAGGGCAAAACAAAAGAGGGACTTACATAGCAAAATTGAAATTACACCAATCACTCCAACTCAACTCCCCCATTCTACTCCTATTCGAAACCCAAAGGAAACTAAGCAATTTAATATCAAGAAAAAGAGCTTGGACCGAGACCTTCTTCCGATTAAAGACCGCATCATTCCTAGCACGCCATAAAACCCAGCACGCAGTATGAATAATAGCTTGAATGACCAAAGCCTTGCCCTTGTTCCCATTCAGCGAGTCGTGGATCGAAGCTAGGTCCATTACCGAAAAGCAGAAAATCGGAGGAGTTCTACACCAACATGAGATTTTATACCACAGCTCACAAGCAATACGGCAACCAGAGAACAAATGCTCCGAGGATTCCGGGCCCTCCAAACACAAAGGACACAAGTCGTTAGCGACAGGAACGTTCCGACGAGTGAGACCATCCAGCGTCGGCAACCGCCCCAAGCAAGCCCGCCACAAGACCAAGTTAACCTTGAGGGGAACATGTTTCAGCCATGCCATCCCAAAAGGCGCCACCTGACCAGCCGGAGTGATCAATAAACGCCGCAAGGACTTGGGGGAAAAAATTCCAGAAGTGTCAGGGGTCCATTTCCAACCACCCTCACCCATGACAAACAAATCTTTAAGTCTGATGCCACATTTGTAAAGGCTTCCCTCAATTTTATTAATATTACCCCACACACCATGAATAGACTTATCCCAGGGAACCCAAGAGGAAATAGACCCAGCACCATGAATACCCGAAATAACTTTCCTCCAAAGGTTATTAGGCTCCGTTAAGTATCTCCTAATCCATTTCACAAGAAGCGATTTGTTAAAACTGTCCAAAGAGAACAGACCAAGCCCCCCAAGCTCTTTAGGTTTACAAACATCCTCCCTACTAACCCAATGAATTTTCCGGGAGCCATCCAAGTCACCACCCCAAAGAAAATTAAACCGAATGCTTTCCAGAGTCTTGAGAACGGTGGCGGGGGCTTTCCAGAGCCCGAAAAACATCCACAACCGACTTCCAAGAATTGATCCGATTCATATTCTCACCCACCATAAGCCCCAAATATTTAAATGGGAGCACCTCGCCAACGCAACCACCAAGAGCCGCAAGCCCCTTAACTTCATCAATGTCCACATTAACCCCAAAAAGACCACATTTCTTAAGGTTTACTTTCAGGCCAGAAACAAGAAAAAAGCCGCGGAGGATCCTCACCAAATTCAAGAAATTGGAGGAAGACCAATCACCCACAACAATAGCATCATCAGCATAAATCAAATGTGAAATTATCAAATCGGATCTAGGGACATTCAAACCCTGAAGAATACCAAGATTGAGGGCCTTCTTCATCATGCAATGGAAGGCCTCCATGGCGATTAAGAAAGGAATGGCGAGAGAGGGTCCCCTTGGCGAACACCCCTGAAACATTGAAATTCCAAGGAAGGAGAACCGTTAACAAGGACAGAAGCCCTTGCTGCTTTAAGGCTCCCACTAATCCACATCCTCCATCTATCCGGAAAATTCATTTGGCCAAGAATGTCATCAAGAAAATTCCAATTAATGGAGTCAAAAGCCTTTTCAAAATCAATTTTGAAAAGCATAACCGGATGCTTAACCTTTTTTGCCCAAGAAACAAGCTCATTCAAAATGAGAGGCCCATCAATAATATTCCTATCAGCAAGAAAGCCCATTTGACTCTCGGAGATCACACAATTAAGGACAAGCTTTAGTCGATTGGCCAAGACTTTGGAGATCACTTTTTGGATGCAACCGATGAGACTAATTGGCCGATAGTCATTAAAGACCAAGGGATCATCCACCTTGGGGATAAGGTGGATGAAAGAGGAACTACACCCTCTCCCGATCCGCCCATCCCCATGAAAGCTCCTGAGAATACTGAAGAAGTCGGGTTCGAAGAGGTCCCAAAATTTTTTGATAAAGGCAAAGTTAAACCCGTCCGGCCCGGGGGCCTTATCACTCCCGCACATCCATACCGCATCCTTTATTTCAGCCCGGGTGAAAGGCTGGATAAGGACAGCCGCGTCCTCCTGAGAGAGAGAACGAAGACCCTCACAAATAATCCTTGGCCTAACATCAAGATCCTCTTTATATTTATCTTTAAAAAACCTCCAGGCAGCCTTCTTCATTGACAAAGGGTCTGAAATCCAAACAGAATTGACTTCGAACCCGTGTATTCTTCCCATACTCAACTTTTGATTCACAATCCCATGGAAGAACGAAGAGTTCTCATCACCAATGTTTGAAACAACGAATGTTTAGACAATGTTTGAAACAACGAATGTTTAGATAAATTGTAGCAAAATGTTTGCTACAATGTTTGAAACAACGAATGTTTAGATAAATTATATCATAAACATTGTAGCAAAATGTTTATGATATAACCACATAATTTATTTATTATTTATTTTTAAATTTCGGTCCCTCCTATAAAACAAGTCTTGGATGATCCCCCGCCTTGCCTTCGCTCAAGACCGACCTTGGTTATAAAGATCAGTGAATAGTACATCTTTAAAAAATCACTATTTATAAAATTTTAAAATTTATAGATAAAGATTTGTTAGAATTTGCAAATTAAAAAATATTTAAATTTTAGAGATACATAAAAAAAATGATAAAATAAACTTATTTTGTTACTTTTTATTTATGTTACACACGTGTAGAGAGATTAGATCCACTAAAAAACATATTTTGTCTAAAAAATAGAAAGAGACCTGATTTAATAATTTATAAATTAATGGACGAGATTTGGTATAGGCTCTTTTGTTGATTTTATTTTTAAGTTTCCTCCAATTTTTTTAATGTTCGTAACTTTTTTCATACGATATTATTTTTATATAAAAATTACGCCATAAAATCAAGCATTTTTTTCTCTTTAAGTTCAGTATAATATTGATATATAAAAACACTAAAATTGTTTTTTCTTTTAAAAAAGTGTTATGTTTTATAATTATATGTTCTGTTTTGTAATTATATATATTATTTTATAATTATATGTACTATGTTGTAATTATATGTACTGTTTTACATTAAAACAACATTACTGTATGTTTTATTTTAAAACAAAAACGCCCTTTGTTTTTTTCTTAATTGTGTTACGTGTTAAACTTTTAGTGGTTTATATTCTTTTTTTAGTCAAAACTAATTTCTATTTGCTTCAACCCCATATATAAATATTAATAAATAACAAATCTCTATAATTAAAAAACAACTAGTCATAAAACTCTATATTTATCCCTTATCATTTGGTGGAGTGGATATACCCTTGCCTTCCAATGTGGAGGTCAAGGGTTCAAATCCCACCAGACACAAAAAATGAATGATGAATAAAAAATTATAGAGGTGAGTCAGAAGTTTATCACAGTGGGTCTTAAGGCGGTGGGTTTCTTCTGGGATGGATGTGCAACATAAAGGGTCTTGGTTACTCGCACGGCCTATGGTCGCAGCGTGTTGTGGATAACATCGTTTGTCAGGATGAGACCCCCGAGTAACCGAGTGTTTGTCGTTAAAAACAAAAAATAAAACTATATATTTTAAAAAGAGAAATTAAGACAAAGAACCGTTCTATCTCTAAATTTAAAAGAGAGATCAAGACAAAGAACCGTTCTACCATATTGTCATTCGTGTTCAAGATTTAGAGACCAATAAATATGAACTTAATTCAATAAAAATATTAAAATGGTACATAAAATTAAAATCGATATTTTTTCATCTTTTTGATTTCACACACACTTTAATAATCTCTTCTTGTACATAGGGCTTGTTTAGGATTGCTTTTCAAAACTGTTTATTGACTTATTAGCTTTTTGAAAAGCCAATAAGCAGTTTTGAGTGTTTGGCAAGTGAATAAGCATTTTTGCTTTTGGCTTTTCAAAAAGCTAATAATTCACTTTTAATAAGTCAAGTTTTTCTGGCTTTTCAAATTTGCTTATAGCTTTTTAAGTGGTGAATTACCATACTACCCTTATTTTAACTTATAGTCATCTAACCTTATACCCACTCAACGCCCTTTTAGTCATTTTACATATAAAAACACTTATCTACTTAAATAAGCAAATCCAAACACTTTTTTAAAAACACATTTTTTAAAAGTCATAAGCCAATAACTACTTTTAAGAAAAAGCACTTATCCACGCAAATAAGCAATCCCCAACAACCCATAGTTGTAGGTTCTCATATTGCTTTTGCGCCACATTTCTTTCTTCCTGCCCCCAAACCGCGTTCTAAGTCTCCAACTTATCACGTCTCCTTCCTTACTGCAATCCAAAAACCCCCTCTTTCCAAAAAATCACATCGATCCTATCATCATGGCAACGATCGGACACAATAATCTCAATGCAAAATTGGTAACTCAACTCTACCATCATCATAATCATCATCATCATCATCCATTCGTTTTGTTTCTTAATTCATTAGTTTGTGTGGATTTTGTGTCTGAACCTTCAAGTTGCGATTATTTGCAGGTTTTGCTTGGAGACATGGGAGCTGGTAAATCGAGTCTCGTTTTGCGATTCGTCAAAGGCCAGTTTCTAGAATTCCAGGTTAGTTTTTTCTTCGTCTTACTCTTTTTTTTAATTTTGAATTTTGGCGTTGACTTTCTAGGGTTTGAATTTGATTATGGTTTTATCGGTGAAGGAATCGACGATTGGAGCGGCGTTTTTTTCGCAAACCCTAGCGGTGAATGATGCGACGGTGAAATTCGAGATCTGGGATACGGCGGGACAAGAAAGGTATCATAGTTTGGCTCCTATGTACTACAGAGGCGCGGCAGCAGCAATTATAGTCTACGATATCACTAGCGCGGTACTGATTTTATCAATTTTTGTGCTTAAATTTATGCTTACTAGAGTCTTCTATATAACTGGTTGATTTTATGAAATTGGCCAAATTTGGAGAGCTTATTGTTGAATTGTTTGATATGTCTCTTTGATCAAGTTTAACGGGACGGGAGTGTTTATTTATGTATTCTTCTTATGGGATCATGTTTGAGTAATAAAATTTGGGTTAATGGGGATGTGATTATAGAGTATTGGTACTTTGAAGTTTGGACATATCTTGCTTGTAGTTCAGTTATGGTTTTGAGTCTTACTTGTGGGAGATAGTTGTAATTATATTTGGAGTTCTACTTTTTCGATGAATGTGATTTTGTTCTTCTGCCCTCATTTGCCTTTGAGATATGCTCAATTATTGTATGCTACTTGCTGAATGCTCAACCCAACTAGTTTGATTGTTATAGGTTATTGAAGTTAAATAAGTATCAAACTCTTAATGGTATGCCAAATTGGGTTGTTTTTCTTTGCAATCTTTTGTTTTTCTCTTATGTGTTTGAAAATTGAATTCACTTGCTGTTTATTTGACTATTTTTAGGATTCTTTCACACGGGCTAAAAAGTGGGTCCAAGAGCTTCAAAAACAAGGTGACCTTTATTGAAACGTTTAAAAGGGATTTCACCCTACTAATTCTTAGACCAATTCATATTTTATTTTGTGGCTGGTACAGGTAATCCTAACATGGTTATGGCACTTGCTGGAAACAAAGCTGATCTGGAAGAGAAGAGGAAAGTGACAGCAGAAGTATGTATCTCCTTTCCTATTTTTACTTGTGTGGATTTACCTATATGATTGTTCATGATAGGAGACATGTTTAATAGAATGGTCGTTGCCCCTATGTTTTTCGTGTTTTTACATCTTGAACACAACTGACAATTTGACATGTTCCTATACTGTTATGAATGGAACAAACAAGCACTTTCTTAATAGAACATTTTATTTAGTTGTATTTCTTTCTATGTTTTTGCAGACCCTCTTTCTTTATGCACTTTCTATGAATAAACACAGCATGGTATAAGATTTTCCGTGCAGCCTAAACTTAATTGGCATGTTGCTGGATCTGTAGAAAATAACATATGTGCATTTTCTGCACATCATAATTTTTCCTCAAGTAGTACTCACATCTGCAAATACATCCAAACTTTGACAGCCGATACCTACTTTGGGCATTCCCCTTCGTTGTCATGGCACAAAGATATGGCGTATATAATACATGAAAAATATATTATCCTAACTACCTGTTCTTTCCAAGTCCCATGACTCTATCCACTTTAAAGCTGATGTACGGAAGTTTTATGACATTCTACAGCACAACTAAGTTGTGATGCTAAATTCTTAAATTGTTCCAGCCTTTGTTTTCTTGTATTGCTGATCTGTGGGAGAAAAACAACTAACAGTAACATAGAAGATCTATAGAATAACAGGGTGTTTATTGGTGAGAATTCACATTCTATGAAGTTTGAATAATAAAATAGCTTGTTATTCCGAATAAAGTTGCTTACATTGTTTCTTGTACTTATAGCTTGTTGTAAGTTTTAGCTAGCATTCAAATCCGTACGTACGACACCATCATTCCAATAGTAATTGCAGAATTAATTGACTTATAGTTTTATTAAGTTTCAACTAGCATTCAAAGCCATACCACACCATCATTCTAATAATAATTGCAGAATTAAATGACTTATAGCTTGTTTTAAGTTTTAACTAGCATTCAAAGCTGTACCACGCCATCATTTCAATAATAATTGCAACATTAGAAATTGCATGCAAATTAATAGTACGGAGTTTACTGAGTTACTGACCATGTGCTGAATTACCTACATTACTTTTATGTTTATCTTCTACACTTCAATTAAAGTACATGTTTTGAACCCAACATATGACAGCTACTTGATGATGGTTACTGTAATAGTATGTAGTTTTCAGTGGTACAAATGTATCTTGTGGATCGAGTTGTAAACTAGTCAGCTAGTTACATGTTTAAATTACTATGCAGGAGGCTCGTGCATATGCAGATGAAAACGGTCTTTTCTTCATGGAGACATCAGCCAAAACTGCTGCCAATGTTAATGACGTATTCCATGAAATAGGTATGCATACTTTTTTGGTTGGAAGCTTTGAGAACTTGTACTTTTAACTTTATAATTCTCAATACTAGCCCCAATTCTACGAGCATACCATTATTTTAATTATTGCTATTATTAAGTCCATTAAGTCCATCTGTTTGGTTATGCACAGTATCCCATCCTTCCATGACATAGTTGGTCAGTAGGGGTGTTCAGATTTTCTTGCTATTGTTTGACTAGTTTTGATGAAAATTCTTGCCGGAACCACCGACTATGATTTTAGGAAACAAGAAATCATACCAGAAGGGCTGGGTGGGTTGGCCGGTTTCAGCGGTTTGGTTTTGACAGCTTAGTAGTCTGATTTTTTCTTTTTTTTTTTCAAAATGATTAGTCTATATAATTTTATTTTTAAAATGATAAAGATGGCTCATGAATATACAACAACAAAAATAGCAACAACCATACCAGTAGTCTTCTTGTAGCAAAAGCTACCAATAGAGGTTAAGCGGGTGGTTCCAAACTCTAAACCGTCAGCCAGACCATTAAACCACCGAAACTATACAAATATCAGACCGGCTGACTACCTTCTGTTTGGGCAGCTCAGTCGGTTTTAATGATTTATGAATGCTTAATTGCCCATAGTGGTTACTCGTAATAACTACTCGTGTATTGTTGTCATGTTATCTGATAAGAGTCTGTTGTACTGTTTGGAACAGCCAAGAGACTTCCTAGAGCTCAACCTACTCAAAACCCAGCTGGTATGGTTCTCGTGGACAGACCTGCTGAAGGAGCCCGTGCTGCATCATGCTGTTCATAAGTAATGTCTCAATTCTCAATTGATGTTCGTAAGTAATGTTTGTTTGTTTGTAATTCTGTTTGAAACTAGACCGAATAGCATGCAAATTTGATATCAATAAAATAGTAGCACCCCCATTTGTTGTTGGTCATGGCAATTTCCGATCTGATAGCTTGACCTTGGACCCTTTGAATGATTAAACATTTAAACATGTAATATATACTTTGATTTGATACGGGTTGGATGATAACTCAACCCTGATGGCAGGTATGTTTAACTGTAACTATGATACACGTGTGGAAGCAGCCTATAACTTTGTGGAATCTGGGCAGTCTCTGTTATCCGGTAAAGATTGTTAATTTGTAACTGTTTCCTGGCATTTCTTTGTTTGAACTTGTAAATGATGTGCGAATTGAATTGACGTGTATGAGTAATTCATGTTATAAAGATGGTGTTGTGTTTCCTAAGTTCTAACTAATAGGGGTTGTGGATTTAAAACCTAGAAGGTGGATTAAACATACTAAAAAAGTTAATAGTACTGGCGTAAACAATTGTCTATCTAATAAAATGAAAACATAATATAATAGTAATTTTTAAAGGAAAATAAAATTTTAATAATCCAACTGTCTATTGACTAATAATAATTCATATTTTCTTTTTTACCTACGATGAATCTCTTTTTAACCATGTTAGAAATAAACAAATAGCCGTTATTATGACAGCAACTCTTTTAAGAAAAATTTACCTTTTGATGATTGGCATTATGGTGACGTCTTATATGGTATGTTTTTGATGTCTGTGAAGAAGTTTTAAATAAAAAACATAAAAACATAAAATTCTTTGCAACCGGATAAAATAACATTTATTCATAGCATTAAAACATATAAAAAACTATGTTGGGGCCCAATTGTAAAAAAAATGTCACATAAGACGACATCAAAAAGTGAGATTTTTTACGAAGTTAGTGTCATTTTAATGACAGATTGCTTATTTTCAACATGATTAAAAAAAGATTAATTGTATGGATTAAACGAAATATGAATTATTACTGGTCAATAGAAAATAGTTGGGATTATTAAAATTAAGTTTTCCTTTTTCAAATAGAAGTAAAGTGGTCTAAACTGGTTCCGAGCAAAGTGAACCTTTTTGCTTGGCGTGCTCAAAGAAACCGGATTCCCACGGTTGATGTGTTGGCTAAAAGAAACATTGTGGTGAACTCTTTTGCAAGCTTTGCGGGGACGATGAGGAGTCTGTTTCTCACCTTTTTACTAGATGTTTCTTTGTGATGGTCGTTTGGCAGTGGGTTGCAAGCTGGTGCAAGTTGTCTCCTATCTTTGCCTTCTCTTTCACTAATATCTTGGAGTTGTACAAAGGTTTGGAGGAAAGGAAAATGGAGTTTGTCCATGGCATTTTGCTTACGGCTTGTTGGTGCTTATGGAAGGAAAGGAACATTGTGGTGTTTCACAATTCTATCCCATCGATTGCCAAAGTTATTAAGGAGATCAAATCGTGGGGCACCCTTTGGCTCAATAATAGAATCAAGCGTAGTATAGACTGGGTTAACTGTTGTTACATGTAATTCTCCTTTTTCTTTGGTGTTGTGGTGTTGGTTTCCTTCTAGTGCCTTGTTAGAAGGCTGCCTTTGTTTCTTGGTGTTTAATAAAATTTGTTGTTCGAAAAAAGAGAAGTAAAGCATAGATGTGTAGGCTTCCCTCCATCATAACACCCGCACGAAATGAAATGACTTGAATAAAGTGTTGTTCATGTTGGTTCGCTAAGCATTAAACTTGTTCACGAACAGTTCATGGACATGTTACGAAAGAAAATTTTTGTCTATGTTCTTTCGCTAAGGAGTTGAAATTGTTCACAAACGTAGCCGAACATATACTATTTCGAAAAATAAAAATCAACATTCTTAATTTTAAACATTAGATGTAATCACCTTTAATAAATATATACTCAAACACAAAACAATTATCCCAATACTGTAGAAGTTAGAAAATAATAATCATAAATATAATTATCCCACAATAATGTACTAAAGATCCACCAACACAAATGAACGGACATGGCTTCGTTTATGGCATCTATTTATGCTCGTTCCTTTAACTAAAGGAACAAAATGTTTTGTTCATGTTCAATGAACTTTCTGCAGAACAATTGGCTAAACATTTAGTTCGTTTACGACTCTAGTAACATCAAACCCTACAAGATATTTTTTGAATTGCCGTTAGTAGAGTTGGTGGTGGGAATCAAGCATGCCACTTGGCATTTGCATTTCTGCTTTAGTATTCTTTTATTTTTTTCTTCTTCTTGTTCTTGTTATCATTAATTTGTTTATTTCTCTAATTATTATTAGGAGCAAGTCGATGCATGAGTGTAATACACTAGATTATATTATGACTATTATTAGATCACCCATAACGCTCTTTCCTTGGGGTCTTCTTTCGCTGATGTGGAGGTGGCACGTCAGGCTTGTGACATTGTGACAAAGGCGCCCGTCAAAATCCGCACTTCAGCAAGGATGGGTGATGGTGAGGTCTACATTCCATATATATATTGAACTTAAGATATTAAGTATCCTATGTACAAAGAAGAAGTTGGATGAATAGTAACCATGAGGTGACACAATTCCTGTCCTATCACGTTGCATTGCCTGATTAATATTTTCAAAAATATTTTCTTCATGATAAATGTGTGTAAACGTAATATAATTAACAAAGAAGTTAGTGCGTAAATATATGTAACATAATCTTTAGGTATATGTTTGATTCTTAGAGCCTAAAGACAAATATCTTTCTTTGTTTAAGCTTTCTATTTTTTCTTCTTTTTTTGTAATTTCTGGCTTTTCTTTTTTTCTTCATTTCTTTTGGTTTTTTAGTTTCCCTTAGTTTTAGTTTAACACAATTACGTTTACGTATATGATTTTTTGTAGTGTTGCATTCAAATAATATTACATGGATTATATTGCATTCAAATCAAAAAAAAAAAATTTGCACCTTGTATTTCCTTTATTTTAGTTGTAATCGTAATTATAATAAAAATATTGTTTTAATTTTAAATTAGCGAACAGTTTCCCACAATAGTTTTACGACAACATCATTTTTCCACAGACTGAACTGCCAAATAAAACTATAACCACATGAAAGTTTAACATTTAAGGCAGTAGCATTTGATTTTCAAGAAGGAGAAGACATTGATGAGACATAGGATTCATTTATTAAGGTAGACCTCAGTGGTTGTATCTGCTTAGGTGATCTATCACTTAAAATGGACACAAATTTAGACATTGATGGTCTGGCTGATGCTTGTGACTGAATGCACATCAGAGATATCTCTATTAATTTCTTCACATCTTCTTCTACATATTCACTTGTGTCTAGTGTAATATCAATTACATTCACCTCATTGCCGTTCTCGTATAGATCCCATGCCTGTCATACAAAAGTGTTGGAAATATGTGATGCTTATAATAAGAATACAAAAGTGTTGGAAATATGTGATGCTTATAATAAGTTTTATTGTGGAAAAGTTTGTTGCCTCCTTTTCATTCACATCACCATATATAATACAAAAGGTTGACCAATTCTTTACAAATCAAATATTCTCCTATCTTATCCATAAACAACAATATATACAAATAATATACTAATACACCCCCGCAGTCGAAACGGGAGGTTCTCGTATGTTGAGACTGGATCGGAAATCGTTAAACAAAATCTTCGGTAACCCCTTTGTAAAAATGTCGGCTATCTGATGTCGAGATGGTACATGGAGCACTCGGATCTGACCCCTCGCCACTTTTTCCCGCACGAAGTGTATGTCCATCTCAATATGCTTAGTCCGTTGATGCTGGACGGGATTACCTGCAAGATAAATAGCGCTTACATTGTCGCAATAGACAATAGAAGCGCGTGAAGGCGGATGGTATAACTCAAGCAACAGGTTCCTTAGCCAACAAACTTCAGAGACTATGTTGGCCACCCCCCGGTATTCAGCCTCGGCACTAGAACGAGACAAGGTCGGTTGTCGTTTTGAGGACCACGACAATAGGTTATCACCCAAAAATACACAGTAACCGGACGTTGATCGGCGGGTGTCGGGACATCCCCCCCAGTCCGCATCGGTGTAGCCTACCAACGTCATAGAGGAAGATGGAGAGATATAGAACCCGAGATGAGCTGTCCCCTGAACGTACCTCAGAATACGCTTTAAAGCGTTCATGTGAACGGTGGTTGGCGCGTACATGTGTAAGCACACTTGCTGAACCGCATAGGAAAGATCGGGCCTGGTAATCGTGAGGTATTGTAAAGCGCCGGCTAGTTGACGATATTGAGTGCCGTCCGGTAAAGGAGAGCCGGCTGTAGAGCTCAATTTGGCGTGCGTATCGACTGGCGTGTCTGACTTGTTGCAATTTGACATCCCGGCTTTGTCAATGATCTCTTTTGCATACTTTTCTTGAGAGAGGAAAAGAGAGTTGCCCGATCGAGTGACTGAGATTCCCAAAAAATAACTCAACGGTCCGAGATCTTTCATAGCAAATTCCCGTGAGAGGCTATCCATAAACTGTTGGCGCAAAGCATTTGTGGATGTGACTAGAAGTATGTCATCCACGTAAAGCAGTAAGTATGCTACTTGTCGACCATGTTTGTATATAAACAGAGAGTGGTCGCTTTGAGAATGTGTGAAGCCAATGGTGTAGATGAAGTCGGCGAACCGTTGGTACCATGCCCGAGGGGCTTGTTTTAAGCCGTATAATGATTTCTTGAGTAAACACACGTGATTTGGAAAACGTGGATCTCGAAAGCCAACCGGTTGGTGCATGAAAACAGTTTCATTAAGATTGCCATGTAAGAAGGCATTCTTAACATCTAATTGATGAATGGGCCACCCATGTGAAACGGCTAAACCAAGGACGGTACGAATAGTTGCCGGTTTTACTATCGGGCTAAATGTTTCGCCACAGTCTATTCCAACTTGTTGGGACCGTCCGTCGCACACTAGTCGTGCTTTATATCGTTCGAGGCTACCATCCGCTCTCTTTTTGTGTCGAAATATCCACATGCTTCGAACAATATTCATTCCCGGTTGACGTGGAACCAAGTCCCACGTTCTATTAGTAACAAGAGCTTGAAACTCATCGGTCATGGCGCTATACCATTCGGGTTGGCTAAGGGCATCAATGGGGGATTTTGGGAGAGGGGCAATGGTGGTGGTAACGTTAAGGTTGAGAGGGGCCCGGGGCTTGAAAATCCCCGACATTGCACGGGTTGTCATGGTGCGAGTCGGCGGAGGTAGTGGGTCAGGGACAGGAGAGGGGGACGGAGTTGAAGAAGGACGGGGGGGGGGGGGGGGAACTACTGGACGAGTTGGGGGTTTGGGGGGAAGTGGATGTTTGGGCCGTGGGAGTGAATGGGCCAGGTGAGGTGGGAGGTGTAGGTTGTGGGCTGGGTGGGACGGATGTGGGGGATTGAGGGGGAGGCTGGTCATTATTTTGAGAAAGGTACCACCATAAAGGGTCAGTGGTGGATGGAGGGCTAGTTAGTGATTTTGATGGTGGAGGGGATTTAAAGGGAAATTGTTGCTCGTCAAAGACGACATGACGGGCAATGATAATTTGGTTCGTGGCTAAGTTGAAGCATTTATATCCACGATGAGATGGTGGATGTCCAAGAAAAACGCACGGTGTAGAACGATGACTAAGTTTATTGAGGTGAGTGGGGGGAAGTAACGGGTAGCATAGGCACCCGAAAATTTTTAGATGAGAATAAGAGGGGATACGATGATATAATTCGGATGTTGGGGTGGAGAGAGCAAGGGGTTTGGAGGGAAGAATATTGAGTAGGTAAGTGGCGTGCTCAAGAGCATGATGCCAAAAAGTGTGAGGGACCGAGGATTGAGCCAAAAGCGTGCGGATGATATTATTAATTGACCTTATTTTCCGCTTGGCTTTTCCATTTTGTGAGGATGTATATGGGCACGAGAACCGAAAAAGCATTCCATTTTCTTTACAAAACCGATGGAACAGTGCGTTATTATACTCGGTTCCGTTGTCACATTGAAATGTTTTAATGGATGTTTGAAATTGAGTTTTAATTAATGTGACAAATTGTAAAAAAATTGAGAATACTTGAGATTTATTTGATAAAGGATATGTCCACAAAAAATTGGTCTTGTCATCAAGAAATAATATATAATATCTGTGTCCGTTAGATGACACGATCGGGGATGTCCATAAATCACTATGGACAATATCAAAAGGGAAAGAAGTAGTAGATAAAGAATTATTAAATGGCAATCTTATAAGCTTCCCAAAAACACAAGGTTCACAAATACGAGAGAAAGACGAATGTTTAGAATCAAAAGATAAACAATGTTTCAAATTATTCAAAATAGTATGGCCGGGGTGGCCTCCTTTTCATTCACATCACCATATATAATACAAAAGGTTGACCAATTCTTTACAAATCAAATATTCTCCTATCTTATCCATAAACAACAATATATACAAATAATATACTAATAATAAGAATATATGAAAGATATATGAGTGAATTACAATTTTTTTGCTTTAGGTTTGCACGTTTTGTAAGTTTTATTCTTTACCTTTACTTAATAACACTGGATGTTCTTTATATTGCATAAAGTTTCACTCAGTGTTCTTTGGCTAAATTTGTTCGTTAGGCCAAAGGACAATCAATATAACTTTTATACAATATAAAGAACACTCGGTGTAAGGTTTGTTAGACCAAAGGATAGAGGCTGTTTGATAACCACTTACTGGGTCCAGGTCCAGTAAGTGGTCAGCCTGTTTGATTTCCAAAAAAAACCTCTGACTCGGTCAGCCATGGCTGACCCATGCCTATATTTGCTCTTACCCAGTAAGAGAATTCTCAGCCCCTAAGTGAAATTTTATGCAATATAAAGAACATCTGGTGTTAGTAGTGAAGGAAAAGACAAAACCTACAAAACGTGCAAACTTAAAGGACAAAATTTGTAATTCACTCAAGACATATTTATATAGTTCAAAGTTTGGAAAAATGTGATGCTTACAAGTTAATTACTTGAAGATATGTACTTACATAATCAATTAAGTTCTGTGTAACCGATCCAATTTCTATGCCATCTGTGCACCTCTTTCCACTAATGATTTCAAGTACCAAAACACCAAAGATGTAAGTATCTACTTTCTCAGATACCTGCCCGTGGATAGCATATTCTGGTGCTACGAATCCACTGAATACAACATGAGTTAGTAGCATTTAGTGAGATTATATTTTGAATATGAGAGAAACACATATACACACACAAATAGAAAACATAAAAGAAGTATCTAGTTATTTTCAAGTTTTTAACATACAATGTTCCTGCGACTTTGGTGCTGATATGTGTCTGATCTTCTGGTAGTAGTCTAACAAGACCAAAATCTGAAATTTTTGGCTGAAAATCATTGTCAAGCAGAATGTTGCTTGCTTTAATATCTCTATGAACAATTGTGACATGGTATTGGTCATGTAGATATGCAAGTCCCCTCGCTACCCCGAATATTATATCAAACCTTTGTCTCCAAACTAGGCTCCCTCTTTTTTCACCTGGTAATAGTTAGACTTAGTGTCAGATTTTGAATTTCAAATTGTGATAAGCTAAAGACATGGACCCAACTCACCATAAAGGAATATATCTAGGCTACCATTTTTCATGAACTCTAGAATAAGAAACAGGTGAGGTCCCTTGTTACAGTATCCAAGAAGGCGAATAAGATGACGGTGAAGAACATTGCTTATTATTTTAAGTTCATTATTAAAAAGTGCTTTTCGGCCTCTAGAAGCCATAGTTGTTTTCTTTATCGCAACTACTTCCCCATCATTAAGAGTCCCCTGATTCATGTAAAGTTAAGGAAGAAAAAAAGACATATTTTCACTCAGTTATATTAAAGAGCATAACATGATATAGAAAAAGTAAGGGATTTTTCACCACACATTCCTTATAAACCTCTCCAAAAGCTCCTTCTCCAACTTTGTTCTCTTTACTAAAATTGTTTGTTGCATTCATAAATAATTGTGGGTGTAAGCCATGGGGTTCGGCAGCAATTCACTTGCTCCAGTTGACTTATCTGCTAAAGTTGAAAGCTCTATATGTTCAACCATTGAAGATGTATATATGAAGCATTGACCCGTTAAGACAGAACTGTAAGGGTTAGTCTTGACGAGTTTAGGTCGGGTTAAAGGACATACTGAGTCGGAGCCCGGGTCATGTGGGTCATTGAGTCAGCAAGTTGGTTAATGTAGTAGGTAGTTTGCAGTTATAAGTTTTTATTTATGGGTCTTATTGTCTTAATTGGTAGTTATTTCCTCAATTAAGTATGAATGAAGTTGTGGTTTCACAAATAGTAAAATTTGGTTATCTAGGATCTCGGTGTTGGTTAACGGGTCCCCAACCTCGGAGTTCTCTTGTTCCCGCGGTCTCCGGCAAGGGGATCCATTATCCCCTTTCCTTTTTGTGATTGCTATGGAAGCTTTGACTGCCACCCTTCGAAAGGCTGAGGACAGGGGCCTTATCATGAGTTTGCCTCTGCCTGGAAATGGTCCCCGTATATCCCATCTGCTGTTCGCCGACGACGTGCTCTTTATTGGGAAATGGTCTCCGAATTTTCTGATGAACATCATACGTTTGTTGAGATGCTTCTATCTTTCCTCCGGGATGAAAATTAATTTTTCTAAAAGCTGTCTTTACGGGGTCGGAGTCGATAATGCTCTGGTGGCGAATACTGCTTCGGATATGAGTTGCCCTTCCGGTGCCCTCCCGTTCACTTACCTTGGGCTGCCAATTGGTGGCAATATGAATATTGCCAAAAGCTGGAAGGCGGTTTTTGATAAATTCCAAAGCAGACTGTCAAAATGGAAAGGGAAAAACTTGTCAATCGGCGGTAGGCTCACGTTAATCAAGTCTGTCTTGTCTGCTCTTCCTTCCTATTTTTTCGGCCTCTTTAGAGCCCCCAATAACGTTCTCGAGGGGCTGGAACGCATCAGGAAACAATTTCTTTGGGGTGGGTCGGGAGAGGAAAAACGGATTAACTGGGTTAAGTGGAGTAAAGCTATTGCTCCAAAGGATGTGGGGGGTCTTGGTATTGGTTCTCTTAAAGCCGCCAACATCGATGCGCTGTCTAAGTGGTTTTGGCGATATAAACATGAGGAGTCCAGACTTTGGCGTCGGGTGATAAAAGCGATTCATTCAAGTGCTTCTTTGGTTTGGGGTGATATTCCGGTGAGGTTGTCCATCGCCGGGCCCTGGAAGGCGATTTCTAAAATTGAGTCCGTTCTGCATTCGGCCTCCTGCTCGATTAACGATTTCACCGATGAGTTTCATTCGTGTCTGATCAGGAAGAAAATATCTTCTCTGGAGGCTGCTGACATCGTTGGTGAGTTCTCCTGGAACAACTGGATCCCGTTAAAAGTTAATATACACATGTGGAGGGCTTCGTTGGACCGTATACCCACCTTTGCGGCTCTCCGTAAAAGAGGAATTCACATCGTTGATCCTGTTTGTCGGTTCTGCCTCGAGGTTACGGAATCCCCGGATCATATTTTCTGCTCGTGCCATATTTCTTGTCATCTCTGGGAACAGGTTTGTGTTTGGACTAGAGCCCCCCCCATTTTTGCCTTCTCTTTCAAGGATATCATGGATTATCACCTCACTTATCAAGGATCAAAGAAGAAGAAAAAGATTATGCAGGCTATTCTTGCCATCTCTTGTTGGATTTTGTGGAAAGCTAGAAACGAGAAGATTCATAATGGTAAATTCGTCTCGGTCGAGATCTTGTTGGGAGAAATCAAAGCTCTTTCTTTTCTTTGGATTTCTAATAGGGCTAATTTAGTCGGTATTTCTTGGGAGTCTTGGAGGGACTTTTCTTTCGATATGTAATTGTCCTTGTTGTCCTTTGTTTCTCCTAGCGTCTTGCTAGTTTAATAAAATTTGGCCGTTCAAAAAAAAAAAGTAAAATTTGGTTATTTTCATGTGTCATCTAGAATGTTTATAACACTGAGATGACATGAGAAAGTTTTTAGATTTTTGTTCTAGATGCCAACGGTTTGGATGGATTTTGTACCTTGGTGGCCATCATGTGATTTTGTGGAATCATTCCATAAGAGAAATGCAAGTAAAAGCAAAAGCATTCTGACACCTCCAATTACACCCCCTATAATAGCTTTCTTAGTGCTTGAATTCCCTACAAATCACATAAGCTTATATTTTTTTTTTGAACAGCAAATATCTATTTACACACCAAATACACCACTGTCAGGGTTTGAACCCATGACCTTCAACTAAGAGGACAAAGCCTCTACCAAGTGGGCTAGTCCCACATTGGCACATAAGCTTATATTTTACTATATGTTTTTTTGAAGAAAAAACAAAAAGTGATCAGAAGTAAAAGCATAAAATTCAAACACCAATAACAACCTCATGTCATGCAAGATCATATTTTCATTCATCTTACAAAAACACTCATTTTTACTTCTAACACTACATCATTTTTCAAACACCCTTGTATCCTTTTCATCCACGATCGTTTGGGCTCGCTTAACATTTCAAACGTCACAAGCAGGGGCGGATTCATGTGTACTCCAGCGGGGGGCGAGGCACCCGCTGAAATTTATCAGATTAGTAGAGATTTAGTTAGTTTTTTGGGAAGGCCCCTTCGTAAAAACTTAAGAGGCCCCAATGGCTTTGACAAACAGAGAGAGATGAAAGAAAATGTGAAGTATTTTATAAATATTTGTCATGAAAAAGTGAGATATAAGAGAAGAGTTATGAAGAAATGATGTTGCAGGAGAAGTGGGAAGAAGATGAAGAGGAGAGAGAAGACTGTTTAGTATGGGGATGAGGACAAGATATGATTTGTCGTTCAACCTGTTTTAAATTGAAGGTTCATCTAAGCCCCTTTAATTATGATCAATTTACAAATTAAAGCTTCTACTTTGATATGAATTTTAAAAGACCTTGAACTAAAAGATTGTAGTTTTTGAACTAAAAGATTGTGGGTTTTAATATTATAAAATACATGTGCGGTATGATGTGGTGATTTTAACCGTTTAGAAAAATATATAATGAAGTAACAAAAATAAAAAGTTTTACATTTTTAAGAAAAAATAGGTGTAATTTTTTTTTTCCAACTCATTTTGACCCGACTTACTTTTACTCGATCATCCGACTAGATATGAGTATACCCATTTTTTGCCCCCGCTCATATAAAACTCTGGATCCGCCACTGGTCACAAGCCCCCTCCAGTGCTGTTATTCCATTTGTCATCAGGGCGAAACTGTAACTGCTATCCTTTAAACTCATTCGTGAAGTGAAATATTTTTTGGACTCTTGGGTTTATATGTACGCGTGCTACCGCTTAAAAAACCATTAGACCATTACCTGGCCTAAATACCATTTAAGATAAGGCTCACGTTCACGTTATAAAACAATAACAAATTTGAAGAAAAAATCATAGGTCACTTTTCGATCAAATTAACTTTTGATGCATTTTTCATTAAGTAATTTCTGATGCACCAGAGGCTGCCACCCCGTGGACCCCGATCTGTCGGGGATGCTGCCTGCAAGACCCCCGCCAAAAGAATTTATACTACCTCTTAAAAAAATTTCTGGTTCCACCCCTGTTTGTCACTTACGTGTTTGTCTCCATCCAAGACAACGCTGAAGATGCTCTAAAGTAAACAGTCACATTGATACCCGCGACTTCTTCCCTTGTAGAAGAAGCAGCATAGAAATCAGGTATTCTTGGTGTTGCAACTCGAAGGTCGGATAACATTTTTTTTACAATTTGTGTGAATATTGTCGGCTCAGATGATGTTTGGTTGCCACATACCCCAACATTACCCCCAGGGGCGGACCTACCCTATGGGTAGGGGTAGCCCCGGCGACCCCTGAACCGTTAATGCGAAGAAGAAAATTTTTTTGGGGTTTTACGTTTTTGGTATTTTGCGACTCCTGAAACGAATTTTTCGCGACCCTTGGAAGAAATTTTATGGTTTTTACCTAAAAATATGATCAAAAGCCCCTTGGAAATATGATCAAAAGTCCGTTAATTACTTAAAAAAAATTCGAACCCCTATTAGTCCCCGTTACCCCTGATTTTCTTTTCTAGATCCGCCCCTGATTACCACGGACATTAGCCTCACTGTAGAAGTTATGGTTCTCGTACCTTAAACAAACAAATACGATAAAAATATGTCGATTAGCTATAAATTTCAAACAATGACACAACTTTCAAAACTATCCGATATACATTGTTATAATTGTAACTTGTTAATCCTATAAAATGTCGTTTTGAGAAAAAAAGTGAAAGTTTAAAGGGGTTCATAAAAGTTTTTTTTATTTAGCGGTTAAAGTTAGACTTGAGTCTTTTAATTATTCTCGGGGAAGTCAAAGCGTTATCGTACCTTGGGATTTCTAATCGGGCTATTTTTAAGTTTTTTCCGGAGTAAATTGGGTTGATCGGTGTAATTTTTGCTTCACTATATAACCAGGACAGGGCTGGCTTAAACGATTTGGGGGCCCCAAACGAATTAACATTTTGAGACAACAATAAACTATATCGTTCATAATTAGTAAAGTTAATCTTTTTTATTTTTATTGCATCTGGACCAGTAATACATTATAAAATAGATTTATTTTATAACTTATTTAATGTAAATTGTTTAATAAAACATTAGAAATAAATAAAAATAAAGATAATAAAAAGGTTAAAGAAAAGGAAGTAAAGCATTCATACAGGTTTCATATCCTTATCCTTATAATTTATATTTTATTATTATTTTTTCTCTCTCTTTCATTCAGAACCATAATCAAATAATATTTTTTATACCTTTATTATTACATTTTCTCTCTCCTCCAATCCCCAAATTTTAGCAAATCACCAAACTTTTTGTCAAATATACAGATTTTGTAAAGTTTTTTTCTCTCCTTTACTCACAACCACTCACAACCAAACCTTAAATTATACAGATTTACACTCACATATTTTTAAGGAACCTACCGTGAATGCTCTAATTAAAGAATCAGTTACCTAAGATCACAATCATCATAGATACTGCCTGGAGAGATACTGCCTGCACCAAGCAAGCCCATACACCGACTCGCCATTGATCAAAGTCCGTGCAACAGCGTGGTACACCGTCCCGTCCGCCAACTGTAGCCGCAGGCTAGAAAGGGTGTTGTTGAGGTTCCTTGAGAAAAAAACTTCATGCAAGACATCATATTGACTGCAATACCGTCTCATGAGAGTATTATTGGTGTTATCGGATTGGGAAGTGACTACCTCCACCATAAGTACGAACACAGTTACCGCCATGATGGCGATCCGCCACGGCCGGCTGGTATCCAAGTATGTTTTCCCATTTCACACTTGTTCAAACTTCCACATACAAATTAGGATTGGATATGAAGATAGAAAAATCTGGAAACATTTAATGGACACAAGGGATATATGTGGATACAACCTTCACGTCAGTTTACTAATTTACTCAGTCAAAATATTGGTCAAATGCTGAATGCTACGACTAAATTAGTAAATTATTGAATATTTCAATTGTGTGATCATTAAATACGCTTTAGTAACCACTGCATATTTTGATCTCCCTTTCTTAGATTCGGAATTACCAACAAACCAATTGGGACCTAAAGCGGGAGGCGAAAATGAATGCTTTCAAAATGCCACGAGTTACTTTAAGAAAGTGTTATGCTGGACACATTAAGGACTAAATTCATCCAGATCCTAGTAGTTACAAGGTAAAGCTTTTAGGCTTACTGCTCGAACTTTAGCTCATCTGAAAAGTCCTTTTTCATTTCATTTTTTTCATTTTGCCAAGAATAGAAGCAGATCTCCTATGGTGATGGGTTGTGTGTGCTCTATGCAGCACGTCAAAGCCGTCCAACGGTAAGTTGGGGCTGTAGCTGTCAAGCAAGTACCACACTCCAACGAGTGGCACTTAGATAGCCGAGAGGATCCTAATGTCAAACTAACCACCAAAACACTTGTCACTGGTACAATCCGATCATGCCATAGTGCTGAGAGATCTTCTTTTGAACAGGATGGGTCACATTTTTTTTTTTTTTGACACAATTCTTTGATTGCTCCGTACGAATTTAAATGGAATCCTGTTCATTGTAAGATCATTGAAGGAGGTCATCAATTTGGAGAGTTTTCTATTTTATTTTCTATAAGGAGCTGTTTTTCCACCAAATCATCATAGGCTGCAATATTGATTTTATCACTATTAGGCTAAGTGTAATGGTTAAAGCCTCATAAAGCTCCACAAGGGGCATTATGTGCCATGTGGACGCTGACTGGGCAAGGGGTTTTATGGGGCTTTATGGTGTAGTGGATAAAGCCCCATAAAGCCCCACCATCATTACTTAATATTTATTTTTTTTAACTTTTTTTAAAACTATTTTAATTAAAATAAAAATTGCAACTAATTTTTATTTAAAACTTAATTAAAATAAAAATTACAACTAATTTAAAAAATAAAAGATTACAACTTAATTAAAATAAAAATTACAACTAATTTAAAAAAAAAAGATTACAACTTAATAAAAATAAAAATTACAAGTTTCATTTCTTCTTGATTCGATCCCTCTTTTTGTTATAGAGGGCGAGGTAAACCGGATCACTGTTTTGAGGCGTTGGTTGGGCAAGAAACTCGAGATCCTTGTCGAGTTGATAATCGTCGATTTGCTCGACTTGCTTCTTTTTTGACCGTGCAATATCTTGAATACTCTCGGCCATCACCGCATGATATTCGGTGACCGGAGCCTTTCCCCGGTTAGCTCTCGCGAAATCTCGACCTCTTGGCCTCGCACTAGAAGTTTGCACGAGTTGGGTCGGAGCATCATCATCATCATCATCATCATCGTCATCATCGCCCGAATCATTCAAATTAATATTGAATGTTCGAGCGGTTGAGTCAAACGACTCGGGATCGGCGGAAGAGGACGTCTTGGATTTCTTGCTTTTTCGGGTTTGACGTGTCGTTATATCCGCTTTCGATTTCCATTTCTCGCTTTGGTAGAGAAACGACCAACATGTCTTGAGAGTGAAGTGACCACGCTCCGCTTGGTATTCGGTCACTGCCCTATCGTAAATGTCGGCGTCGTTCGCACCACTCGGCCAATTAGATCTGGACCGATCATAGTAGTTCGAGAAAGCTTGACATCTTCTGTTTATTTCTCTCCATTTGGACGACAACGAATCCGGGTTTCGGTATTCGCCCTTCCCCATCAACGTTAAAAACTTGGACCGAATCTCGTCCCAAAATTCTCTCGCATCTTGATTGTTTGCTAAAAAAAAAAAGAGACAAAAGTTAGTAAAAAAATTATTTTTTTTAAAAAAAATATAACTTTTAGTTAAAAAAAAAAAAAACCTTTTGTCGGGTTCTCCGAAGCTTCAACGTAAGCTCGACAAAGAGCTGTGACGCCCACTCCCAGACTTGGCCCTAGGAGCGGTCACGCATCGGATTTACTCATGAACACAAGGTACAACAGAGATAACTAAAGCAGCAGAAATAAAAACTTTTATTCATATGCCAAGTATTACATAGTAAGAGAGACAAATACAAAAGAGAAATAAACATCTTCACGCCAGTTTTCAAAAATGTCTTCTCTTGATATCTTGACATTGTCTTGATAGTATACGCCTCCTAGTTCCTGCTCACATCTCAACCTTCCCTTTTCGATCCGAAGGTCCAGCCTCATCTGACATACATAACTTAACAAGTCAGCTTACGCTGGTGAGTTCTACGTTTTGGGAAAACTTCACCTTTCGAAGACACTTAGGTTTGTCAAACACATTTCTACAATTTAGACAATCAAACACAAAGCATATAGCACATATATATTCACATATTCTAACCTCGTGAATAGACTAACCTTCTGTTGCTTTGTCATCCTTGTCTCATATTAAATGCTATCTTAGGGAAATAGTGTTTCTATTTGCTTTACGAACACATCGTGTAGCAATGGTCCCTTTAGTTTTGACACTATATAGCTTTGACGCTATCTGGCTTTGACGCCGCTTAGCTTTGACGCTTTCTGGCTTTGACGCCGCTTGGTTTTGACACCATTGGGACAACACTATTTAACTTCTTGTTTCAGAAGTCCCTTACTTACCGATCTTTCCCTTGATTACCATTCTTATTCTATTCTACTAGAAACATCGAAATGGCAATCTATATTTCCTCTACTCATCATCGTACAATCAATACATATAACAAGCAATTATAACAATTGAGAATATTTTCACACAACGTTATGTATATCAGCCCAAAACGGTTTAAAGCATTTAAACAATTTTAAAAGAGGGCTCATAGAACTCACCTTAGCTTTGCGAAGCTATTATTCTTGGGTTAAGTTCTCGTGAATCAGTTTCTTAATTCCTTTAACATAATGTCCCTATCAAGACATCCTAAAGGTTACAATTCACATTTAGGACTTACCCCATTATCCCAAAACCCAACTCATTATTGGTTAATATTCTTAATAGTCAAAATGACCATTTTGCCCTTTTTACATATTTTGTCATATATCTTTCAAGTCTTTGCTCCTTAACGTTTACCGCTCGTGTTTCCTCATGACCGATCATTTGGCGGAATTACTATGAGGAATAGTCACGGGGTTTGGAATTTGGTGACGATCGTTACCGGCCGTGTAGGCGTCATTGACGACCATGAGGCGAAATTACTACAATCGTTGCACCGAGTAATTTAATTATAAATTACCAAAATTTGAACTCATATATATTTAATATATATGTAAACATGTTACCATACCAAATTTCAAGTCCCCATACCTTCCGGATTATTTTATATTAAATATCCATATTCCGAAACCCTAATTACCCATTTTTCTCGTTTCTATAGCAAAACTCATTTTTATTCAAAACCATCTTAGGGTATTATCCATTATGACATTTTATAATATCCCTTAAAATGGCAAAGCTTAATTCAAAACCGTTTACTCGATTTGAGCAAAACAACATCATGAAAACCCTAATCTTGACCCGTTTCCAAAACTCATACCAAACCTTCACCAATTCTGAAATAAACTTAGGGATTTCTTAAAACACATCAAATTAGGATTACCTACAAAAATTCAGAGCTTAATTCCCATCCGATCATCCAATTTTACCCAAACAAGCTCAAGAACCCTAATTTGAGCATAGTTTTAAAAGTCATACTTAGAGATTGATTTAGCCAAAACTGAAAGAGGTTATTTTAGACCTTATCTAATAATGCTTGACTGCAGAAATTTGGATCTTAACTCTTCACCGTTTGAGAGAATTGCTCGTTTGAAGATTCTGCGTTTTCTAGGGTTTTCTATGGGGTTTTTGAGTGATTTCCAGCAGATTTTGATGAATTGGGGCTGCTATATATAGCCATTAGAGGCGTCCCATGATCCTAACACGTGCCTAGGTGAGTAATCAAGTTAATTTGACGCGTGGATGGTGATTTGGTGCTCAACAAGGCTGAAAACGTGGCTAATTCGCGACCAAACAACAAATCTGTACCTGTAGCTGGCTCGCGTATCGCGCCAACCATCCCCAGAGGCTTCGCGATACGCCTAGCATGTTTGGCAGAATGGCAGTTTTGGTCCCTGTGGTTTTTATTTGCATTTCAGCCCCCTAACTTCTACCAAACTGTTATTTTATGCACCGAACTATTATAAAACATGTTTAATAAAGTTTCTAAGGCTCGGGACACCCTCGATGATATACATATACATACGTATATATTTATATATATATATATATCTTTTGATATTTTACGTTCTAGCCCCTCAAACTTTCCAATACTTATCATTTCATGTTATGGATCACATTAGGATATATTTTTACTATATTCTAAGCCTTAACATGTATATAATAGTTATAGATACGTATAATATCCTTATACGTTGATATCTTTATATAAATTACACTTTTAACCCTTCTACTTTTCCATTAGCTACTAACACACGTATTCACATGTATGTATCTATCAATTCACACATATATCATCATGTTATTTGTATAAACATATATTTATCTCATATTTTACTTTCTTTACCCATTAACTCATCCGTTTATACAAATTTCATCATTTTGGCCACTAAACACGCATTTCTAACACATGCAATTTATCTAATGCATAGTTTACCATTTTTATCAATCAAACTTACGTATTGATAATATAGATATGTATTTACTAAATATATCATGTACCTGTGAAATTGGGGTGTTACAACTCTCTCCCCCTTAAAAGGGTTTCGTCCTCGAAACATGCTTAGCTCGAGAATAACTCGGGATGAGATTCTCTCATTTCATCTTCTCGTTCCCAAGTAGATTCCGAACCTTTTCTGTACATCCACTGCACCCTGACCATCGGAATGGTCTTATTTCGGAGTTTCTTTTCACTGCGATCTAAAATCGCAACTGGCCTTTCCACATATGATAACTTTTCATCTACCTCAATTTCATCTAAAGGTACTATTTCTGATTCATCATATATACACTTTCTTAGATAAGAAACATGGAATGTTGGGTGAATCCCAGACAATTCCTCAGGTAGATCTAACCGATAAGCAACCTCACCTACACGTTCTACAATCTTAAAAGGTCCTACGTACCTTGGGCCTAACTTGCCCCTTTTACGAAACCGAATGATACCTT
>JBCNJP010000011.1:10768577-10813350 GCA_039602395.1 Deinandra increscens subsp. villosa | reverse complement strand
CAGGATGCTCTAATTGCACAGATGAATGAGCAGATTAAATTCTTATTTGAGAAGTTTAAAGCTCGGGGGGAGATAGGTTCTGGTTCAGGATGCAAAGATGATGGGATGCAATACTTGAATGACGAACCTAAGAATGACGACCCGGAAGGTAACACTGGTGGAGGTCCAGGCCCAAATGGAGCTTCTAGCTTGGTGTTGGTGCTTCTACAGCCCAGGGGGGGATCAAGCTGCAAAAAGCATAAACGAGATCGGAATAATACTTGAAGATGGTGAGTTTGTCGAACTCAACCAAGAACAAATTCAAGCGATCTTCGAATTAAACGACGAGGAGATGAAGAAATCTGTCGAAGCTGAACCCGAAATACATGAGTCATCATAATCAGAAACTGAAGATGATATCTTTGATGAGGAGGTTGAGGTTGAAAGACATAACTGAGGAGGAATATCCTGAATCTGTATTCAAATTTCAAATACAACAACTCAGCTGATGATGACTTTATGGTACTTCCAAAGGAAAAGGGTGACGAGGCTGAAGGGAAAGTTGAAAAGAAAAGAAGCTGAAAAACCTAGATAATAGTTAGGATTGTTAAAATCCAATTGTCTTTTTTAAATAGAGAAAAAGCATAGATGTGCAGGCTTGCCTCCGTCATAACACCCGTACGAAGTGAACCGACTTGAATAAAGTGATGTTCATGTTTGTTTGCTAAGCATTGAACTTGTTCACGAACGGTTTATGAACATGTAACGAAAGAAAATTGTTGTCTCTGTTCTTTCACTAAGGAGTTGAAATTGTTCACGAACGCAACCGAACATATACTATTTTAAAAAATAAAATCAACATTCTTAATTAAAAAAATTAGACTTAGTCACCTTAAATAAATATATACTCAAACACAATACAATTATCCGGATACAAAGTAGAAGTTAGAAAATAATAATCATAACCATAATTATCCCATAATATATGGTATAAGTTTTGCAAGAAAATGTGAGGCGGAACTTGTTGGATATTGTGACTCAGATTTTGCCAGAGACCCATATAATAGGCGTTCCACCACCCGTTACATGTTCAAGTTTGGAGGTGCTATAGTTTCGTGGTGTAGTGAACCGCAACTGACGGTTTCATTGTCGACTACGGAAGCTGAGTATCGAGCTTCGGCCTTAGCTACACAAGAACTTGTTTGGCTAACTCGACCTTTAGAGAATCTGAATCAGAAGGTTGAATACAAATTAAGTGAAGCCTTATTGTGATAACATGTGCACAAACCAGTGGAAAACCAGTGTTCCATGCTTGGACAAAGCACATTGAGATACACTATCACTTTGTTCAAGAAAAGGTCATTCAAGGAGAGGTAGATCTAATCTATGTTGATACCGAGTACAAACTTGTAGATGTGTTGACTGACAAAGGCAAAGATGTTGAAGTTGTGCTCAAACATGAAAATGAAAGAAGTTGACTTTGAGGGGAACTATGAAAGTGTGAAAGTCAATGGGACTAATGCGTAAGTCGGATAATATCTAAGGGTAGTACGATAATCATTGTAGGGGCGATTGAAAAAGATTAAATCTTTTTAAATAAGTTTAGCTAGTTGATTTATTTATCTTAAAGTAATTGTGTGTTTATTTTATTATTTATTTTTTGAACGGCTAACTATTATTTTTTCACCATGCCAAGGTTTGAACCTTGGTCTTTTCCCAAAGGAGCTTTGCCCCTTACCACTAGGCTAAGGATTAATGTCCTATATATATACTAGGTTAAACATTTGTATTTATTCATTCCAAAGTCAATAAAATTAAGAATAAGTTTCTTTCTTTTAAATCTGCAAGCTCCATTTGGTAGTTCGCAAGTTCCCATTCCGATTATGTTTTTGGCTCTCCCAGTGTAATAATAAAGCCTCTGCATAGGATGTTAAATGTCATGTGACGATGAGTTTTATGTTTTAAAAGTGTGTATTGCATAAAATCCTCTATTTATCTTTAAAAAAAGCCTTCATAAAAAATGGACCAATCAGAAAAAAATGAACTAATCAGTTCAGAACCAAATACCCACAGGGACGTTATAGAGGGGTTTCATATCCAATACACATAGCCTGAAAATTTATGTTGTGGTTACCGAAACATATTTAATGATCACACAATTGAAATATTGAATAATTTAGTCGTAGCATTCCGCAGTTGACCAATATTTTGAAAGAGTAAATTAGTAAACTTTTTTTTGAACGACAAATTTGGATCATTGACGGGGACATTTCACCACCCACCCGATCATCTCCAATCATCATCAGGAGGAGGAAACTCACCACTGGTGATAAAACCCTCTGGCCTAACTTGTAACCCTCATTTTTTATTTTTTTTGTTACAAGTGGAACTTGAACCCAAGACCCCATGGTAAAGGACCATACACCTTTGTCACTAGACTAAGCTAGTGGGTAGGGGTGTTCAAAACCGGATACCCGAAATTTCGGATATCCGAAAATTTCGGATATCAGTTTTCACTGTCCAAGTCCAAATCCGAAATTTCGGATATCCGAAATTTCGGACTGGACTCCGATAGTGATAACAGATATCCGAAAATCCTGTTTTGTTTAAAAACCACAATTTAACCAAAAAAAAAATGACAAAACCACAAAATACATAAACATAGTCCAAGTCTTCCAATACAAATAAACATAAGTGATAAGTTCGACCTAAAAAACGACAAAACAATAAACATAGTCCACGTTCTTCAAATACAAATCAAATTAACAAAAAAAAAAAACAAACATAATATCTTGATTTCTTCCTTCACCGCATTCGTCCAACATTCATCCTTAAGCGTTCATTTCAACTTCCAAGTTTTTCACCACCTACACACAAAAAACAAGTAAAGTGTAGTTCTAAATAAAATGAGTTATATACTTAAAAAATCCAAATGCAAAAAGCACTAAAGTATACTTAAAACCTCCCCACATTTGAGTCTACATCCATTATTGAGCATAAAATTTATAAACCCACAATATCACATATCACATACATTCACACACGCAATACTCCATTCAAACCATTAAAATTTATAAACCCATAATATCACATATCACTAAAACATGCATTCTAGCATGAACTTTGAAGATGTTTTGACATAATGCATGAAGAAAGTAATCTAATCTAGTAAATAAGCAAAATAGTTATCTATTTTACCTTTAAGTCATGATACGTACCTCAATAATCGGAAGATTCATCAACCGTTTCATCAATAAGAATTGTATGTTGTTCCAAGGTTAATTCCTTCAACTCTATAACATAGTAAGATACACACAAAAGTTGTTCCATTGTAAAAATATACACAAACAAAGAATATAAGGTAATAAAAAACAATAACCAGTAACATACCTTCTTCCATTTTCTCAATTTCAAGTAAGGTGTCATCAACCATAATCGGGCTATTAGAAGCACGCAACCAATCTTGTCCACAAACCAAGGCTTCAACCATCCTTGGGGTTAAAGAAGTTCGGAAACAATCAAGCACCCGACCTCCGGTGCTAAAAGCCGATTCGGATGCTACGGTCAATGGCGAAGCTTCGGGGAAAAGTTTGAGGGGGCGAAAAGTTACGGATCATAATCTCGGGGGGGGGGGGGGGCGGTTCTCAGTATATATAAAAAAAATTCGAAAATGGCAAAAATTAGCACTACGGCCGAAAAAAACCGGGGGGGGGGGGGGCGGTCGCCCCCCCGGGGCTCCACTAAGCTTCGCCCATGGCTACGGTAGAAACGGGAATTGAAAGAATATCTTTAGCCATCTTTGCAAGAATAGGATACCGACATTGTTGTACTTTCCACCATTGTAATATGTCAAACCGTGAGTCCCTTGGTTCTCGATCTTCTCCAAGATATTTATCTAATTCACTTTTTCTCAAGGATGTCTGTGAATTTCCCATTGCCATCTCAAACCGTTTACTCATAAGTTGTTCAATGTCGACTGTCTCCCGATCATCACCCCAAACCTCACTAGAATTAGATGATTGCATCTCAAAGTTCTCATCTTTTTTAGGCATAGATTCTTGATATGTATCAAACAATTTACGCATAGTAGAATCCAAAATAGTACTTAAACTCGGCTCTACATACTTTTCGTCCACAATCCAATTAATATATTGCCATTTTCGTCTTGGGTCGAGAACCACAGCAATGAATAAAAACATATTTAACTTAGCAAAATCCCCCCAATACTTATGATACTTTGCTTTCATACTAACCGACATTGACCTCACCGATTTATCAGGATTGTTGTTGAAACTGTCAATCACTATGCCTATCCCAAGTATCTCTTGCACATATGCATTGCATGTCACATAACGGGAACCAGAAAACTTTAATGTAGCATCATAAAATAATTTTAGAAAAGGCAAAAAACTATGGACATTGTTCCAATCACCCTCATTAATCAAACCACCGTCACATTTCTTAATCTCTTCCTCCAAACAAGAATCCTTTAACAATAAGTTATCAAATGATTTCCTAAACTTAATAGCAGATTCTAGCATTAAATAAGTGGAGTTCCACCGGGTCTCAACATCCATACAAACCAAACTTTTGCTTTCTATTTTCTCTTCTTCAATACAACTTTTAAATTTTAAAAGCCTAGAGGGAGAAGACCTCACATATTTCACCAAACAACGAATTTTCTTGATTGATAAAGCTAAACAACTAAGACCATCTTTAACAACTAAATTCAAAATATGAGCTGCACATCGCATATGTAGAAAAGCCCCTTTCAAGACACCACAATCCCAATTATTAAACACCTTTTTCAAATGTTGAATAGCAAGGTCATTAGAACTAGCATTATCGACGGTCACAGTCAAAATATTCTATAAACCCCACTCAACTAAACACTTCTCAACGGCTCTCCCAATAAGGACCCCAGAATGACCAACGATAGGACAAAAATTTATAATTCTTTTATGCAAAACCCAATCATCATCAACGAAATGTGCGGTCAAACACATATAAGATAAGTTTTGACCCGAAGTCCAAGTGTCGGTGGTTAAGCATATTCTTGATGACATATTCTTAAAGATATCAACTAATTTCCTTCTTTCCTCAATGAATAACCTATAACAATCTCTTGTTACAGTGGCACGTGAAGGTACAACAAAACGAGGATTTATAACCTTATAAAAAGCCCGAAAACCCTCCCGCTCCACAAAAGAAAAAGTTAACTCATCAACCATTAACATTCTTACCAACGCTTTCCTAATTGCTTCTTGGTTAAACTCCCAAAGCTTAGGAACCCCTAAGTGTTCAACAGAACCATCATTACTAACATGGGTTTTTGACTCAAGATCAATTAGTTTCTGTTTTTTATCCATGTTCGGAGGGTATTTATTACACGCAAGTATGTGATTTTTTTTAAAGGATTAGTCCCACTTGAGGTTGCACAACCTACATATTTATCACAATACTTGCATTTTGCTCTATCTACTACATCATAATCAACAAAAAAATTCCCACCAGGGAGATCTCCTTTTTCTCACACGTGTTGCAGTAGGAGTTTCACCTACAGAAGGGTGTGAACCAGAAGGCTGTCCACGTGGGGGTTTTGCAGCTTTTTTAGGTCTTTGCTTGTTCGCCTTTGCCCTTGACATCACCTCGTTTTCAGATACCATCTCACAATCCTCGGAGTTGCTTGTATTATGCTTTTCCATTGATCTAGTAGGCTGCAAAAAGAACAAATCCAACATGTTATAACAATATACTCAAACATGTAATCCTCAAGAATCAAAATTTGAAAGAGATGGCTAAAGGATACCTACTGCTAGAACAAATCCAACATGTTATAACAATATAACATACTCATAATCGATTTATAGCACTACTAGAAATCAAAACATGTAGTATTTATACCACAGATCGAACAAAATGCATTGTGAGCAGATCGAGCAAAACGAACACATTCGGTATAAATACCACAGATCGAACAATGTCTTAGTCTAAATACCACAGATCGAACATCATGAGCAGTTGAGCACAAAATAAATCGAACACATTCGGTATAAATACCACAGATCGAACAATGTCTTAGTCTAATTAGATTTTAACCGAATCAGTAGTATTTACCTTGAAACTGCGCCGGAGAGACCGAGAGGCGACCTTGAAACTGCACCGGAGAGACCGAGGGGCGACCTTGAAACTGCGCCGGAGCCCGGAGAATCGATTTTAATCAACTTGGAGAATCGATTTGGCGACTGGCGAGTGGCGAGACCGAGAGTCCGAGACGGCTACCTTGAAACAGCGTCGGAGAGACGCCGGTGACGCGCCGGAGATTCGCCGGTGGGAGGAGTTCAGTGGAGGGACGAGGCAGAGGCGTAAAAGTGTAAAACTGAGAAGTGAGAAGTGGCGACTGGCAATTAAGTGATTAACCCTAATTCCTCTCCTCATTTTTCTATTTTCCTTAATATAAAATATATATTTAATTTATTTATTTTTTTCGGAATTTCGGGTATCCGAAACTTCCAAAATTTTTATAAAATATTGTCCAAGTCCAAGTCTGAAATTTCGGATATCCGAGTTTCGGATATCCGAAATTCCGGATATCCAAAATTTTCGGATAATTTGGATACGGAATTTCAGAAATTTCGGATACGGGTTCGGACTCGGATATTTTTAAACACCCCTACTAGTGGGTGTGTAAAATGTAAAGTAGTAAACTGACGTGAAGGCTGTAGTCCATATATATATAGGGTAAAGTTCTAGTACAAACCAATATTATTGTAAGAACTTAAGAACTAATGTAAGAACCATTAAATTTCAATTGAATAAAGGTTATTTAGATAATTTTTATGTTTCTTCTTCTTTTTTCCTTCATGTCTATACACATAATGACAACTTAACGACCTAAAAAAACAAAAAACTAAACAAAAATCGTTTTTTTTTGTAAGTCCGACTATGTTGCATATATGCAACATATGAAAACATATAATGTTGCACATATGCAACATATGAAACATATAATGTTGCATATACAACATATGAAACATACCATGTTGCACATATGAAACATAATGCAACATTGTATGTTGCATATATGTAACATATCATGTTGCATATATGCAACATTGTATGTTGCATATATGCAACATTTTATGTTTCATATATGCAACATTTTATGTTTCATATATGCAACATTTTATGTTTCATATATGCAACATTTTATGTTTCATATGTTGCATATATGCAACATAGTCGGACAGGCAAAAAAAAAACAAAAAAAAACTTTTTTTTTAAGTCATCGGGTGGATATATGTGAAATTAAATTAAAAAAAATATCAAATTACCCAAAAAACTTTATTTGAAATAATTTCCCTTAGTTCTTACAAGTTTGTACAATAGAATATAGTGGAGGAATTAAAAAGAAAAGACAAAATTACTTAATTATCCCTCATTTAAGTTGGTTCTTAAGTTCTTACAATAGATAATGGTTCTTACATGAACTTTACCCATATATTATCCCTTGTGTCCACTAAATGTAACCAGATTTTCTATCTTCATATTCAATCCTAATTTGTAAGTGTGAAATGGGAAAACATACTCGGATACCAGTCGGAAGCCGGTGGTGTTTCGCCATCATGGCAGTGATGGTGTTGGTACTTATGGTGGAGGTAGTCACTTCCCAATCGGATAACACCAATAATACTCTCATTAGACGGTATTGCAGTCAATATGATGTGTTGGATGAAGTTTTTTTCTTAAGGAACCTCAACAACACCCTTTCTAGCCTCCGGCGACAGTTGGCGGATGGGATCGTGTACCACGCTGTTGCGCGGACTTTGATTAACGGTGAGTCGGTGTATGGGCTTGCTTGGTGCAGGCAGTATCTCTCCAATTCGGAATGTGTAAAGTGTTTTGATACCGCTGCAAAAGAGGTGAGAGTATGTGGGATTGTCAATGGTGGTCGTGCTATCTATGACGATTGTGATCTTAGGTAATTCTTTAATTACTTCCTTTTTTCTTTAACTTTTTTACTTTATTACTACATCAGTTAAAAAAGTTTGGTTTTCGGTTTCAAAAACATATACATTTAACATTAAACAACCCATAAAAAATAAATAACATCCAAATGCTCTTAAAAATTATAGGCACGTCTCAACTCTCAAAGCTTAAATTATAAAACTAATTCGAAAGAAATCAAACAAGCATTCACAACTAATTCTTTATCCTTATCCTTATAATTTATAATTTTTTCATTATTTTTTTTTTCTCTTTTATTCATAACCACAATTAAATAATACATTTTTATACCATTTGCTCTCTCTTCCACTCACAACCATACCTCAAATTTTATAAAATTAACAGTTTTTTTGTCAAATATACAGATTTTCAATATCTTTTCTCCTTTAACTCACAACCACTTACAACCAAACTTTAAATTTTAAGGACTATACTCAGACAATTATACAGAACGAGCTGTGAATGCTTTAATTTTGTTTTGAAACGTAAAATTTTATTAACTAGCAAGAAGCTAGAAAAGATATAAACAAAGCAGGGAAGTTATACCAATCAACCCAACTACTCCAAAAGAAGTTAGCCTGATTGAAATCCAAAAGACTCAAATGAATGTATATTGGATAATTTTGATATGATACATGGAATTAAAGTTGCATCATTGTTTTAACAAGTTACAATTATAACAATGTTATCGGATAGTTTTGAAAGTTGTGTCATTGTTTGAAATTTATAGCTAATCTACATATTTTATATATTTTTATTGCATTTGTTTGTTTAAGGTTCGAGAACCATAACTTCTACACTGAGGCTAACGTCCGGGGTAATGTTGGGGTATGTGGGAACCAAACATCATCTGAGCCGACAATATACACACAAATTGTAAGAGAAATGTTATCCGACCTTCGAGTTGCAACACCAAGAATACCTGATTTCTATGTTGCTTCAACAAGGAAAGTCGCGGGTACCAACGTGACAGTTTATGCAATCGCACAATGTAATCTAAACATAAGTCACAATGATTGTGCGGAATGCTTATGGTTAAGAAGTAGAACGTTATCCGATTGTCTTCCATATACGTTCGGGAGGGCAATAAATACAGGATGCTTTATGAGGTATTCCAATGCTGCCTTCTTCAAAAGCAACCAGACTATCGATTTAACACCATTTCTCAAAGCCGGTGAGACTCCTTTCTCCTTTCTTATACGTGACAAATATGGACGGAACTAGAAAAGTATTTAAGAGGTGAAACAAAACATTTTGGCGGGGGTATGGGGAGAGGGCCCTGAGAGAGCGGAGTCGAAGGGACAACACACAAAAGATACTAAAATATATATTTTGAAAAGGTTATAAGGGTGTTTGAAAAATAATGTAGTGTTAGGAGTAAAAATGAGTGTTTTTGTACGATAAGTAAATATATGATTTCGCATGACATGAGGTTGTTATTGGTGTTTGAATCTTATGCTTTTACTTGTGATCACTTTTGGTTTTTTCTTCAAAAAACATGTAGTAAAATAAATATATGCTTATGTGATTTGTAGGGAAATCAAGCACTAAGAAAGCTATTATTATAGGGGGTGTAAGTGGAGGTGTCGGAATGCTTTTGCTTTTACTTGCATTTCTCTTATGGCATGGTTCTACAAAATCACATGATCGCCTGCAGCAAGGTACAAAATCCATCCAATATTTGGCATCTAGAACAAAAACCTTGAAATTTTTCTTATGTCATCTCGGTGTTATAAACATTCTAGATGACACATGAAAATAACCAAATTTTACTATTTGAGAAACCACAATTTCATTCATACTTAATAGAGGAAATAACTACCAACTATTAGAGCATTCACGATAGAGTCCCTATAAATCTATGAGTATAGTTCTTAAAATTTGAGGTGTAGTTGTGAGTGGAGGAGAGAGAAAAAATTACTGTTCATTTGTAAATTTGATAAAAAATTGTTGATTTGGTAAATTTTGAGGTTTGATATGAGATAAAGAGAGAGAAAAGATCATGATAAGGGTATAGAAAGTATCATTTAATTGTGGTTGTAAGTGAAAAAGAGAAAAAGTAACGATAAAAGTATAAATTATAAGGATAAAGATAAGTAATCTATTGTGAATGTTGACCCATGATAGACCCTCTACATCCATATAAGACCATCATTAATGCAATGAGCTAAATGCAATGTCACATATGCAATCTCTCTCATACTCTTTCTCATATTTATTAGTTTTTTTACTTTTCTCTCTGTTCTCCTCTCATAACACTCTAAATGTATGCACTTGTTTAATGATTTTTCTAGTCTCTCCTCTTTCTCTCACCTCCACATCACCATTCATGTCACAAATGCACTCTAAATATGATGCATTGGTGATGGTCTAAATAAAAACTTATAAATGCGGACTACCCACTACATTAACCAACTTGTTGACTCGATGACCCACATGACCCGTTGCTCCAACTCAGTATGTCCTTTAACCCGACTTAAACTTATCAAGCATAACCTTTAAAGTTCTGTCTTAATGGTTTAATGCTTCATATATACATCTTTAATGGTTGAACATATACGCGAGCTTTCAACTTTGGCAGATAAGTCAACTGGAGCAAGTGAATTGCTGCAAGGCCCCATGGCTTATACCCATAGTTATTTAATGAATGCAACAAACAATTTTAGTCAAGAGAACAAAGTTGGAGAAGGAGCTTTTGGAGAGGTTTATAAGGTATGTGTGGTGAATAATCATATAGTTTTTCGGTATCTTTGTAAGCTCTTTATTATAATCTGAGTGAACATATGTCTTTCTTCTACTTAATTTTACATGGATCAGGGGACTCTAAATGACGGGGAAGTAGTTGCTATAAAGAAAATAACTATGGCTTCTAGAGGCCGAAAAGCACTTTTCAATAATGAACTGAAAATAATAAGCAATGTTCATCACCGTCATCTTATTCGCCTTCTTGGATACTGTAACATGGCAACTAACCTATTTCTTGTTCTAGAATTCATGGAAAATGGTAGCCTGGATAAATTCCTTTATGGTGAGATGGGTCCATGTATTTAGCTTATCACGATTAGAAGTTTAAAATCTGACACTAAGTCTAACAATTGGCAGGTGAAAAAAGAGGGAGCCTAAATTGGAGACAAAGGTTTGATATTATCTTCGGGGTAGCAAGGGGACTTGCATATCTACATGACCAATATCATGTCACAGTTGTTCATAGAGATATTAAAGCAAGCAACATTCTGCTTGACAATGAATTTCAGCCAAAAATCTCAGATTTTGGTCTTGTTAGACTACTACCGGAAGATAAGACTCATATCAGCACCAAAGTTGCAGGGACATTGTATGTTAAAAACCTGAAATAACTAGATACTTCTTTTATGTTTTTATTTATGTGTGTGTATGTGTCTCTAGCGGTCAAAATATAATCTAGCTAATTCTACTAATTCATGTTGTATTCAGTGGATTCGTAGCACCGGAATATGCTATCCATGGGCAGGTGTCTGAGAAAGTAGATACTTACAGCTTTGGTGTTTTGGTACTTGAAATCGTTAGTGGAAAGAGGTGCACAGATGGCACAAAATATGGATCAGTTACACACAACTTAATTGATTATGTATGTACATATCTTAAAGCAGTTAACTTGTAAGCATTTCCTACACTTCGAATTATAAAAATATAACTTGTAAGCATCACATATTTCCAACACTTTTGTGTGACAGGCATGGGATCTATACGAGAACGGTATTCAGGTGAATCTAATCGATATTACCCTAGACCCGAGTGAATATGTACAAGAAGATGTGGAGAAACTAATAGAGCTATCTCTGATGTGCATTCAGTCACAAGCATCAACCAGACCATCAATGTCTAAAATTGTGTCCATTTTAAGTGATAGATCACCTGATCAGCAGATACAACCATTGAGGTCTACCTTCATAGATGAATCCTATGTCTCATCTATGTCTTCTCCTTCATGAACTTCAAATGCTACTGCCTTAAATGTTAAAATTTCATGTGGTTATAGTTTTATATATGTAAACGTAAGTGTGTTAAACTAAAACTAATGAAAGCTAAAAGAAGAACAGTCAGAAATTAGGGAAAAAAGATATTTGTGTTTGGAGGCTCTAACAATCAAACCTAGAGCCTAAAGATTATGTTACATGTTAACTTAGATCGTTCATAAGAATAATAGCAAACACAAATCAGAAGACCAACTTTAGCCACCCAACCACTAGGCAACACTTTTATGTTGTATAATGGAAAAACATTACATATAACACATCTGAGAGCAATGTTAAACCCCCTAAATTTAATTTTTCCCACCTAGTTTTTTTTCATCTCGTAAATAAAATTCTAACACCTAACAATCGTCATATGTTACACCAAATCACATATTTTTGCTCATTGACCATGACAATAATATATAATTTGTCACACATCCAAATTGAAAGATGACCATTTGTTTACTCTAATCACATGTTGTTTACAATTTTCATGACCATTAATTATCAGTAGTGACACATCGAACTTGGAACTGCGATCATAAACTTAAACATTTGGTAACACACATAATTAGTGTGACCAATTGACTTAAAGAGTATAATGCTTCAATTAATTGGTGTGTCTCTAAAAAAAACGCAATAACCACACATAAAAAAAAAGAACAATCACCATATGTTGCAAATGGTCACATGGTTTTTTCCATTTACCATGACTAACACATATAAATGGTCACAAACTAGATTTGAAAAGGTGACACTAAATGTTCCTTAACAGTCTCATCTAATATAAAGAACAATCACCATATGTTCCTTCTCGTCACATGTTTTTCTTAATTTACCATGACAACAATATATAACTTGTCACACACTCAAATTGAAAGATGACAACTTGTTACTTCTAATCACATGTTGTTTACAATTCTCATGACCGTTAGTTATCGTTAGTGACACATGAAAATTGGAAACTATGATCGTAAACTTTAACATATGGTAACACACATAATTACTGTGACTAAGTAACATAAGCTACGGTCACACAAAAAAATTGTTTAATGTCATTATGTTTTACATTTAGCTACATGTTTTTTATGTCACTGAATGTGCTCCATTATATAGTCACATAAACAATAGAGATACGTGACCATATTGCTATCTATAGTCTCATATAAGCAGTATATAATTAATCACACACGATGTGTTATGACCAAATGGTGACTTGTTGTTACGTTACTTTAAACTGTGTAACACCCGTATACAATTTGATGCCAAACTTAAGCCATTACTTTATATAAATTCAGTCCCAGAAAATTTTAGTTTAAAACACATAGTTCGACAACCATGTACACCATCATTATGGTTCACGTTTACAAAAAAAATATATATACTAATAGTAGTGTTTGACATCCCAAAAGTTGTTCACCAACTTTACATAAGTTCATTACACAAAAGGGGAAATCGGTTTATTCAATCTTCATGTGATCGATCCGTCTTGCACTTGATGAGCATTCCGTCAAGCTTTCGCCTGACCTGCAACATACTCACTTTTAATTGTGAGTTTCTATTGCATAACATGTATAAATACCATCAACAGTGAAGAATAACAAGTAAAAATCAAAATAGTGTTTCCAGGCGTATCACCTAGATCAGATTTACTTCCAAACGATACCTGGGAATTCTAGGCGTATCGCCTACTGCATCAACTCTTCCAAGCGTTACGCTTGGAGCAACCTTTCCAGGGATTCTAGCCAATTCTGGCCAGTTCCATACTTAGCCAAAATCTTGTCTTTAACAGCTTGCTTCTTACCAGATTTCACAAACTGGTTTTCCAGCCCTTTTCAAGGCATTCTATCATCACAAAACACTTTTTAAACACGCTTTAATCATATAAACATACCTTATCCGAATCGAATTCGTACAATGCATTTACGGGTTCATCCAACCCGTTTGACCCGTTAGGGAATTTCCTTGTGGCAACCCCAAAGGTTACCATCCAGAATTTATCCACAACATATATTATGCAACTATAACTACAAATTGTAAGCTAATGGCATGAATATGATTGTATGCACCCTTGTTTGGTTATACAATTATATTTCGTAATTTAGCTTCTTACATTACCATTTTACTTTAGTTTTTAGACACAAGTCAAACAATTACATTCTTATTGTCCTACTTGTCATTGGATTACATAACTACTGTAGTTAATATCCAATTGACCCAATTTCCTCATTTGACCCATTAAGACGGGTCCTTGCCTTTGGTATTTTCCAATGCCTCATTTGACCACATCTAAGCCTTTATGATCTATGGTTCTATAAACCATTTATGATCCTTCTTTTCTTGCTACATGGCATAGGCTCTTTAAACCCATTTTCGCCCATTGTAACTTGTTATTCACTTTATGATTCCTCCCAATCTTACCTACGGTCAAATTTAGCCATTGGAGAACTTTTTAGCAATTAGGCTTCATGGTTCCTAGAACCATTCGTCACCCATAGTATAGCTCATGGTTTGTTCCATTGTATGTATTTACACATTTTTGTTTCTACTACTTGTAACATAAACGATGTTACCTCGTGAGCTTGAGCTTCCACTTCCACCAACACCTTGGTTGTTACCTTGGTCCACTTGTTCAGCTAATGGGTCACTAACAATATTAGGACCTTTATCATCAAGCATTTATACCACATTTCATTTATATTATTTCCATGCTACACAATTACAATTACGCATAGATGGAAATTAAGCATATTTATCAAGTTTACATCAAGCTTCATGGTTTCGTTAACACCACAATATCAATTAAGGCATACATTAACCATGATAACTAATTGTTATAATTTTATCAAGATGGGTTAATTTGTGAACATTTAGTTCTCTCGGATCATTTTAGCTCAAATTCTAACAATTTGGTTAGTTTACCAACATTTTTAGTTCTTTTAGGCATTTTATCAAACACCTTGTGTGCATACATATATGCACACACATAACCCCATCCTTTGAATCTCTAATTAACCATTTAGCATAGTGTTGGTGAAATCCATCACCAACCCATCATTATTTCATCATATAACATCATTTTCATGTTAGAAATCAACTAACTGAAGCAATTTCATGACTTTCTTAAGTAGTCATCTAACTTGGAGGTTCAAGTAATAGAAATTGGTGACTACTTCACCAATTGCTGAGCAAACTAGAAACTTATGAAACATATAAGGTTTCTAACATCATAAGATTCATATTACCTCAACAAATTACAGATTTAAGGTCCTAGAATTCGTGACCTACTCATGCAAGAACTTGAGGTTTTACTTACTTGATACAAAGATGTGTTTAGAGGGGGAATTACATTTCTAAACCCAAGATTATAGCCAGAATTCGCAGCCTCAAGCTTGTTAATTGCAGCATTTTGATTTAAGAAGAAGAAGAAGAGGTGTGGAGATCGATCTCCAGGTCGTAACCACGACCTTCTCCCCCTTTTTCCTTCTTTTACTTATTCATTTTCACCTAATTACAATTCTGGCCCCTCAATTTTAGATCATGTTTTAATATTTAATTAAAACACAAATTTACCCATTTAACCCCATAACTACACATGAAAATAAATTCTACTAGCATAAGGGGAAAATTTAAATTACCAAAATTTTGGGATGTTACAACTCCATCCACCTTAAAGGGCTTTCGTCCCCGAAATGATTCACATACCAAATAAATGAGGGTAGTAGCGTTGCATCTCCACTTCAACTTCCCATGTCAAGTCGGAGCCTTTTCTACGCTCCCATTGAACCAACACTTGGTTCACTTCTTTGTTTCGTAGCCGCTTCACCTTGCGATCAAGAATCGCTATAGGCCTTTCCACATAGTTGAGCTAGTTGTCCACTCAACTCTTCGGGTTGTTCCAACTGGTAGACCATATTACCCACTCGGGCTAGAATTTTATACGGTCCCATATACCTAGGACTTAACTTACACCGCTTTCGAAAGCGGATAACTCCCTTCTATGGAGATACTTTTAACAACATCATATCTCCCTTTTTAAACTCAATGGGTCTCCGTCTTTCGTCCTCATAGGACTTTTGCCTATTTTGGGTTGCCCTTAAGCATGCCCTTATCATGACCATATCATTTATGGCCCATGTATTCAACAATTGAGGTCCCCATATAACATTACAACAATTAAACATACCATTTTGACTCTTTAGAGTCATCCAACCCATTTAACCCACTATCATGAGTTTCATATCCAGATCACCACAATCTTATGTGTTTAGTATAATAATTTGACTAACATTGACCCATAGTTCCCACGAACCATTTATGATCATTTTTCCTTTGGTACATGATGATGGGTCCTATGACCCATTTACATCCACTGTTACCAAATTCTTGACTATTTATGGATCCTATGAATCATTTATAGTCACACCTCGTGATTTCATATATCATGATTTTTCAAACCATTTACCTTGTTTTAATTCGCCATGTAATCCTACAATATAGAAATTTCACAATTGTGGCTCCTTAGAGCCATTTAACCTATTTGACCCATTAGCATGGGTTTCAACTAGTCATAAGTATCATTAGACAACACTTTTGCATTCTATTATGGTTCCTACGGACCATCTATCTATTTCAACCCGTTTAACCCATTAACTTGGGCTCTATATTTCGGGCATCATTTACATTCAACATCTACTAACCAGTTTTCCCCTAATGATCTATGGTTCCTACGAACCATTTATGATTAGTTAACTCATGGCACATGGTAATGGTTTTTTTTGAACCATTTTCCTCCATTGTGCCATACTTTGACTATTTTGTGGCTCCAATGAACCCTTTATAGTCAACCTTCCTTATGTAATTTAACATGATTCCTTTCGAACCATTTGACTCATTTATATCACAATTTAACTATGACATGGTTTCTATGACCCATCGGCTCACATCTAACAATTGACCAGCCATGGTTCCTATTAACCAATTAGCTAACGTTTATCATTCATTTAACATGATTATGGTTCCTATGAACCATTTAGTTAACAAATTACATTTATAGACAACTATGGTTCTTATGAACTCATTTGTCAATTTAATAACGTAATTATTCATGTTTATGGTCCCTTTGAACCATTTGATAATCGATTAGCGTTTACCGACAAGATTTCAACATTTCACATCAACGATGTCACAATGTAATCTTGTTTCAATTCATCATTAATTATTTAAAGCTTAACTCTAATTATTAAACTTCATAGATATGTTTATCTTCACTACTTGCCCATTAGGCAAGTTTATTAATCTTCTAACCAATTAATTCTTTTCATATTTCTATGGCATCTATGAGTCATAAATATATTGTGTATCATAGCATAGATGTTTACCTTGATGATAATCCTAGTAGGAATATCGTCTCACAGCTTTCCTGCTAGTTGTGTCCATACACAGTCTAAATATACCTACACATATTAAGCAGTATAGCAAAATTTGCAAGTGTTTAGCATATCACTTGCCGTTTACATTTCACATTCGATAATGTAGTACATTTTTATTGGATGGTTCTTATGACTCTAAAAGCCATTTATACCATCCCATAGCCCTTTTTAGGATTACACCGTTCCATCTATTACATTTTGACTTGTCGTATATTGATCAATTATTGACTTATACACTAGCCTTTAACATTTACCACATCGTTTATGATTCCTTTGAATCATTGACACATCAATATACACGTTTTAATCAGGCCATGGCTTCTAAGAGTCATTTAGCTATTTCATAACAATATAACGTTTAGCAAGACCTTATCCGTCTTGCCTTATCGCTATTGACACAATTCCTATGAATTGTTTGTCATTCAGTTACCTATTAATATGTGGTTATGGTTCTTGTGAACCATTTATTATTCATTTGACACGTTGGCATATTAACATATTTTTATGTTTTCATGGTTCCTTTGAACCATTTTGCTAGCAATTAATAACTAATCAGCATTATGATCTCCAAGGATCATTTCTAAAAAATTTAATGTATTGACATGGTTCTTACTAACCATCAATCAATCACATAACCATTTAGCACGTAGTTATGGTTCTTACGAACCTTTACTCGTTCATATTGCATTTCAACATGTATTTAGAATATTTTGAGGATACTTACTTACATGGCAATCCTCTATGCGGCCTCAGGAACGGTCGCTTCCAGCGTCCTCCCTACCTTCACACTTTTCTATGCTTGTGGGTCTCACCCATGAAGTTGGGTCGATCACCCACCTAACAAATGTTAGTCATTCAAGATGTACATGATAACCAACATAATTCAACATTATGGGTTTTTCCTTGCGTTCAATGAAGGTTACATTTTTACCTTTTGTTAAACGTCTATTCATTTCATATGGTTACGGGTTTTCTAGCATATGCAGTAACCCGTTTCTCCTTGTTCTTCTTTTCCATTACAAATTTTTAATCAATTCTAGACTTGGATTTTATCCCGAGTCACTTTAAAATCATTCGCATTATATAAATTCGATATCTTTTGGCCATTTATGATATCGCATAATAAACATGATTCAACCGTCTCAACGGTTTGTCGATTAAAACATATGACCATTTCGACCCATTAGTCCCATGGTTATTCGTTAATATTTCGTTTATGACATTTCCATATAAGGTTCAACCTTTGTACATCCAAAGATGTCCCAATTGTAACCTTGTTTTAAATTATTGGCTTCACGACCCCCTTCTTGGGTTGTTTCTCACCAATTACCCCATTAATTATATTGGTTTCACGACTCCTACAGAGTTGTTCTTCACCATTTTTCCATTCATTATATTTGCTTCACGGCTCCTACAGAGTCATTCCTCACCAATTTCCCATTCATTATATTGGCTTCATGGCTCCTACAGAGCCGTTCTTCACCAATTTCCATTCATTACATTGGCTTCACGGCTCCTACAGAGTCGTTCTTCACCAATTTCTATTCATTACATTGGCTTCATGGCTCCTACAGAGTCATTCTTCACCAATTTCCATTCATTATATTGGCTTCACGGCTCCTACAGAGTCGTTCTTCACTAATTTCCATTCATTATATTGGCTTCACGGCTCCTACGGAGTCGTTCTTCACCAATTTACATTCATTATATTGGCTTCACGGCTCCTACAGAGTCGTTCTTCACCAATTTCCATTCATTATATTGGCTTCACGGCTCCTATGGAGTCCTTCTTCACCAATTTCCATACGCACATTTCAATTTTGAATTATGACCTCATGGCCCCAACATCTTAATTTGACTTGATTTAGACACATGTGTATGCATTACCATTTATCAAAGTGTAACCTAGGTTAGGTAGTCCCACTTGGTTGTACCTTAGCACATGCCCATTATGCATTCGAGTGCTAGCCCAATGCATTTTGGATTCGTATGTGTCATTATCCATCCACCTGCTCTGGGGGAATTGTCCTGCAAAACCAATGTGCCACGTTTGACCACTTTTAGGGTTTTCCTTACCTATAGCAAGGTTACCCCACATGAACATAAATATTCACGTGTTTCAAGATACAATATTATCGAATTATATGTCACAATGCTATCTTGTTGCCTTGAGAAATTTTCATCTCATTTATGATCTATGGTTCCAATGAACCATTTACGATCAAGTACCACACGGTACATAGTGGTGGTTCCCTAGAACCCTTTTTACCCATTGTATCATGCTTAGCAATTATATGGTTCTTACAAGGAAAAAACATGATCCTAATATAATAGGATTCAAAAATACTTATCAATTTTAAATTCCTTTGCCCTTGGCAAGATTTTAGTTTTATTGGTCATGGCCAATAACTTTTCACAGGTTTATACGAGGATTCTCGCCTAGGCTTTACCCCGTTTCTACCCGCCTTACCGATAATTGGGCTCTCAAAGCCTCCATTCCTTGTTCCTCTGTAGCATCATCGCCATCATGGTCCGTCATTGATCTACAGAGTTAACTTTTCATTAGCTTACAACTTTTACTTACCTTTGCCCGCAACAAGGGTTTTTTTTTAATTTGTTTTTTTTTTAATTTTTTTAACATTGTTTTGGCCGTGGCCAATATCCACTCGCAGGTTTATGCGAGGTTTCTAGCCTTAGCTTACCCCGTTTCTACCTGTGACACTTCACTCACGCACTCCCCGGTTCAGGTGCGGAACACCTCCCCGTGCGTTTTCCCGAGTGATAGTCAATGGCTTTGCCTTTACTAGCATATAGAAATTATTATTTCCATTAATCACAAGCAATAACAATCAATTTAGGGTTAAACACCTTACCCGTACGCTTCATCAAGCTTGAACCGATCCCTATTCCCCGTTTCCTGAGCTCAAGGTTTGAGTTCAAGTACTCCCCAAGTACTTAATTCCCTCAAACCATGGCTCTGATATCAAATTGTAACCCCGTATACAATTTGATGCCAAACTTAAGCCATTACTTTATAAAACTTCAGTCCCAGAAAATTTTAGTTCAAAACACATAGTTCGACAACCATGTACCACTATCATTATGGTTCACATTTACAAAAAAATATACTCAAAGTAGTTTTTGACATCCCAAAAGTTGTTCACCAACTTTACATAAGTTCATTACACAAAATGGGAAGTCGGTTTATTCAATCTTCATGTGATCGGTCCGTCTTGCACTTTATGAGCATTCCGTCAAGCTTTCACCTTACCTGCAACATACTCACTTTCAATAGTGAGATTCTATTGCATAACATGTATAAATACCATTAACAATGAAGAATAACAAGTAAAAATCAAAATAGTGTTTCCAGGCGTATCGCCTAGATCAGATTTACTTCCAAGCGATACGCTGGGAATTCTAGGCGTATAACCTACTGCATCAACTGCTCCAAGCGATACGCTTGGAGCCACCTTTCCAGGGATTCTTGCGAATTCCGGCCAGTTCCATACTTAACCAAAATCTTGACTTTTTCACCTTGCTTCTTACCAGATTTCACCAACTGGTTTTCCAGCCCTTTTCAAGGAATTTTATCATCACAAAACACTTTTTAAACATGCTTTAATCATATAAACATACCTTATCCGAATCAAAATTATACAATGCATTTACGGATTCATCCAACCCATTTAAACCGTTAGGGAATTTCCTTGTGGCAACCCCAGATGTTACCATCCAGTATTTATCCACAACATATAATATGCAACTATAACTACAAATTGTAAGCCATTAGCATGAATATGATTGTATGCACCCTTGTTTGGTTATACAATTCTATTTCGTATTTAGCTTCTTACATTACCATTTTACTTTAGTTTTTAGACACAAGTCAAACAATTACATTCTTATTGTCCTACTTGTCATTGGATTACATAACTACGGTAGTTAATATCCAATTGACCCATTTTCCTCATTTGACCCGTTAAGACGGGTCCTTGCCTTTGGTATCTTCCAATGCCTCATTTGACCACATCTAAGCATTTAGGATCGATGGTTCTATTATCATTTATGATCCTTCTTTTCTTGTTACATGGCATAGGCTCTTTAAACCCATTTCCGCCCATTGTAACTTGTTATTCGCTTTATGATTCCTCTGAACCTTACCTACGGTCAAATTTAGCCATTGGAGAACTTTTTGGCAATTAGGCTTCATGGTTCCTAGAACCATTCGTAATGCATAGTATAGCTCATGGTTTGTTCCATTGTATGCATTTGCACATTTTTGTATCTACTACTTGTAACATAAACGATGTTACCTCGTGAGCTTAAGCTTTCACTTCCACCAACACCTTGGTTACCTTGGTTCCACCAACACCTAATGGGTCACTAACAATATTAGGACCTTTACCATCATAGCATTTATACCACATTTCATTAATATGATTTCCATGCTACACAATTACAAGTACCCATAGATGGCAATTAAGCATATTCATCAAGTTTACATCTTGCTTCATGGTTTCGTTAACACCACAATATCAAATAAGGCATACATTAACCATGATAACTAATGGTCATAATTTCATCAAGATGGGTTAATTTGTGAACATTTAGTTCTCTGAGATCATTTTAGCTCAAAGTCTAGCAATTTGATTACTTTACCAACATTTTGGTTCTTTTAGGCATTTTATCAAACACCTTGTGTGCATACATATATGCACACACATAACCCCATCCCTTGAATCTCCAATTAACCATTTAGCATAGTGTTGGTGAAATCCATCACCAACCCATCATTATTTCATCATATAACATCATTTTCATGATGAAATCAACTAATTGAAGCAATTTCATGACTTTGTTAAGTAGTCATCTAACTTGGAGGTTCAAGTAATAGAAATTGGTGACTACTTCACCAATTGCTGAGCAAACTAGAAACTTATGAAACATATATGGTTTCTTGCATCATAAGATTCATATTACATCAACAAATTGCAGATTTAAGGTCCTAAAATTCGTGACCTACTCATGCAAGAACTTGAGATTTTACTTACTTGATGCGAAGATGTGTTTAGAGGGGGAATTACACTTCTAAATCGAAGACTATAGCAAGAATTCGCAGCCTCAAGCTTGTTAATTGCAGAATTTTGATTTAAGAAGAAGAAGAGGTGTGGAGATCGATCTCCAGGTCGTAACCACGACCTTCTCCCCCTTTTTCCTTCTTTTACTTATTCGTTTTCACCTAATTACAATTCTGGCCCCTCAATTTTTAGATCTTGTTTTAATATTTAATCAAAACACAAATTTACCCATTTAACCCCATAACTACACATGAAAATAAATTCTACTAGCATAAGGGATTATTTCAGCTACGAAGAATATTACTTGACTAGACGTTTAATGGGAAATTTTAAATTACCAAAATTTTGGGATGTTACAAACTGTGACTAATCTTTGTCACATACGCTATGTTTAGTGTCACCAAAGGATCAGATCGTCAAAGCAATGGTGACACAACGCTCTAAAAATGTCACCGTAACATTCCCAGAATTTTTGACACGTACATACGGTCACACAACGCTAAAAAAGTATCACAGACGGGCGTGTCACCGTAGCCCGTTTTTATACTAGTGTCTTATGGGGTATCACAATATGGACAAAGATTTAAAGTTGGAGTAGGCGTTTTATTTGGCTAGATTCCTGGAAAGGATTCCATATTGGGTTTCAGTTCACGGGTCAATTCAAGAAGGATTATCACACCTGAAGGTAAGTATATTCGATCTACACCAAATAAGTTGTCCCAATATCTTTAATAATAAAGAACTAGTTCTTGAATCATCCTATTCTTCTCAATTCATAAAAGTGGAATTTGCCCACCAAATGTTTGATGAAATGCCTAGTGTGATTCAAGAATCAATTGAGGGTGGTGTAGTAGAATCAATGGTGGGTGATATAATGGAATCAATTGAGGGCAATAAAAATGAAATTCATGAAGGAACACACCTAAATAGTAGTGAGGAAATAGTGCCTAAAGGGTTTTGTGACAAGATTCAAGAACATAATGATATTGATGAGACACTTAGTAAGTTTGAATATGAAACTGATTCTTTAACTAAAGATTGGGGCATTCAAGAAAAATTGGAGGGTGATGATTTAGAAGATAATGAAGCAGGGAATTTTAGCAATGAAACTAATGTTTGTGTGGGTTTAAAATCACACTACTCTTCCGACTGTGGGTCTATTTCAATACATAAGTCTATTTTGTATGTGAGTGGTGGATTTCTTTGTTATGGAAAAAAATTAAGGTGGATAGATACCAGTCGGGGTTATAAGCCGGAATGTAAAGGTGATGTGACTAGAAAATTAAAAATTGTTGCGAACTTAGTAGATAAAATAAGGTTTGGGAAGTTGGATTAACTGTTGTTAAACCAACATCACATTTTTGTTTAGAGATCCATAATGTGTTTGTCAAATACTTCTATATAGCAAAGAATGCAAACTCTCCTATTGAAGGGGTATATTTGTTTGTTGCTCAAACACATGACAGAGAGACATCAGTGTACATTAGAAGTCCAAAGTTAATCAAATTTTTGTTGAAGGAAAAAATAGTGGATAATTCCCACATGTGGAGGAGAATTAATAAAGTGAAGTTGTTAAGTTGGACACTTCTACAAGCTGCACCAACAGTAGGATTTATAAAGGTGTTTACATATGCAGTTGGATTACATGTTGATGAGGGTGCTTTTGGTGACTTCAATTTTAATGAACAAAATTTTGCTGTCATCAAAGAAGATACATTTGAGTCACTGTTAGCATCTCTCGGTTTTAAAGAAAATGACAAATGTGTTTTTGATGGTGAATCCTGTATTTCTAATCGCGGAACTTCACATGGGAGTAATATGTTAAAAGATTAAAGAAAATGACAAATGTGTTTTTGATGGTGAATCCTGTATTTCTAACCGCGGAACTTCACATGGGAGTAATATGTTAAAAGATAATTAGAAGGAAACAGGTGATAGCTCTCAAAAGAATTATGAGTTGATAGTTTTTAAAGGTGCTAGGTGTACACATCACAGAGACATGGAGTACTTTTACCTCACTCAAGAAAACGTTGAGTTGAACTTCAAGAGAGTCATAGTGGTTTGTTCAAAATCTAGAGACACCTGCAAACCAACTGATCATGGTCAAGTGGAACCCACAACCCCACTTGTGAATTTTATTCAAAATTTGTTTCCAATTACCAAACAAGCATTTAATGATCTTTTCTGTACTATAACCGGTTCCATCAGAAATTGGGATGAGATGACTCCATTTACTTGTCTGCTTTCATTAAGCTTTAAAAAATATAATACTTGGGAGACAGTATCACCCTGGGAGTTTAGCCCTGGTTTAATTGATCTTCATTATGTTGATGCCATGTAGTCAACTAAAAATGCAAGGTGGAAACAATCTGATTTTGCTAGGTCTGCCTCTTATGGTGTGTGCACAAAAGAGTACAACAAAGGGCAAGATTCAACATTTGATGGATGCACAAACCGATATGCCTACTTCTGGTGTTCAAATGTGCTGCTGCAGGTTCAAACATGTTGCTACTACTACTTCAATCTTACTGCTTCTGCTGTTATTTGCAAGGACCAGACAACTTGTTTTTGATACTTTTGATTAGTAATATGATTTTTGGGGACACAAATCTTTTAAGGGGAAAGTAATGGTGTGTATCATATAGTAAGTAGAGGGGGTTACTTGTAATAATTGAATAATATGATGGTTGTAGGTGTATTAGTCTTGTATTCAATGTACTTAAACAAATGAGATAATCTGTAATGTGTAGTTATTGATTTTAAGAGTTTAACTCCTCTTCTTCTATGTGATTTCTTCTTCTTCATCATCTTTAGCTCTTATAATTTTGATTACCATTTTGTATGTAACAAATTATTATGTGCAAGAAGAAGCAATTGTTATGTGCAAGAAGGCACTTAACGTTTGTCTATATGTGCATGGGCTAAATGATCTTTCGGCTTTCCATATTAGTTATTAGGGAGGAGGGGATGGCTCTGGCTACTCCTTCAGCTATTCTTGCGGGTACATCGGCCACACCAACCCCAACAGTGCAGCTACTTCCTTCAGTTATTTGTTCTGGCTTTTAGTAGCCAATGGAAGTGAGGTCTCCAAAGTTGCTCTCCGTTTATTAAAAACAAAAACTGTATCTATTTGTATCCTTCACCTCTTCTCATTCTACTAGTTTTCTATTACTTTTTAAGAACTTGAGGCATCAACCTTCTATTGGTTCTTGTCTCTACTATTTTTCTACCACTTTATCACCTCCTCGTCCTCCTTTAGTCACATTATTTTATTGAGCAATTTAATCGTAGTTAAAGGCAGAGTTGGTTACTCCTTAAATTTTAGGTAAAAATACTAAATAAACGCTTAAAATGTCACTCCATCTCATTCCGAAGCTCATAGCCCATCCCCATATATTTGGGGAACCTAACTCACCCCACAAATTCGAGAATAGAAAATGAAATAAAGAAATATTATTTAATTGAATAAGGATAGATTTGAGGAATGAGATGTGAGAGACTTTAATAAATAATTTATAAATTTAGAAAATAGAGTTTTTTCTTTAATTAGATTATAGGGATAGGGATGAGGATGTGAAATAGACTGTGAATGTGAATGCTCTTAGTGGGTCAATTGTTTGTTTATATTCAATGGAGTCGGTATATTTGGTTTTTGTGAAATGAATATGAATTGAATTTCTTGATCTCCTCATTATCTTCCAAGTCTTTTCTATCTTCTGTTCCGATTCCGTACCTATTAGCAATTTACCAATAAGCTGCTATTGAGTTAGGAAAATGTAGGTTTTGGAATTCGAGTATGACTTAGATATACTTTGAATCGAGTATTTCATTTTCAGATTGAAATATTTCAATGGTAAACTCGAAATTTTCAATCGGATAAGCCAAAGAATTACAAGAACGAATACGAAGTAGTGATATTAATTGACCAAATCCTTATATAGGGGTTGAACCATTGTAACAGTTTACTTGACGGTTAACAGTTGAGAGTTGCAACCGTCAACAGTTATTTTGACAATCACACTCTAACCCATCAGAAACGACCAAGTTACTTCCGAAGTATAAATCCAGTTCAAAGAACAAATTCACTTCCGAAGTTCAAAGTTGGTTCCGAAAACATTTTTACTTTTGAAAATAGCTTGATCCGCACAACCCCTTGGACTTCACTAGGTGCTGGTATCACACGCCCTAACTTGTACAATGTAAATATTTTACTACTTTTTTTGTTTTAAATAAATCCAATTACACTAAAATAGTCTGATAACATTGAAATCACCAACAACAAAGAACTCATAGAAAGAAGGATTGAACTGGTTTATGGCATGGGGTTATACCAAGGACTCTAATGCCTAGAAATCGGTATTATTTGTTGATACTTTATTGCTCTCTTGGGTGGTTATGGGGCTCTCGAAGAAGTGATAAAAGTCATCACATGGCTTAGCTTAAAATCCACCAAAAACTAGTATGCTGAAGGAGGAAGGAATTATTCAAATTAACATGGATAGTCCTGAAGTGAATAAGGCCATTGGAAAGGATTTGCTGAGGGAGTTGTTGAATAGCTTCCATCTGCAAATGTGTTGATCATATGCAACTCAGTGTCTAGAGTTTTCTGTGCATGTGCTGATTTGAAGGAGAGATTAATCATCTAAAAGTAATAATTGTAAATATACCCAGATAAGAAGACAAAAATAGAAAGCTCCTTTGAGTTTTGGTTGCCAAACAAATGTATGGTTGAAACACTTTAGAAAAGCTAAAAGTAATTATAATCATATATAGTAATTTTCATTTTTCAAAACTATATATATTTTATTTAAATTAAAAATCCAGTTCTAATTAAATAAACTTAGCAAAGCAGTAATAGTAAATGTCTGAGTACTTCTTACAAAGGTTTTACTTCCATTGGTTCCTGCTTTTTTAACCCCTTAAAAAGGCCACATGCGAGCTTAAGCTACACTTCAAGTTCAAATCAGTTAAAGTTCACATGTTTATATCAAAATCAGGCCTGTGCTTAACCTTTTCTGTGTCACATCATCAATGGTATATTTTCATACTACATATTATAAATCATTATCTAAAACAATGTGGTTAAGTCTAGATGGTTCTTGAATACATGGGTAGGATCTATAAACTAACAAGTGACCACATCATATTATTCCCGCTAGAAACATCTTCAATCTATTTCCTTATTTAAATGGCCCAAAATATTCCCTTTAAAACCCATACAGCAAACCAACATGTCAACTATAATTTCCCTTTTTGCTCCTCACACTGCACTTCACAAATCACAAGACTGTTCAAAGGATACAAGAAGCACCCCATGTCCAAAATTGACTTTTGACACCAAACTTAACAAGAGAAACATGTTAAAAAAAGTTGGTCTGAGCCTCATAGGCAGTGCTGCTGCACTTGTGCATCCTGCAGCAATAGCAGAACCCGAGAGCCCGGTCACAGCCGCTTCGAGTAGAATATCTTATTCTAGATTCTTGAAGTACCTTAATGAAGGTGTTGTCAGGAAGGTGGACTTGTTTGAGAACGGGTCGGTTGCGATTGCGGAGATATTGAATCCGGCCCTTGATCATAAGGTCCAGAGAGTCAAGGTTCAGTTGCCGGGATTGCAGCGAGAACTGGTTAGGACATTAAGAGAGAAAGAAGTCGATTTTGCAGCTCATCCATTGGAAATGAACATAGCAGATGCTGTTTTTGATCTCCTGGCTAGCTTTGCTTTTCCTTTGATGTTACTTGGTGCTTTACTGTTGAGATCTTCATCTCCAAACACACCTGGTGGACCTAACTTGCCATTTGGACTAGGAAGGTATGACCATTTAGTCATTTCAAACGGGTCAAATGAAAGAAAAATGATTTTTTACTTGTGCTAAAAGTTGATTAAATTACAGGAGCAAAGCCAGGTTCCAGATGGAACCGAATACAGACATAACATTCGATGATGTAGCTGGTGTTGATGAAGCAAAACAAGATTTCCAGGAGGTGGTTGAGTTCCTCAAGACCCCAGAAAAGTTTGCGGCGGTTGGTGCAACGATTCCGAAAGGTGTTCTTCTGGTGGGCCCACCAGGTACCGGGAAGACATTGCTGGCGAAGGCCATAGCCGGAGAAGCAGGAGTACCTTTCTTTTCACTCTCTGGTTCCGAATTCATTGAAATGTTTGTGGGTGTGGGGGCGTCTCGAGTACGGGATTTATTCAACAAGGCAAAAAAGAACTCACCTTGTTTGGTTTTTATTGATGAAATTGATGCTGTTGGAAGACAAAGAGGTACTGGAATTGGTGGAGGGAATGATGAGAGAGAGCAGACACTCAATCAGCTGCTTACAGAGATGGATGGGTTTAGTGGTAACAGTGGAGTCATTGTTATTGCTGCTACTAATAGACCTGAGATTCTTGATTCTGCCTTACTTAGACCAGGGAGGTTTGACAGACAGGTTATTCAAGAAAACAGGAAAAAAAATTCCCAGATCAAAAGATTTTTAACCCAAAAAAATTGACCTAAAAAGGAAAGATCTTGGACTGAATTCATTTTGATGGTGTAGGTAAGTGTTGGTCTGCCAGATGTGAGAGGAAGGGGGGAAATACTGAAAGTCCATAGCAAAAACAAGAAGCTCGACAGAAACGTGTCACTAAGTGTGATCGCTATGCGAACTCCTGGGTTCAACGGTGCTGAGCTGGCGAATCTCATGAACGAAGCAGCCATTCTTGCTGGCAGAAGAGGCAAAGATAAGATTACCTTGAAAGAAATTGATGACTCGATCGATAGAATCATTGCAGGAATGGAAGGAACTCAGATGACAGATGGAAAGAACAAGATGTTAGTAGCCTATCATGAAATCGGCCATGCAATCTGCGCGTAAGTATTCACCTGACCATCTAATAATGTCACAATTTTAACAGATTGATAAATAAAAATGGTATACATATGTGTGTTATGAACTTATGATGCAGTTTGGTTTGAAGTTTAAGATCATATTGTGCTTGTAGGACTTTGACTCAAGGGCATGATCCGGTGCAAAAAGTAACATTGATCCCTAGGGGACAAGCTCGCGGGTTAACATGGTTTACACCCAATGAAGAACCAACTCTAACCTCTAAGCAACAGCTATTTGCTAGAATAGTAGCTGGTCTAGGTGGTAGAGCAGCAGAAGAAGTCATTTTTGGTGAACCGGAGATCACCACCGGTGCAGCAGGTGACCTGCAACAAATCACCGAGATAGCTAGACAGGTATAGCCTCATTTGACTATTCTGGTCAAACTGTAAAGAGAAAACCACCGAAATAGACAATTTGACATTTTGACCAACAAATTCACTAAATACACCAAATAGACGTTGACTTCTAGCTTGCAAATCCATAAACATAGACGAAATGGACCAATGAGAACAAGATACGTACCCCCTATCGGCTAAGTCGGCTGGTCTTAGCATGCACTTAAATCCATTAAAAAAATGGTCTAACTTCCCACTAATCTCAATGCACCACATTTCAGTTTCTCCAGCTATGCCGCTTAAATAGCAGGTTAAGCCTCCAAAACCGCAGGCTAAGCTCGCACTTTTGGAGTCTTAGCCAGCACTTTGAAGTGAACGTCTATTTAGGTGATTTTTCCAACTATAAACCTCAGGAGCTAAATATAGTCTTGAGAGAAACCAAGGCTAATCATGAATATAAAGGCCAATTATTTAACCAAAAAAGTTAAACCAGTGAACAAAATATGCAAAGTTGCAAACAGTAACCACTTTTCACTGGGGCATATTTACAAACAGGTGGTAGGCATAAAACTGGATACGAACAAAAATGGAAGAAATTATTAACAATTAAATTGTATTTATTTGTAAACAGATGGTTACAAGATTTGGAATGTCAGAGATCGGGCCATGGTCGTTGATTGATCCAGCAGTACAGAGCAGCGATGTGGTACTAAGAATGTTAGCAAGAAACTCAATGTCGGAACAACTTGCAGAAGACATAGATAGATCAGTCAAATGCATAATCGAGAAGGCGTATGAGATAGCGAAATCACACATAAAGAACAACAGAGACGCGATTGACAGATTAGTAGATGTGTTAATCGAGAAAGAAACCCTAACCGGCGAGGAATTCAGAGCAACCCTAGCTGTGTTTTCTGATACGTTTTCTGGAAATACGGAGAAGAAGGATGAGATCCGAGAACTAGTGAAGGCCTAGAAGGTGTTATTTCTCAGAAATTGTAGATTGTTGCGTAGCTCTAGAAGCTGTCCATCATCCGAGTAATTCATCACAAACTTTGTGTGTGTTGTACTCAGTTCTGCAATCAGATTGAATATAATCAATATAGTGATCACAGATTTTCAAGTAAATCAGAAAATTACAATACGAAAACGAAGAGGCCATCAGAAAGAAGAAACTACAGCCTAAATTCCATGTTAGACCAGCAACTTGTTTAGAATTAACTTTTTTTAAATTGTTTTTATTTTTTATCATTTAACTTTTATATGTTTTATCAAATATAAATTAAATATTTTATCAAATATAAATTAGGGACTTTATATATTAATAAACCTTTTTACTAAAAAAAAAATTCAATGGGTCGTTTGAGGTCAAATATGGGTCGTTTGGGGTTTTTTTATTTTTTATTATTTTTTTAAATAAGGTCGTTTGATCGTCGTTTGAGCCAAAACCAATGTTTTAAAACCCGGTTTTGAAGTTGAACCGGAAAAGTTTTTGGAGCCGGTCGGACCAGTTAGACCAGCCGGTTCAACTGGTTAGGGGATTTTAATATATATTTTTATAAAAATGCTAATAAATTTGTACACTCCAACAAAAATAGTTGAAATACAATTTTAATCCACTAAAAAATAATAGCAAATAGTTATTCCACAAGAAAATATAAGTTTTAAAGTTCATAAATAATAAAAAATAAATTAAAGTATACACATAATAAAAATAATTAAAAAAAATAAAAAATAAGAAAACCGGTTGAACCAGACCGGTTTAACCGAAAAAAACCGGTCTGTTCGGATCTCGTAAAAAACCGTGAAAAAAACCGAAGACCCCAAAAAATCTGGTCAAAGCGGTTCAACTGACCGGTTCAAACTGGTTTTTAAAACACTGGCCAAAACGACCCCTTAAAATTCAGGGGGGGGGGGGGGGCTGTGATTTTGTAATATATAAATAAAAAAAAACCAAATGACCATTTGGGTCCAAACGACCCATTGAAAAGATGTTCTTTTAGTAAAGAGGTTTGTTAATATAACCAGCGCCATAAATTAATTATTTTAGCAAATATAAATTAAATATTCTTAAAAACTTCCAACAAATATAAAAGCAAAATATTCATTAAAATTAATAGAACCTAGGATTACATAATCACCACTGAATATAAAAAAAACACCATACAATTTTCATAACCTTTAAACCACCATCTAAAAATCACAAACCCACCCATATTGCTCAGCGACTCAACGTTTCTCATCAAGAAGGACCAGTAACAAGTTGGGGGGACTTTATCGTACGGCCTCAAGAACAATTCGAGGTCACGGGCTCGTAGCCTCAAGAAATATTGTGGTATAAAATGAGATAGAATGGGGTTTATATAGGGTGAAATGTGTTAAAAAACGGTCGAATATGCTCGGCAAGTCTCGGCAATAGGTTACCGAAAATTGGTATGGATTTTGCCGAAATACAACTCGCCGAAAGGGGGGGGGGGATACGGTCGCCAGCAAACTTGCCGAAAAAACCACTCTTGCCGAAGGGGGTTGCCGACCCATACCCCCACTATCATCGTAGGAAAAAATACCCGAGCCCAATTAATTAAACCTCAACCGAACCTAAATAAAGCGATTAGAGTCACGTCTAATAATGTTAAGTCTTATTGTCTTAATCAGGTTAATTAGGTCAACCTGACAAACCCAAACAAAAGTCTTACTCAGGCTAATCAAGTCAACTCGCAAACAAATATATATAATTAGGGTCAAGTTTCGGGTTAACCCGAATAGTGATATGCATCGGTCATTTATTTAGGCCCAAATCCAATTGAACATGAACAGAGGCGAATCTATGACCACTCCAGAGGAGGGCAAGTCACCCACTAAGATTCATAAGAGTAGTAGAAATTTTTCTGTTTTTTAACGAGGCGCCTTTCAAAAACAGAGAAGGAGATAGCAAATTTAGACATTCTCATGATTATTTGTCATGAAAATAAAAAGATGAAGTTTAAAGGTTTAATAGAGTTTTGGAGAAGAAGAAGATGACGGTAAAAAAGGGAGAAAAAAGATGATGATGATAATTGTTAATTATTAAACGAGAACAGAGAAAATTAGAGAGCCCATAAAATTAAAGATTCCATAAATTAATATTTTCATATAAGTCCTCTACTTAAATTAAAGTTCTAAAATATACCTTAAAGTTTGATTTGAATTTTAAACAGGTCTTAAATTTATAATCTCTTATTACAAGTTGCAGACCCGCCCGCGCGTTGCGGCGGGCCTGCAACGACAGTCTGTCAAAATAGATTAATCATTTGTCAACATTTAAGGGAGTTTATACTTGCAGCAAAGTTAATATCCAAGATTGTTATTTACAAAAGGATTGTCTAGTGTTGATTCCTTAGTGTATGAACTCTTTAGAGCATTAGTATAACATGTAGGTGTCTTCTTCGAGTGCTGGTGCAAAAGACAGCTGACTTCTTTGCTATTCTTTATTAAGGTATAGCTTTGTACATGGCCCATACATGATATGTTGACTTTTTCTTTGACTGGTGCTACAAAACACAAAGACATTTAGCTCCGTTGTTTTTTCTTCAATTTGATTCTGCAATCCTTTGTTACACAGATCTGCATATAACAATAAAGACAGATTGTAAGTGGCAGTAAAATAAGTTTATATTCGAAGACTTTAAACTAATCTATCACTTATTGTAAAAGTAAAGCATTATTATTTTATCTTTATTTGAATCTGACGATTAGGGATTAAATAGGTACTCTTAGATACTAACACTATACGAATTGCAGCAACAGTAAGTATATATGCGGAGCCAAAATGTAGTCACCAAGCAAATATCATAATTTAGAAGTATTTAGATTATATGGGATAAAGTTGTTAAATAGACAGTATAGTAATACACCTATGATCCTTAAAGCTAAACAAAAAGTTGTAAGGCAATGTTTCTATCCTATATAATTACTGATTAGTGAGTTACAAATGCTAAAAAAAACCTCATAATTTGACTGCTCAATATAGCAAATGTGAACAATAAAGGTTCAAATTTAAAGAAAGAAAATATAAAGGAATAACATCCCAAAAAGCCTGCAATTAGACAACCCACAAACATTATGCAGTAAGTAGACATAATTTTTTTCAATCTCAATTAACCAAATACAAAGATTTCTTGAAAAGAAATTAGAGAATATGAATGTCATAGAGAAAGAAATTGGGTCACCCATATTCAGAGCAACCTAAATAAAGTGAAGAAAGAGTTAATTACTTTTAGATTGAAAGATATGACATTAAAGGATACAGGGCTCCCAAAATAAAATACAGCAAGAGCACCCATGTCGAGAGAAGCCTCTGACATTCGAATTAATAGTTTTATACAAATAAAAGATCTCAATAACACATTGGAATGAACAGATAATGATTTCGAGGTCAGAATTACGCATTCGAATGAATAGCTTTCAAGACTCACAATTAGGGTTAATCAAATATCCTACTTAGTGAAAACTATCAATTGCGATTAATCAACTCTCAAACACACCTAAAACACATAGTAAAGAATTCATACGCCGCTAATACTAATACTCAAATACAATTAAATTGAACAGAGACAAAAGCAAATAGAAGTCGATTAAAGCCAATAAACTCGTAAATACAATGAAGACTCAGAAAGACATTATGTATATACCTAAAGACAAAGGCAAATAGAAGTCGATTGAAGCCACTGAACTCGTGAATTAAACTGGATTGAGGACAGCAAAAAAAGCCAGTACAATAACCTAAAATCAGAAGTCCAAAAGAAAACGTAGATGTGGGAGAGAAGAAAGGAAACGAACCTGATGTATAGGAGCATATTGTTGAAGAACAGCCACCGAGTTAGAGAAGAAATACGCCATAATTTTCATATGTATACATCAGAATTAATTAAAACGCTTACTACTCTGTTGAACTTTCAAATTATAGAAAAAATTACAAAACACTTACAGGTTTCTTATCCATAGAAATTAATCTATGATTCTGTAAATGAATTAAACTCCGGCTGAGAAGAGGCGTCTGGATACAAGGATATGAAACCCTAATTCACGACTCATTTCTTCTACATTCACCCCGCTCGTAAACCCTAAAATCCGCAAACAAAGAGTTAATCTACCTACAACGAAACAACAAAATCAAAGCTCTAGAGCTAAACCCAGATATGGAACAAACCTGATGTGGAGAAAGAGATCCGATTCGATCGAGAGCAGGCAAAACCCTATTAGTCGCCGGCACCGGATAATCTCAGACCATCCACCATCGTCGTTGCTGTCCATCATCCACCGTCACCGTTTCTCATCGATCTCGAAGAGGAGTAGGTGGAAGAAAGAGTATTTGTTTGTTGTTAGTGGTTTTGAGAAAAAACATATTGCGAGAGAGAGAGTGAGAGAAGGTAAAGAGGAGGAGACGGTGGTGTGCTAGTGGTTTTGAGAAAAAGCAGTTTGCGAGAGAGAGAGAGTGAGAGAAGGTAAAAAGGAGGAGACGGTGGTAATGAAAAATCTATGGGCACGGACTAAAGTGTAAAAGGAGTAAAAATTATGTGGCCAAAACCTAAGAATCCTAAAGTTAACTATTCAACTTCCAATTTGTATTGTATTATATATAAATTATATCGTCCTTGAACACATACTTCGCTTATAAAACTGTAAGGGCTTACCTTTCCTCATGATCTTAATGAGAGTTTTCGAAGATGGAATTCAAATGTTTGGGGAATTTCTTTTAGCATCTGGGTGATTCGCGATAATAGTTGAATGTTTTACGTGATCCCAAGGATTGTTTTTATTATCTTGTGGTTTGTAAAAAGACAACCGTGCCCTTTTTTGTTTGTAAAAAGATGACGTTACCCTTTTATTAAAAAGTTCTGTGTAAAATCACGCTTTAAACTGGAAACAATATTTGGTCGTCAGACCGGTAAAAACCTGCAAATCGGCGGCTGACCTTCATTCGCACGCAAATACCCCTTTGTACAATAACTTTTCCATATATATATATATATATATATATATATATATATATATATATATATATATATATAGTGAAAGGGTAAAATTGAACCCCCCTTGAGTTGAGGAAACCGTGGAAACTCTTCAAAAACGGGGTAAAAAAATGTTTTTTTTTCTTAATTTTTTCATGGTGTTTCTTTAAGTGATAGTCTACCCTTAAATGTAAAAAAATAAAAAAAAGTCTTGTAGATTTTTTTTTTAAAAAAAAGTAACATATGTTACTTTTCTGTTTTTTATAGGTACACACGAAAGTAACATATGTAACATTTACTTTTTTGATATTGAAGAGTAAGAGTAGTCTATAACATAAAGAACCACCATAAAAAAAGTAAGAGAAAAAAAAACAAATTTTTACCCCGTTTTTTAAGAGGTTTCACGGTTTCCTTCAGTCAAGAGGGTTTTCATCTTAACATTTCCTTATATATATATATATATATATATATATATATATATATATATATATATATATATATATATATATATAGGGTAGGGTTCTATGGAAAACTCTTAATTTTTGGAAAACCTGAAAAACCACTTTTTAACCATTGATTTAAAATTAATGGTTGAGATCAAATAAGGGCAAGATGGTAAATTTGGGGGTTTAATGAAGGGCATAATAGATAAATAACTATTTTTATTAATAAATGTTTTAATCAATTTCTCTTTCCAATTTTTTTTTCCTAAAATATCTCTCTCTCTCTCTCTCTTCTTTAATTTCAAATTTCAGACCAAATATTAGAAAAGGAAAAACAAAGCAAATTTATAAAAGAAAAAAAAATCATTGATCACCAGCTAGCTCATCACCAGAGTAACGATTATTACACAGTTGTAACAATAACTAATCAACGTATACAAATTTTGTTACAACTGTGTAATATATATTAGTGTTACACTCGTGTAACAGTAATTTCATGTATATTTTTCAAGAAAAATTGAATGTTACATATGTGTAACAATAATTTTGCATATGTGTAATCAAATTAAACTTAGATATGTTACAGTCATGTAACTGTACTGAAGTTCTGAAATAGAAAAATATGAAACAAAAAAAAGTTACCGTATTGTAACAGTATTTGTGACAATAAAACAGAATGTTGTTACATCGCTGTAACAACAACGATGTATAAAGTAACAACAGCGATTGTTGAAAAGAAGTTGAATGAACGTGAAAGTAATTCAAATAAAAAACGGGAGTTGATTATGGAGATCAGATAAATTGACTATGAATTGTCATTAAATTAACTAATATAGGTTACTAGTTAATTGTCATTAAATTAAAGAATTGTTTACTAAATTAGAATATGGTAAATTACCATATTACCCTTTTTATAAAATAAAAAACAAAAATAGAAGAAATTTTCTAATTGGTTAGATATGGTTTTCCAGGTTTTCTAATAGGAAAAGTTCATTGTAGACACCCCCATAAGTGTAGACAGGTAGACACCCTTTTTCACCATTAGATCTCTTGATCTAATGGTTGTGATTAATTTTTTTTTCTTTTTTTCTTTTTTCTCATTAATTAGAAACTTTCACATGTGAAAAAGAGCTATTTCACATGCGAAAGTGGTTACAATGAACCTCACCCATATATATATATATATATATATATATATATATATATATATATATATATAGTGAAAAGTTCATTGTAGACACCCCCATAAGTGTAGACAGGTAGACACCTTTTTCACCATTAGATCTCTTGATCTAATGGTTGTGATTAATTTTCTTTTTTCTTTTTCTTTTTTCTCATTAATTAGAAACTTTCACATGTGAAAAAGAGCTATTTCACATGCGAAAGTGTCTACGATGAACCTCACCCTATATATATATATATATATATACGGGTAGATTACGGCATTCGTTCCTATAGTTTGCACGAATTTCACATTTTGTCACTAGCTTTCGAAATTTTATAGTTACAGTCCAATGATTTGCACTTTTGTAACACCTTTAGGCCTTCTGTCTAACGTTCGTTAAAAGCTTCTATTAAGTGAATATCAAATGACCATTATACCCCTCTCTTTAAAAAATAAATATAAATTAAAAATATATATAACGACGAAGATGGAGATAGAGGCGAGATGTAGGATAATTTTACCTTTTGTAATCGATCAATTACCGTTGTTTCAATCTTAAACATATATTTTATCTATTGAGACTTTTTCCGACATTGTTTGGTATGTAATCAATGCATTGCAGTTTCTGTTTTTTGTGTTTATGGCTATAACAGATTTTAATCAAATGCGTACAACAAGTTTTTATTTTAAAAAAATTACTGTTTTTATAAGAAAAGGTTTTAGCGACTACATATAGTCGCTAAAGGTGGGTTTTAAAATAAATATAAATTAAAATAAATTTCTTTTAACGACTATATATAGTCTCTAAAAGTAGTTCTATTTAAATAGATATAAATTAAATTAAATTAAATTATTTTTTGTTAAAAGTAATTTAATTTAAATATATATTAATTACATTAAATTACTTTTTAGAGACTTAGTCGCCAAATTTTTTTTTTAGCGACAACACTTCTATTGACGACATTTTCACTTTTAGCGATGAACTTTTTGCGACAACTTTTTCTTAACTACATGTAGTCGTTAAATATTTTACGATGACAAGTAGTCGCTAAAGTAGAAAAAAAAATGTGGTCTCCACAAGTACTGTTTGTTGTAGTGATTTCTAGCGATAAGACCATCCAAACCACCATCGTAAAAGAACGCAATGATCAACCATTATGTGATCGATTTCATGATTCATTCAAGTTTGATTGAATCGAAAAATTACAAATGAGACCTTCTCCGTCTCCGTGCTCAAGTTAAGAGTTTCAGAAATTCAACTATATATGTAAAATATGGTCCCATTCATCTCAGTTCTAGATCTCAACATTGATTGCTGAGTTCAATTCTCGGATTCGATCGAGTTTTAGTAGAATCATAGTCACATTTCATCATCTTCGTCTCACCTGTTCATTAGATTTTGATCTACAAAAACTCAACATCACATCAAATCTAGTCTTATTGTATTTGTAAAGTTCAGAGAAACTGAACATGGAAATCATTCATAAACGAAGAACTCTCAAAAACACAGATCTGGACAAACAAGTAAAGAACTACTCAACAATCTCTCAAAGACAACAACAGAAAGAAGATGAGTAAACCTAATTCAGATCATCGCTGTGATGATCTGATCTAAACAACGAAGTTGAACGAATCTACGGGAAGAATGCATTTCTTGACCAAACCCTAGCAGAGAGAACTTGGTGAAAGAGGCGGACCGACGATTAGTTGTTCTAACCCTAGAGCTGGACAACATGTTATATACTCCAATACAGCAACCGGATTTAACCGGGTCTTGACCCGCTACACTTCTCAGCCCAGCTGTAATCCAAGCCCAAAATCCTTCTCTTTGTACACCAGCCCAGCAAGCTTAGCCCACATACAAAAAAACCAATAAACCAATAATTAAATTAATATAATGTTTGAATTAACTATAAAATGAGTTAGTACATTTTAACACTCCCCCTTAATTCAAACATTAAAAACATCAAACATATTCAACTTTCTACAACAGAACTCATGTTGAGATACAAGCAAACCCTTGGTAAATATATCCGCAATTTGCTCACTAGATTTAATACCCTCAATTTTAACAAGACCTGAGAGAACCTTTTCTCTCAAGAAGAATAAGTCTATCTCAAAATGTTTTGTTCGGTCGTGGAAAACAGGATTTGCAGTAATAGATATAGCTGCATTGTTGTCACAAAACACAGAAACAGGTAAAGAAATATTTACTCCTAACTCAAAAAATATGTTCTTAATCCACACTAACTCACACACAGCAGAACTCATTGCACGATATTCAGCTTCTGCTGAAGAACGAGAAACAGTGTTTTGTTTTTTTGATTTCCAGGACACCAAAGAATTTCCAATAAAGATACAAAAACCTGTCACTGACCTTCTATTAACTAAACACTTTCCCCAGTCAGAATCTGAATAAACAGTCAATTTTAAATCATTATTTTTGCTGAAAAGAATACCTTTACCAGGGGCTGACTTTAAGTACCTTAACAGTCTAAGAGCAATAGCTAAATGAGACTTTGTTGGACAATGCATAAACTTACTAAGAAACTGGACAGAGTATGAAATATCTGGTCGAGTATGAGACAAGTAAATGAGTTTACCAATTAATTTCTGGAAACCAGTAACATTAACCAACTTAGTCTCATCAGTTTTACATACATTGTTAACTATAGAACTCTGTTCAATAGGTATGCTAATAGGTTTAGACCCAGTCAAACCAAATTCAGATAGAAGTTCAATACAGCATTTCCTTTGAGATAAAACTAGCCCCTGATCAGTTCTGAACACTTCAAATCCCAGAAAATATTTGAGGTCACCTAAATCTTTGATTTTAAATTTTGATTGTAAATCAAGTTTTACTTGTTTTATATTCTCAAGACTATTACCTGTGATGATAATATCATCAACATAAACAAGTAAGATAGTTATATCAGATTTACTTTTTTTAAAAAAATAAGGAATAGTCACTTCTACTTTGACTAAAACCAGACTCAGTTAAAGCATTTACTAACTTTTCATTCCACATCCTAGGAGCCTGTTTTAAACCATATAAAGATTTATTTAATTTACAAACTTTTGTTTCAGATTTAGAAAAATAACCTTCAGGCAACATCATATATACCTCTTCATTCAAATTACCATACAAAAATGCATTATTGATATCTAACTGACAAAGAGGCCAATCATTTACAACAGCAAGATTCAAAACACATCTAATAGTAACAAGTTTAACAACAGGTGAAAAAGTCTCCTCAAAATCAACCCCTTCTTTTTGACTATACCCTTTTGCTACAAGTCTAGCCTTATATCTATCTATTTCACCAGTTGACTTGTATTTTATTTTATAAACCCACTTGCACCCAATAGGTTTCCTACCCTTGGGCAAATCAACAAGTGTCCACGTATTGTTTCTGTTAAGGGCTTCCATTTCCTCATTCATAGCAAGAACCCACTTGTCATTATGTTTTGCTTCATGATAAAACTTTGGTTCTATACCTTTATTCAAGGCAGAAGTAAAACAAAAATGGTCTTTGGACAACCTGGAATAACTCACAACCTTCTCTAGACCATAAACACTCCCCCCCACCACAAAATCCTTAAGATTTGGAGGAGGTCTAGTTGGTCTAGTAGAGTGCCTGCGAGTTATTTCAGGACCCTCAGAGGAGGAATGAACATCATTCTCAGTCTCAACTGCAGTAGACTCCAAAGTGGTGTCACTAGCATCAGAAGCACTGAGCTGTGTATCACTAGGAGTCTGGGCAGATGGACTTGTGTCACTAGGACCCTCCCCTTCATCATCGGGATTTCCACTTGAGTTATTTTGACAAAACATATCAGAATCAAAAAAATGTATCCAGTCATGCAGATTATTTATTTGAGAATCAGGTTGAAAAGAAGTTTAAAAAGGAAATATAGACTCATAAAACTTGACATCTCTTGAGTAAAACATAACTTTCCTATCCAGACTCCACAGCTTGTAACCCTTTTTAACATTTGAATAACCAACAAATACACACTTATCTGCTTGACTGCTGAATTCATCACTGTTTTTTAAAATTGTAGCAAAACATAAACAGCCAAAAACCCTCAAGTGGTCTAGGGAAGGGGACATATTAAACATGATTTCAAATGGAGACTTGCCATCAAGAACAGAGGAAGGAAGCCTGTTAATCAAATAAGAAGCAGTCAATATACATTCAGTCCAAAACTTCAAAGGAATACCAGATTGAAACAGAAGGGTTCTAGCAACATTCAGCAAGTGACGGTGTTTTCTCTCAACAATGCCATTTTGTTGAGGTGTATGAACACACGAAGTTTGATGTATAATACCATTTTTATTCATAAAATTTTGCAGCATTGAGTTTATAAATTCAGTTCCATTGTCACTACGAAAAATTTTAATTTTCTTCCCAAACTGTGTGAGAATAAGACTGTGAAAACTTTCTATACAAGACCCAACTTCACTCTTACTTGTTAACAAATAAACCCAAACAGCTCTACTGAAATCATCAACAACAGTTAAAAAATATTTACACCCTTCTGGACTGGTAACTTTGTATGGTCCCCATACATCCAAATGTATAAGATCACCAACAGAAGAGGACTTATGATTACTTAGAGGAAAAGGTTGACGATGCTGTTTCGATTTATGGCAAACCTCACACATAGAAGTAGATTCAAAATCCTTTATATTTAACCGATTTTTTAGTACTTTTAAAACCGGATCTGCTGGATTTCCTAGCCTAATGTGCCACAAATCAGACAGACTTCCAGCGTTAAAACACACCTTAGCACAAAAAGAATTATCACCATACAGGTACAACCCATCAACCTGCCTACCAGTCACTACCACCTGGTTGGTACACAAATCCTGAAGGTAACACATATGTTCATCAAATACAGACCTAAGTTTATTGTCTCGGGCCAGCTTATGAACAGAGATGAGATTGACAAAATAATCTGGTACAACAAAAACATCATGCAAGATAACACTCTCGGCAAGTTTCAAATTTCCTATATGAGTTACAGTGGCAAAAGTCCCATTGGGATGTTTAATTCTTATTCCAAATTCACTCACATTAACAGAATTCAAAAGATTTTTTTCAGACACAACCATGTGTTGATTTGCACCAGAGTCAATGACCCACCCTGTTCCATCAGTACCAGACCCAAAAGCGTATACACAACTGTTTAAGCAATTAAGATCTAAACTACCTCCAACATTATTTGTTTGAGGAACATTGACAGCCCTATCATCCAACAATTTCAGTAACCTACAAACTTGATCAGGACTCAAATTACCAACACCTGCAGATGGTCAAGACGTGGTACCCATCTCAACCTGAGTATTATTAGAGGTACCTTGTTTAAAATTCTGATTAGTCCATCGAGTATTTCTTTGTTTATACCCATGTGGATAACCTATCAGTTCATAACATTTGTCTACAACATGACCAACTTTATTACAATGAGTACATTTAAGGTTAGTATTTGGTCCTCTATTAGGCCTCCTAGTGCTATCACCAAGAGGACTAGTTCTGGATACAAACCCCACAGTTTGTCCCTTAGAACCACCATTACCAGACCTGTGAGACTCTTCCCTTGAAATAGTAAGAAAAGCTGTTTTAAGAGTTGGAAGAGGATCACGGGTTAATAAGTTGGTTCTAACAGGTAAGTACACATCATCCAGGCCCATAAGAAATTGCATGAGCTTAATTGAATCACTAAACTCATTATACTTCTTAGATGCATTACAAGAGCAAGAAGGCAGTTTCACCATGTTATCAAACTGTTTCCACATAGTATTAAGCCTATTATAATAATCAGAAACAGATGACCCACTCTGAGAAGCAAAGTTAATTTTCTGGTACAAGTTGAAAATAATAGAACCATCGATTTTATCATATGTTTCTTTAAGATCAGTCCAAACAATTAAAGCAAGTTTTGAATAAACTTGCCCCACGTACAGTTCTTCACAAACAGAATTAAGTATCCAAGACAGAACAACAGAGTTACATCTCTCCCACTGATTAGCCAACACATCATCATCAGTTGGTTTAACACAAGTACCATCAAGAAATCCAATCTTATTTTTAACCTTTAAAGCCAATTCAAGTGCACTTGCCCAAACCGTGTAATTTTCTATTCCTTTTAGTTTAAAACTAATCAGTGTGAGAGTGCTAGAATCACTAGCATGAAGGTACAAGGGGTCACTAGCCTCAATCTTGCTAACTAGAGTAGCAGAGGTTGAGGTATCCCCTTCTACAGGAGGCATTTTAATAATCTTCACCACGAACAAATATACACACAGATACAATTAACAGGCAAGAATACAATGACAATTAATAAGAACCAATCAACAAACCACAAGTTAGAGTCCCAGTCAGAGCCAAGTTTCCACACCACTCTTAGATGGCAGATCAGGGATTAACTGGGCCTAACAAGTATTTAACAAATCAAGAACAATTAAACAACACACAGAACACAAATATACAGAGGATTGTCTGCCCTCTGACGGGTTAACCAGCCCCGCACTGTCCAGACAGGAATTAAAGAACAATAGAAAGGAACAATCTCACCCGATGGGCCTGAGTCGATTTGACCTTCACTTAGGGTCAAACGGACTCAGGCAGCAGAGCGCTACGAACAACTGAACCGCACCTCCTAGCTCTCCAACCTTCACTTAGGGTTGGAGTCTTGACTCAGCACTTCACCGCAGTCGCAGCAACAAATTCCAAGACAGAAGTTCCAGAACCAACAACCACAGATCTAGGGTTTCGGACACAAAAAAACCTAGATCTGAACTGACGAATATCACAGCGGAAGAATATTACCCAGAATCAGTGAACACAACACTCGAATCGTGAATTGCAACAGTCAACGCAAAAAAAAACACGAATCGACGAACTAGGGTTTAGAACACAACCACATAAAATGCGAATAACGATCAGATTGAGTCGTGTTGCGGCTCTGATACCATGTAAAGTTCAGAGAAACTGAACATGGAAATCATTCATAAACGAAGAACTCTCAAAAACACAGATCTGGACAAACAAGTAAAGAACTACTCAACAATCTCTCAAAGACAACAACAGAAAGAAGATGAGTAAACCTAATTCAGATCATCGCTGTGATGATCTGATCTAAACAAACGAAGTTGAACGAATCTACGGGAAGAATGCACTTCTTGACCAAACCCTAGCAGAGAGAACTTGGTGAAAGAGGCGGACCGACGATTAGTTGTTCTAACCCTAGAGCTGGACAACATGTTATATACTCCAATACAGCAACCGGATTTTAACCGGGTCTTGACCCGCTACACTTCTCAGCCCAGCTGTAATCCAAGCCCAAAATCCTTCTCTTTGTACACCAGCCCAACAAGCTTAGCCCACATACAAAAAAACCAATAAACCAATAATTAAATTAATATAATGTTTGAATTAACTATAAAATGAGTTAGTACATTTTAAC
>JBCNJP010000011.1:10744766-10768077 GCA_039602395.1 Deinandra increscens subsp. villosa | reverse complement strand
TCATTTTGCAAAAATTTCAACTTTACGATCATCTTCCTGAATTATTTGTACAAGTTGGAAAAGAGTCAGGAGAATGGTAAAGATGCGAATCTTAATCAAGTTCCTGCTCCTGTTGATATTGACATTTCTGTTCCAGCTAGACCATCGGGTATTGAACAGCATGATTATTCCAAATTTGCTGATACCAGTTCAGGAAAGAAGACAAAGTCCAAATCAAAGAAGAATAAAAAGGAGGTTGATTATCGCAAAGGGTTGAAGTTTGATTCCAACTCTACATTTCTTGAAAAAGAAAAGGTGTTTAATGGAAATCCAGGAAATGTGACAATGCCAAAGTTTTCTGAGATCGTGATAGATGAATCTTTGATTTCTGGAAAGAATGATGTGAAAGGAATCAAATCTGAATTTACAAAGCTTGCCAAACAAGGCCATGAGATACCAAAATCTGTTCAAAATACATTCAAGCAGAAAAATGGTGGTTTGGGATTTGAAGAAAAAGAAATGCCGACTGAGGATTTCAACAAGAAGAAAGTCAAACCACAGAAGATGAAGAAGCAGAAGGTGTTTTCAGATAAGAAGCTACAATGTTGGAAGAAGAAAGTATCTTCATCGGATGAAAAGCTTTCTTCTGCAGAGTCTTCTTGTATATCTGATGCTACACCACAAGGAGGTAACAGTTCAGATTCTTTTCATTCTGCTAAATCAAACAGGTTTTATCATAACGATAAATTCTTTGGTTATGGAGATGATTCTGGTTTTTATGATTCTCCAAAATGTTTTTCAAAATTTTATAAACCAAAGAAGTCTAAACCTGTATTTTCAAAAGATCATGATGAATGTCTGACTGATCAGTTTGGTAAACCAATTTTCATCAATCCAACTGGTCAAAGACTGTGTTATGTTTGTCGTAAGAAAGGTCATTATGCAAATAATTGTCCTACGACAGCTAACAATTCATCATCGAATGCCAAGCATACAATGTATGTTGATCCTGATGGCATTATTTTTAGTGAACCAATACCCAATACTAACTTTTTCTGGAAAAAGAAGATTACTTCGGAAAAGTTGGGTAGTAGTTCTGATTGTCACTCATCAGTTGACAATGGTTCACTAGAAATCAAAACACCAAAACAGGAATGGAGACCAAAAGTAGTCTCCACGGCCAACACAGATTTTGTTGAAGACACTGGGCGACCTACCATCGTTGGGGATGAAGGTCGGGGTTTTAAAAACTTACTATTTTCCAGTGTTTGCAGGTATTTCAGGAAGACCTGTTAGTGATTTAACGATTGCTGACAGTGAGATACTTGTAGGTTTAAGTTAAAATGCATCGGTTCTATCTTTGAAAAATTGTTTTTCACAAAAATCATTTTCAAAAATGTGTCAAGTGTTGATCAATCATTTTCATTTTTGTTATTCATTTTTCTTTCATTCATATTTTTAGGGGGAGAAAATTTGAAAATTCAAAAAATAGTATTTGTTTGAATTTTAGGGGGAGAAATTTGAAAATATAAAAAAAATGGAAAATTGAGAAATTGATCCGACAAAAGCAAGAAATGATGGTACATCAGCATATATGTTATCAGCCATGGATAGATTAAGTCTAAAGGCTGTAGGTGCTTGTATGATCTGTGAATGTGCATGACTAATCTGATATCTGCAAGTAAGATATAAACATAAAGCTTGCCTGATAATCTTTGGTTGTTTGCTTCTTGATGAATGCTATGTGATGATTCTGACAAAAATAGAATAAAGAGATATCCTGATGAATGCATGTTTTCATTTTGAAAGATTTCAACTTGTTTGATTTTCTTTATTTTGTCAAACGATCGGACTTTCTCTGCGTATCGAAAGATCGACCTGATTGTTGTTCGTTTGACTTTCTGCTTTATTTTCTTTGGTGTTTCGTATAATCCATCGGACTTTCTCTGCGCGTTCGGAAGAACCGACCTGATTGTTGTTGGATTATACAATTTCAACTTGTTTTGCTTTCTTATTTTCTCAAATACTTGGGCTTTCTCTGCGTGTCCACAAGACCGACCTGATTGCTAGGTGTTTGAGGTTCTGCTTTATTTTTGCATGACTCATCAAGGATAATTAAATCTCTAAGAAAGATGTTTCTATGATAAACATGATGATTTGCTAGTATTTCTGATAGAGTAGAAGCCGAGTTATCAGTGCATGATAAAATCACCTTAAGCATATCTGAAAACGATAAAAATTGATTGGTGCATGCTGAAATAAACATAAATGTTGTATTTGCGATTATCTTGGCTTGCATGCTGATTAAGGCTGAAATTGAAGTGTGTTAGATGCGTTATGTCTGATATGATCTTGCGTCGTGATCTTTCTCACAAAATACCAAAAATAGAGTTTGTTTCTGTATTGCAATTTTATTTCATTTTAAGAAAAGTACAAAAAGATTTTTGATGTGTTTTAGCATAAGTTTGAAAAGTCAAAAGATTTTAGATTTGTTTTGATATAAACTTTGTAAAAAGCCAAAAAGATTTTACTTCTTATTTGTTTTCGATTGATCGACACAAGATACGAAAAACATTTTCAAAACATATATCTTGGATTCTCTAAGAGAAGTTTTGCGCCAAGGTTATTTATGTTGGCCAGGTACTCAAAGGAAAGAGTTTATCACAACTTCAAGTCTTCTGAAGCTGTTGATAAGGATGAAAGATTCTGTGCATCGTCAAGTATTCAAAGATCAAGCTACCATCAAGTTGAGGGGGAGTTTGCTCGGAGAATATGTTTTAACTGGCGAACAGATACTGCACATGACGAGGGGGAGTTTGTTGATACATAAGCTGTGCGTCATGTGAAGTATCTGAACGAGACGATGTGAAGATTCAAGACAAGATTGCTGCTGGCCGAACCAGGTCCGAACCTGAGGTTCGGACCGGCCGAACTCCGAGTTCGGAGGAGGCTCGGACCAGACGTGTATATATAGTTAGCTTGTCTTGTAATCTATAACAAACGAAGCAAGAGTGATTGTGAGAAACCAGTTCATAACTATGTGTGTTTGAGAGTGTTTCTCCAGAGAGCTTAATTGAGAGTTTGTAATTGAGTCTTTGTGATTTCAATGAAAACAAACTTTATTTACATCTCGTGTTCACTCTACGATCAAGCAAACCTCTAGTAAGATCCGTCTTACGGTTTTTCAGCGAACTATTGAAATGTGAAACCAAATAGAACCAAACCGTTTGCAACGGTTTAGCTTACATTATGGGTTATACAATATATAACTAAAATAAGTTTCATAGAAAGTTTAGCCCAATTTAATTTTAATGTCTTGATTAATCTTATATTATATCAAAATAAAGATATCTAATATAGAATAAATTATAAATTAAATATAATTTATTCTACGGGCGGGTTTGGTTTTATACGGTTTGAACGTTTCAAAACCGCAAGCTAAACCGTTCGTTACGGTTTTTGAATATTGAAAACCAAGCCAACCATTTGAACGATTTAGACGGTTTTACGGTTTAAAACTGAACCGTGAACACCCTTTGTGGCATTGAGGACACTAAATGTGTTACGTATCAAAATAATGATCAAGTATAAGAGATTGATAAAGAGATAAAAGAGAAGAATGCTTAAGAGAAGATGAAGGGGATAACCCAATTTCAATTCATCGATGGCTCATTCTCTATGATTTGATTGTTTAAGTACAGTCAGGTTAATCTAAAGTTACAGGATAGACCTTCAACTATTCCCTTGTTACAATCTTAATCCCTCTGCTATTTAATATGTAACAAAATGGAACTGATTATAATTATGGTTTTCGGTTAGGTTTAAAACCTAAATTAAATTTGGAACTCGGATTTCAGATTTAAAATTCTAAGTTGGTTAAACCAAAAACTTTTCCTAGTGTACACTTTAAAAATGGTACCGATATTGTATGAGTTTAGTCCATACATTTTTAGCCCAATACCTCTTGTAACAGCCTATATTTTTTAAATTCTTTAGCCCAATAGCGGCCGAAATCCCAAATTGGATAACGCCTTTAACAACCGAGTCGAATAAATTAAAAAAAAAAAACCAACATCACATGTTTTCGTGTATTAAAAAGGACCAATTAACTTTATATATATATATATATATATATATATATATATATATATATATATATATATATATATGAAAAGTTCATTGTAGACCCCTTAAAAAGTGTAGACCCGTAGACCCCTTTTTTAACCCTTAGATCGTTTAATCTCGTGGCTGAGATTGATTACTGAATTTAATATGGATTAGAAGGAAAATACGCGGAGGGGTTATAAGGTCATTTTGCATTTTTCGTTTAGGCGAGAAGTTCCCGTCATCTGACTCATCTCTGTTCTTGGTTCTCTTTCTTGCTTCGACCGTTCTCCATCTTCAATCTTGAAGATTGATCTCCATCTTCTGATCAATCTTGATTCCATTGTCTTCATCTATCTTAATTCATCGCTTCGCATCCGGATCGATCATCATCAATCTTGATTACACGGTTCTGCCAATTTTAGGGTTTTCGATCAATCTTATCATCTTGTAAGTATTTAATAGCTTTCTCGATTATTACGGTTTTCGATTTGATTATTATGATGGAACAATCCGTTTTTTGATTCTATGATTCTCGATTTTTAGCGTTACATTGCGTGCATCTATATGTAATCTGTTTTTGTATTTAGGGTTAGGCTACAAAAGCTCGTCATTATATGCATTTACTTCAAACTCATTTTTAGATGTTTAAAAAATAAGTTTGTTACTTAAAGACCCATCAGTTGCTCCTGAATTCTATGGTTTCTTTTGGGTTGATTGTTAATGAATATTGGTGGATTATAGCCAAAACTTGAGCAAAAGGGCCTCTCTAAAGTCACAGTATACCTTCCGGGAAGTTCTAAATTATTAATCTTGAAGGAAAATCTCTTTGTAGGACATCGTATAGTGCATCATAAGTGAAGACTACTAGCATTTCCACCTTTGGATCAGAAAAATTACATTTATACTCATATTCAAACATGAGCTTAATTCTAAAACTCACTAATTTAATCCATCATCAATGATAATTTGATAATGTTCGATTACAATTTGATGATACTAGGTATAAAGATTACAATTAAAACTCACTTATTTGTATAAAACTCACTAACTAAAATCACTAGGGACTATTCTATCAATTTAAGATCAAATGAGTTATAAACATCTATTACGATTTTGTAGCAGCAGAATTGAAGACTTCAAAAAAATTGAGTACAAATGCATTGAGTTTTAAAATAGGAAAATTGGAATTAAATAATCCAAGTTATTGGGTATTGGCGGATAATAATCCGAGTTCCAATATTGGCCTACAATAATCCCAATTATTTGGGTCTTGGAATTCATTGGGCCGCCGTTAATTTTTCACTAACTCCGTTAGTTGTGTGCTGACGTGGCAGGTGATGTGGCATCATTTTTGCTGACGTGGCAGGTGATGTGGCGTCATACTTGCTGACGTGGCACGTGCCACGTCAGCACACAACTAACAGAGTTAGTGAAAAATTAACGGCGGCCCAATGAATTCCAAGACCCAAATAATTGGGATTATTGTAGGCCGATATTGGAACTCGGATTATTATCCGCCAATACCCAATAACTTGGATTATTTAATTCCAATTTTCCTTTAAAATAAAATCCTTCCCCTTCCCAACTGTGATAGATTCCCATCAGACCTTTGCTTCGAGTGAATTCTATGGGTAAACCTTGACATGAACTCTTGTTTGGACTGCAGGTGCTTTGCCTGGTTGCAATGGAGAAGCCAATTTCTTTAAAGCTTGAGACAAGAAAGTGAAGGTGCATGATTTGATTTTTTTCTACACGGGTTGGGTTATATGGTAAACTGTAAGAACATTTCTTATTCATCTTTTTGAATCTTAGAAATAAATAATATGATCATATTGATAATAAAAACTGTAATTTTATGCATTTGAATATCTAAAAACTCTTAATATTGCTTTTAACCCGTTTGGCCCGTTTTATGTTTATTAGCTTTAACCAAATAAGTTTAATTTGGGAAACTAATTTTAGGTTCTCCAATATGTTCTCCAGGTTGGATAATAAAGTGGTGACTGAACAATATGAAGGTTATACAGATGATCGATCCCACTGTTCCTGGGAATTCAAAAACTCCCACTTTTACAACCTTAGTTTTTAATAATTCACAATGAAAGATGGGATAACCAAACTTTGCTTTTGTCATCTAACATGGACGGTAGGTTGTGGGGTGATTTTGTTTGTAGTGGGTTTAATATAGTTTTTTACCGGTCATGTTGCTTCTAATCTTGAGTGGTGTTCACATTGACTTGTTGTTAAACGCCGTTTGTGGAAGAAAAAAGTGGCAATCTAAACTTTCTCTCTTTCACACATTCACAGGTTCTCTCACATATACATAAACACTTGCCACAAAATATATGAAAGATTGAAAGATTTGGGTTGTTTCTTGAATGTGTTTTATGATGTTTGGTGTGTTTGTGTTCTAATTTTAGTAATGTTTTTATCTTTAGATCTCTATTTTCTTCATTAGTTGATAAACGTGTTATGTTTTCTGTTTAAAACATAAGAGTGGTTAAATGCTGTAATACTTGAAATATGGGAATCCAAATTCTCAAAATAATACTATGGATGGAGTGAGAGAAGCCCTTTTTATGCAAGTAAGCCTTTTTAATTTTTCATAATAATTACGACATTAATCTCTAATTTGACTCTAATGATATCTCTATGTGAAATCTCTAATTTGACCCTGATGGTTATGACTTGTCCCTTTTAAATTGGAAAAAAAGGAACACATATGCTGTTAAGAAATTTCTATAGAAAAACATTTATAGATTTTTTTATTTCTCTTTATGGTGTATCATTGATCCTTAAATTCTCAAATTGTGCTTAGGTGAAAAAAAAATGAAAGGCAAATATGAAGCTTGACTACTCGGTGTGTATAATCATGGAATATAAAGGCTACATTTTTTCTCAGGGGTATAAAGTGGAAACTCAAGCTTCTATGTTTGACTATGGTTTTTTTGGCCTTGGAGCAAATTGCATAGCATGGTTGCCGCTTTTGAATGCTTATTGGTTCTATTGGATAATGGGATGGAAGATCTCTCCACTCTTGGTTTATGCCCTAGTCTTCGGTTTAATCTTGGGGTTGCACGGTTACGGGCCTTGCTACTTCTTGTTTCTTCATGCTGTTGTTTCTGTTGGTTTTTCTAATGTGTTTTTTTTTTGGACTGGTTGTATGTTTTTCTTCTAGCTTATTGCTAGCTCTAATATTACCTATTAGCCGCTAAAAAAAATTATATATTTAGTAGTGCAATAAATTTGGTGCAGTTTTTCATTAAGTTTTTCATTGCATCTTATTATTATGTTAAAAAAGTACGAAAAACTTATTATCCAAATGAAAATTTAAAATTAAATTTAGTTGAAAAAATAAACACCTCCTCATCTAGTAAAACCATCTCATTTGTAGTGAGTTTTATAATTTGCAGTGAGTTTTAAAACAAATGTGAGATTATAAAGTGAGTTTTAAACTCAACAGTGAGTTTTATATTTGTAGTGAGTTTTAAAACTAACAGTAAGATTATAAAGTGAGTCTTATAATTTAAAGTGAGTTTTAAACTCAACAGTGAGTTTTATAATTTGAAGTAAGTTTTAAACTCAACAATGAGTTTTGTAATTTACAGTGAGTTTTTAAACTATAATTTTCATTGAGTTTTAAAACTCAACGGTGAGTTTTAAATTTGCAGTGAGTTTTAAAAAAAAGTGAGATTATAAGGTGAGTTTTATATTTGCAGTGAGTTTTAAAACTAACAGTGAGATTATAAAGTGAGTCTTATAATTTGAAGTGAGTTTTAAACTCAACAATGAGTTTTATGATTTGAAGTGAGTTTTAAACTCAACAATGAGTTTTATAATTTACTGTGAGTTTTAAAACTCAACTGTAAGTTCTAAATTTGCAGTGAGTTTTAAAAAAAAGGTGAGATTATAAAGTGAGTTTTAAACTCAACGGTGAGTTTTATATTTGCAGTGAGTTTTAAAACTAACAGTGAGATTATAAAGTGAGTTTTATAATTATAACAAAACCATAGAATATAAATGTAACTTGTTGTTTCCAAACATTACAGAAAATCTAAATGAACCAACAAAACCAACATCCAAAATTTTCAATATTCTCAATCATTTTTCTTCGGCTTCGGTTTAGAATCCACATGTTCCTTCATTCTTTTTTGAATTCTTTCAATCGCAGATTCTTTCAAAATCATTCTGACATCTTCAATCATGTTCATGTTTTGTTTCATTTCTTCAACATTTGAATGACTTTGCAAATTTTATATGATGTGTAAGTAGCTTTACAACATAGTTATGTCGAAGATCATCTAATTCATTTTGTTGATCTTCTTCTTTTGATAAACACGAACTCCAATTCTTGACATCGCCAAGATATGTTTCCATGTGTCTTATCAAGAAAACGCCACAATCCACAATCAAGATTGTTATTAATTATTCTCCAACGCATTTCCAAACGTAAAATTTTGGTCTTCTTAATTTTCTCATGATCTTTGTAACCAACTGATATGAAATAGTCCAGAAATGATTGCTTCTTCAAAAAAAAAAAAAAAAAATTAAGCACATTGATTCTATATAAAACTACAATCTAAATTTCAGTGTGTTTTAAATAAAACAAATTCAAGCTCATATCACACTTTATTAAAGTGTGAAAAATTGGATGTTTAACATTTGCACCAAACATATCAACATTCTACAATTAAAAACTCACCTAAGTTTTATTCAACTCACCTAAGTTATAAAACTCACTACAAATGTTATAACACAGATTCAAGCTCATATCACATTATACAATTCTCAAGTTGATTGAAGCTTAGGTGAGTTATAAAACTCACTATAAATTAAATAGAATTATAAAACACTGAGTTTTAAATAAAACTCACCGAAGTTTAAAACTCAGCAGTGAGTTTTAAAACTCACTAAAATATAAAACTCACTGAAATATATAACTCACTTCAAACTTTTAGTGTGTTTTAATTCTGTTTTGAGTTTTAATTAAAGTTCACTACAAGTTGTAAATGAGTTTCATTATGTTTATAGTGATTTTCATTGCAGTGAAATTTAAACTAAAACTTAACAGAGTTATAAAACTATATTTTTACTGAATAAAATAAAAATCATTAGAACTCACTGAGTTTTAAATTCATTAGAACTTGAATTTTATTTAGAACTCATTAGAACTATGTTTTATTAAACTCATTAGAACTTGGATTTAACTGGATCTATTTCAGTGAGTTTTAACTGAAGTATAAGACTCACTGAGAGTTTAAAACTCAGTGAGTTTTAATCAACTTGAGAATTAAAACTCATATTAATTGTCACTGTTGCAATTTTAAAACTCATTTAGTTATAAATAAAACTCACAGAAATTGATCCAATTATATAAATTCAGTGAGTTATATTCTGTGAGTTTTAAGACTTAGTTAAACTTCAGTGAGTTTTAAATAAAACAGTTGTAATGAGTTTTATAAATAAAAGTCACTGAATATTCATTGCAATGAGTTATATAACTAAGTTAAAACTTAGTGAGCTTTAAATAAAACAGTTGTAACGAGTTTTATAATAGCGAGTTTTAATCAAGTTCATAATCATTGAGTTTTTCCAAATCATGCTTTAAGTTCATAATAGGGAGTTTTAATCAAGTTCATAATCAGTGATTTTTAATCAAGTTCATAATCAGAGAGTTTTAAATACAATCAAACTTATTCAACAAATCTAATTGTAATCACTAGACATTATGTACAATGAGTTGTATTAGAGGTCAGTGAGCTTTAGGTCATATTTAGGAATTTTCTCATCATCAATCAAATCTATCATTAAATCTCTATGAGTTTTAAGGTTCAAATTCATAATCAGGCAAACAACCATACAAGGGTGCTAATAATAAAAATGTATGCAAGCTCTTGCTTATAAAGTCAAATATTTAACTTTCAAATGCAAATGAAGGTAAGGTTACTAGAACAGTAACAATTAGGAGATAACAAACTTAAAATAATCTTTATCTAAAGTCATAATATGAGAAGTACTCATTTTAAATAAGCAGCAAAAGTGATATGAAAAGTGATTTGAAACAAAAGTGATCTGAAATCAAAATAAGTAGCAATCATAATATATATTGAATCGTCAATCAATCTGAGACTGAATATATATTAAATTCCCCCAAATTAACATCCCATCTATGAATTTTGTGAGTTTATCGACAATTTTTATCCTTGAGTTTCAATTAGGGCTTATGAAATTTGAGTAAGAGTTTGATTACCTTTCCCTTAATCCGATCATGAGTTATATGTATTTCTGAACACGCTTCTTGATCTGAATCCATTCGACGTGATTCTCCGATGTAGACGTTTCTCCGGCGCGTGTGATCGATTCTCTTGTGGTTCTCCGGTTGATGGAGTCGATGGATTTTGTTTCTCCGACCTGTTCTTTCAAAGTAAAAAGGAGGCGTGATATAAGAAAGGTTTTTTTACGATCGTACCCTCATGTAAAGAATAATGTGTTTTAAGATCGGACGGTTAAAAATAGGGTCTATGGGGTCTACATTTTTTTAGGGGTCTACAATGAACCCTTCCCTATATATATATATATATATATATATATATATATATGTTACAATACAATTTAAGGCTATTCGTAATAAGACTTGAAAAGGGTTTGAAACCCTTTTAGTGCCTCTGTTAGCGCCCCTCACACCCCTCATCCACTACGCTTGGGCGTGAAAGAGCAAAAACAGGTCACCGACATGATGATTTTCACGCTGTAAATGGAGAAAGGTTGAAGAGATAAGGGTTTGATGGGGGGCTTGAAACCACTGCACCATTTTTGCTTTCAAGCCCATTGTCACATAAGATGCCACATGTCATACAATGCCCACATGAGAGGCTTGAAAACTTAAAACCACCACACATAGCCTAAGAATGATATAAATATTATTTCATCTAAGGGTTTAAGGAGATATATGTATATGTCTATCTTACAAACAAACTTACCGAGTAAATCCTACATACACGGTTTGTTTGTTTGTTATATCTTATCTTTATATTACATTCCTCGGAACAAATTCTCAAGCTAGTGTTATTGTCTTCGTGCGCCTTCTTTGATTTTTGTGGCTTTACTGGTACGAGCCGCGATCCCAAGTCTCGCATGCTTCCGGCACTTGTACATCAACACCAGGTCAGCAGATGGCTCCTTCATCGGACATAATAGATGAAACTATTCATATATCACATGGCACACTCTAATAGCTTTCCCCATTTCTTTTCTCACCCAAATCTCACTCTATTTTTTCTAAATGTAGATCCTCGATCTACCCGTTCCCCACCCATATTCGACTCGGTTGTCTTCTTCTTTCATGCCTACTATCTCACACTTTCCCAAATTCTATTCAATTTCTCCCTCCTCTATCTTTGCAGAAAGACTTCAGAACCATAATTCAAATCTTACGTTTGAAGATAGTGTGGAACCGTAGATCATTCCTTTATCGCCGTCGAAATCTTATTACAAGCGAAAATATGAACGATAGGTGTGAAACATTTGTGAATTTCTTGTTGATTTTGGTTATTCTGTTCTTAGTTACAAGGTATGAACATTTAATCTTTATCGATTATAAAACGACTACAGATACGATTATGTTTTGCCATTTTAACTCGTCACCTCTTTTTTTCTTTTCTTTTTGTATGTTTTTCTAATCGTAAAACATGTGTTCTAAAACGTACCGTTAAATTGTCTATTGTCTACCTTATACCTTATAAGATTCATATCCGTATAATTATTTAAGGATAAATGTGTGATCCTAATCATACCTCTAGGCCCAGAGTCCATTCACTCTTTTCGGTTAATTTTAATATTTTATTGAAAATAAAAAATTCAAATGATCTTATTTATAAGTTAAAATTATTAAGTCTGCTGTGTACAAAAAACCTTGATTAGGTGTGAGGAAAATGACAGAGTAACAACTTCAAATATGAGTTTTTAGACGTGAAAAAGAGATTAAATTAACATGCGTTTGGAAAAAGATGAAAACTCGACATTTAAGTTTATTTAAGAAATTGAAAGCAAAAAAGTTTTTAATATTTTATTAAGAATTATCTATTTTTTTTTTTGAAACAATAAATAGTCTCTTTGTAAGATTGTTATAGATATGTCCGTCCATCATAACCTTAAAAATATTAGGGTCTCTGGATGACGAGAATAAAATTGTGGCCCAGAGAGAGACCTCATTCTCGGTGATCGTCAATCGTACAAAACCATATTTTATTTAGAATACCAAAGGAGCAGAGTATGCCCTTAGTTTCTTGCTTCGGCTTGGGAGGGCTCCGCCGATTTCAAATAGCTGCGATGGTTTCACGAAGCTGCAGGTACCCGTGACTTGTGTGAGACAAAGTTTGAATTATTATTTTGTTTATTAAAAAACCTTTGAAGTTTTAAAGCATCAACAAGCAACCATAGGAGCTATCATCAAGTTTCAAGGCTTTAAAGTCCCTTCTTTTCTCTCTCCTGACGTGACGCAATATAATTGGATGCATCTTGAAGCTTCAAAGCTTCAAACCACGACCTCGTCCCTAATATTCTTATGTATTTAGTTATTAAAAACTAAGTTTTACTCATATATTTATTATTCGGTATTAAAATTATTTAACCCTTGGGATTAAAAATATGGAGTAGCATATAATATAATTTTAGTTTTGGAACTTTTAACGTATCAGTTGTATATTATTATATATGAATTATAGTCATCAATTTAACAACACCTCATCTTAGTTAAATTGACAAAACTTACTACTTGATTTCTTCAAATACAGTAAGGTCAAAGGTTCAAAACGTATTCTTCATATTAATTTTACTGAAATTTCGTTCTAAAAAGTTTTTTGTCCCAAAAAAAACTGCCAAGGCCGATATTTGATCTAGGATCACTTCAATTTGTGTGCGCTCCTAAGCCTTAACACCTTGTGCCCCTTGCCAATTGATCAAAACATTCGTTGTTTCAAACATTGCAGTAAAATGGTTTTATGACGCAACCACATATTTTATTTTATTTAGTTTTTTAAATTTCGGGCCCTCCTATAAATCAGGCCCTGGACGGTCGCTCACCCTGCCTTCGCTCGGGACCAACTTTGGTTATAAAGATCAACAAATATTACATCTTTAAAAAACCACTATTTATAAAATTTTAGAATTTATAGATAAAGATTCTAACAGAATTGCAAAATAAAATAATATGTAAATTATAGAGGTGGATATAAAAAAATGATAAAATAAACTTATTTTGTTACTTTTGATTTCTGTTACACATATATAGAGGGGTTAGATCCATTAAAACATATTTGTCTAAAACAAAATAGGAAGAGACCCGATTTATGAATTTTATAAGTCAATGGTCGAGATTTGGTATAGGCTCTTTTGTTGATTTTATTTTAAAATTATCTTTATTTTTTTAAATGTTTATAACTTTTTCATACGATATTATTTTTTGTTGTAAAAGATAAACTATAAAATCAAGTATTTTTTCCTCTCTCTAATTCCAGCATAATACTGATATAAAAAAAAACTAAAATTATTTTTTCTTTTAAAAAAGTGTTCTGTTTTGTAATTATATATATTGTTTTGTAATATATACTTTTTTTTAACGACCAACAAACATTCAATTGCCAAGGTACTCCGTATGGGGTGACCCAATGGCAAAATGCCACCGTCAACTTGCCCAACCCAGCCCTTAAGCACACTCACGTTATCTATAGTTCCCTGTGGAAAACCCACCGCCCGAAGGCCCACTGGTGGTATAACCCGGTCGCTCTCGGGATCAAACCAGAGACAACAAGATCCTAGTCTTCCTCCATAGAGCCCCTATGCCTTAGAATAATATTGCTGGGAGCAATGATAGAACTTGGGTCACTTGAATTCAAGGTGATCACCTTAATCACTCCAATAATATGTCATTGGCTAATATATACTCTTTTACGTTAAAAGTTAAAAGAACATTATTGTACTTTTTTGTTTTGTTTTAAGACTAAAATGTCTTTTATTTTTATTTTTTAATTGTGTTATATGTTAAAGTTCTAGTGGTTTATATATATATATATATATATATATATATATATATATATATATATATATATATATTTTTAGAGAAAACCAATTTCTATTTGATTCAACCCCATATATAAATATTAATAAATAACAAATCTCTATAATTAAAAAACAACTAGTCATAAAACTCTATATTTTAAAAAGAGAAATCAAGACAAAGAACCGTTCTATCTCTTAATTTAAAAGAGAGTTCAAGACAAAGAACCGTTCAATCATTTTGTTATTCGTGTTCAAGATTTAAAGACCAATAAATATGAACTTAATTCAATAAAATATTAAAATGGTACATAAACTTAAAATCGATATTTTTTCATCTTTTTTAATTCACACACACTTTATATAATCTCTTCTTGTACATAGTTGTAGGTTCTCATATTGCTTTTGCGCCACATTTCTTTCTTCCTGCCTTACTGCAAACCAAAAACCCCCTCTTTCCAAAATAATCACATCGATCCTATCATCATGGCAACGATCGGACACAATAATCTCAATGCAAAACTGGTAACTCAACTCTACCATCATCATCATCATCTTCGTTATCATCCATTCGTTCTGTTTCTTAATCCATTAGTTTGTGCGGATTTCGTCTGAACCTTCAAGTTGCGATTATTTGCAGGTTTTGCTTGGAGACATGGGAGCTGGTAAATCGAGTCTCGTTTTGCGGTTCGTCAAAGGCCAGTTTCTAGAATTCCAGGTTAGTTTTTTCATCGTCTTACTTTTTTTTTTAATTTTGAATTTTGGCGTTGACTTTCTAGGGTTTGAATTTTGATTATGGTTTTATCGGTGAAGGAATCGACGATTGGAGCGGCGTTTTTTTCGCAAACCCTAGCGGTGAATGATGCGACGGTGAAATTCGAGATCTGGGATACGGCGGGACAAGAAAGGTATCATAGTTTGGCTCCTATGTACTACAGAGGCGCTGCAGCAGCAATTATAGTCTACGATATCACTAGCGCGGTACTGATTTTATCAATTTTTGTGGTTAAATTTATGCTTACTAGAGTCTTCTATATAACTAGTTGATTTTATGAAATTGGCCGAATTTGGAGAGCTTATTGTTGAATTGTTTGATATGTCTCTTTGATCAAGTTTAACGGGACGGGAGTGTTTATTTATGTATTCTTCTTATGGGATCATGTTTGAGTAATAAAATTTGGGTTAATGGGGATGTGATTATAGAGTGTTAGTACTTTGAAGTTTGGACATATCTTGCTTGTAGTTCAGTTATGGTTTTGAGTCTTACTTGTGGGAGATAGTTGTAATTATATTTGGAGTTCTACTTTTTCGATGAATGTGATTTTGTTCTTCTGCCCTCATTTGCCTTTGAGATATGCTCAACTATTGTATGCTACTTGCTGAATGCTCAACCAACTAGTTTGATTGTTATAGGTTATTGAAGTTAAATAAGTATCAAACTCTTAATTGGTATGCCAAATTGGGTTGTTTTTCTTTGCAATCTTTTGTTTTTCTCTTATGTGTTTGAAAATTGAATTCACTTGCTGTTTATTTGACTATTTTTAGGATTCATTTACACGGGCTAAAAAGTGGGTCCAAGAACTTCAAAAACAAGGTGACCATCATTAACAACGTCTAAAAGGGATTTCACCCTGCCAATTCTTAGACAAATTCACATTTTATTTTGTGGCTGGTACAGGAAATCCTAACATGGTTATGGCACTTGCCGGAAACAAAGCTGATCTGGAAGAGAAGAGGAAAGTGACAGCAGAAGTATGTATCTCCTTTCCTATTTTTACTTGTGTGGATTTACCTATATGATTGTTCATGATAGGAGACATGTTTAATAGAATGGTCGTTGCCCCTATGTTTTTCGTGTTTATTACATCTTGAACACAACTGACAATTTGACATGTTCCTATACTGTTATGAATGGAACAAACAAGCACTTTCTTAATAGAACATTTTATTTAGTTGTATTTCTTTCTATGTTTTTGCAGACCCTCTTTCTTTATGCACTTTCTATGAATAAACACAGCATGGTATAAGATTTTCCGTGCAGCCTAAACTTAATTGGCATGTTGCTGGATCTGTAGAAAATAACATATGTGCATTTTCTGCACATCATAATTTTTCCTCAAGTAGTACTCACATCTGCAAATACATCCAAACTTTGACAGCCGATACCTACTTTGGGCATTCCCCTTCGTTGTCATGGCACAAAGATATGGCGTATATAATACATGAAAAATATATTATCCTAACTACCTGTTCTTTCCAAGTCCCATGACTCTATCCACTTTAAAGCTGATGTACGGAAGTTTTATGACATTCTACAGCACAACTAAGTTGTGATGCTAAATTCTTAAATTGTTCCAGCCTTTGTTTTCTTGTATTGCTGATCTGTGGGAGAAAAACAACTAACAGTAACATAGAAGATCTATAGAATAACAGGGTGTTTATTGGTGAGAATTCACATTCTATGAAGTTTGAATAATAAAATAGCTTGTTATTCCGAATAAAGTTGCTTACATTGTTTCTTGTACTTATAGCTTGTTGTAAGTTTTAGCTAGCATTCAAATCCGTACGTACGACACCATCATTCCAATAGTAATTGCAGAATTAATTGACTTATAGTTTTATTAAGTTTCAACTAGCATTCAAAGCCATACCACACCATCATTCTAATAATAATTGCAGAATTAAATGACTTATAGCTTGTTTTAAGTTTTAACTAGCATTCAAAGCTGTACCACGCCATCATTTCAATAATAATTGCAACATTAGAAATTGCATGCAAATTAATAGTACGGAGTTTACTGAGTTACTGACCATGTGCTGAATTACCTACATTACTTTTATGTTTATCTTCTACACTTCAATTAAAGTACATGTTTTGAACCCAACATATGACAGCTACTTGATGATGGTTACTGTAATAGTATGTAGTTTTCAGTGGTACAAATGTATCTTGTGGATCGAGTTGTAAACTAGTCAGCTAGTTACATGTTTAAATTACTATGCAGGAGGCTCGTGCATATGCAGATGAAAACGGTCTTTTCTTCATGGAGACATCAGCCAAAACTGCTGCCAATGTTAATGACGTATTCCATGAAATAGGTATGCATACTTTTTTGGTTGGAAGCTTTGAGAACTTGTACTTTTAACTTTATAATTCTCAATACTAGCCCCAAGTTCTACGAACACTACCATTATTTCAATTATTGCTATTATTAAGTCCATTAAGTCCATCTGTTTGGTTATGCACAGTATCCCATCCTTCCATGACATAGTTGGTCAGTAGGGGTGTTCAGATTTTCTTGGTATTGTTTGACTAGTTTTGATGAAAATTCTAGCCGGAACCACCGACTATGATTTTAGGAAACAAGAAATCATACCAGAAGGGCTGGGTGGGTTGGCCGGTTTCAGCGGTTTGGTTTTGACAGCTTAGTAGTCTGATTTTTTCTTTTTTTTTTTCAAAATGATTAGTCTATATAATTTTATTTTTAAAATGATAAAGATGGCTCATGAATATAATAACAACAAAAACAGCAACAACCATACCAGTAGTCCTCTTGTAGCAAAAGCTAGCAATAGAGGTTAAACGGGCGGTTCCAAGCTCTAAACCGTCAGCCAGACCATTAAACCACCGAAACTATATAAATATCAGACCGGCTGACTACCTTCTGTTTGGGTAGTTCCGTCGGTTTTAATGATTTATGAATGCTTAATTGCCCATAGTGGTGACTCATAGTAACTACTCTTGTATTGATATCATGTTATCTGATAAGAGTCTGTTGTACTGTTTGAAACAGCCAAGAGACTTCCTAGAGCTCAACCTACTCAAAACCCAGCTGGTATGGTTCTCGTGGACAGACCTGCTGAAGGAGCCCGTGCTGCATCATGCTGTTCATAAGTAATGTCTCAATTCTCAATTGCTGTTCGTAAGTAATGTTTGTTTGTTTGTAATTCTGTTTGAAACTAGACCGAATAGCATGCAAATTTGATATCAATAAAATCGTAGCACACCCATTTGTTGTTGGTCATGGCAATTTCCGATCTGATAGCTTGACCTTGGACCCTTTGAATGATTAAACATTTAAACATGTAATATATACTTTGATTTGATACGGGTTGGATGATAACTCAACCCTGATGGCAGGTATGTTTAACTGTAACTATGATACACGTGTGGAAGCAGCCTATAACTTTGTGGAATCTGGGCAGTCTCTGTTATCCGGTAAAGATTGTTAATTTGTAACTGTTTCCTGGCATTTCTTTGTTTGAACTTGTAAATGATGTGCGAATTGAATTGACGTGTATGAGTAATTCATGTTATAAAGATGGTGTTGTGTTTCCTAAGTTCTAACTAATAGGGGTTGTGGATTTAAAACCTAGAAGGTGGATTAAACATACTAAAAAAGTTAATAGTACTGGCGTAAACAATTGTCTATCTAATAAAATGAAAACATAATATAATAGTAATTTTTAAAGGAAAATAAAATTTTAATAATCCAACTGTCTATTGACTAATAATAATTCATATTTTCTTTTTTACCTACGATGAATCTCTTTTTAACCATGTTAGAAATAAACAAATAGCCGTTATTATGACAGCAACTCTTTTAAGAAAAATTTACCTTTTGATGATTGGCATTATGGTGACGTCTTATATGGTATGTTTTTGATGTCTGTGAAGAAGTTTTAAATAAAAAACCATAAAAACATAAAATTCTTTGCAACCGGATAAAATAACATTTATTCATAGCATTAAAACATATAAAAAACTATGTTGGGGCCCAATTGTAAAAAAAATGTCACATAAGACGACATCAAAAAGTGAGATTTTTTACGAAGTTAGTGTCATTTTAATGACAGATTGCTTATTTTCAACATGATTAAAAAAAGATTCATTGTATGGATTAAACGAAATATGAATTATTACTGGTCAATAGAAAATAGTTGGGATTATTAAAATTAAGTTTTCCTTTTTCAAATAGAAGTAAAGTGGTCTAAACTGGTTCCGAGCAAAGTGAACCTTTTTGCTTGGCGTGCTCAAAGAAACCGGATTCCCACGGTTGATGTGTTGGCTAAAAGAAACATTGTGGTGAACTCTCCGATTTGCAAGCTTTGCGGGGACGATGAGGAGTCTGTTTCTCACCTTTTTACTAGATGTTTCTTTGTGATGGTCGTTTGGCAGTGGGTTGCAAGCTGGTGCAAGTTGTCTCCTATCTTTGCCTTCTCTTTCACTAATATCTTGGAGTTGTACAAAGGTTTGGAGGAAAGGAAAATGGAGTTTGTCCATGGCATTTTGCTTACGGCTTGTTGGTGCTTATGGAAGGAAAGGAACATTGTGGTGTTTCACAATTCTATCCCATCGATTGCCAAAGTTATTAAGGAGATCAAATCGTGGGGCACCCTTTGGCTCAATAATAGAATCAAGCGTAGTATAGACTGGGTTAACTGTTGTTACATGTAATTCTCCTTTTTCTTTGGTGTTGTGGTGTTGGTTTCCTTCTAGTGCCTTGCTAGAAGGCTGCCTTTGTTTCTTGGTGTTTAATAAAATTTGTTGTTCGAAAAAAGAGAAGTAAAGCATAGATGTGTAGGCTTCCCTCCATCATAACACCCGCACGAAATGAAATGACTTGAATAAAGTGTTGTTCATGTTGGTTCGCTAAGCATTAAACTTGTTCACGAACAGTTCATGGACATGTTACGAAAGAAAATTTTTGTCTATGTTCTTTCGCTAAGGAGTTGAAATTGTTCACAAACGTAGCCGAACATATACTATTTCGAAAAATAAAAATCAACATTCTTAATTTTAAACATTAGATGTAATCACCTTTAATAAATATATACTCAAACACAAAACAATTATCCCAATACTGTAGAAGTTAGAAAATAATAATCATAAATATAATTATCCCACAATAATGTACTAAAGATCCACCAACACAAATGAACGGACATGGCTTCGTTTATGGCATCTATTTATGCTCGTTCCTTTAACTAAAGGAACAAAATGTTTTGTTCATGTTCAATGAACTTTCTGCAGAACAATTGGCTAAACATTTAGTTCGTTTACGACTCTAGTAACATCAAACCCTACAAGATATTTTTTGAATTGCCGTTAGTAGAGTTGGTGGTTGGGAATCAAGCATGCCACTTGGCATTTGCATTTCTGCTTTAGTATTCTTTTATTTTTTTCTTCTTCTTGTTCTTGTTATCATTAATTTGTTTATTTCTCTAATTATTATTAGGAGCAAGTCGATGCATGAGTGTAATACACTAGATTATATTATGACTATTATTAGATCACCCATAACGCTCTTTCCTTGGGGTCTTCTTTCGCTGATGTGGAGGTGGCACGTCAGGCTTGTGACATTGTGACAAAGGCGCCCGTCAAAATCCGCACTTCAGCAAGGATGGGTGATGGTGAGGTCTACATTCAACATATATATATTGAACTTAAGATATTAAGTATCCTATGTACAAAGAAGAAGTTGGATGAATAGTAACCGTGAGGTGACACAATTCCTGTCCTATCACGTTGCATTGCCTGATTAATATTTTCAAAAATGTTTTTTTCATGATAAATATGTGTAAACGTAATATAATTAACAAAGAAGTTAGTGCGTAAATATATGTAACATAATCTTTAGGTATATGTTTGATTCTTAGAGCCTAAAGACAAATATCTTTCTTTGTTTAAGCTTTCTATTTTTTTTCTTCTTTTTTTTGTAATTTCTGGCTTTTCTTTTTTTCTTCATTTCTTTTGGTTTTTTAGTTTCCCTTAGTTTTAGTTTAACACAATTACGTTTACGTATATGATTTTTTGTAGTGTTGCATTCAAATAATATTACATGGATTATATTGCATTCGAATCAAAAAAAAAAATTTGCACCTTGTATTTCCTTTATTTTAGTTGTAATCGTAATTATAATAAAAATATTGTTTTAATTTTAAATTAGCGAACGGTTTCCCACAATAGTTTTACGACAACATCATTTTTCCACAGACTGAACTGCCAAATAAAACTATAACCACATGAAAGTTTAACATTTAAGGCAGTAGCATTTGATTTTCAAGAAGGAGAAGACATTGATGAGACATAGGATTCATTTATTAAGGTAGACCTCAGTGGTTGTATCTGCTTAGGTGATCTATCACTTAAAATGGACACAAATTTAGACATTGATGGTCTGGCTGATGCTTGTGACTGAATGCACATAAGAGATATCTCTATTAATTTATGGAAAAATTGCATGAAATAGGAAATAATCCCAACTTTTGCTCGTTCGCAAATAATAATCCCACCTTCCGAAATTGCAAGGAGCAGTCCCACCTTGTCATTATTTTGCACCTAACAGACCCTCCGTTAAAAAAAATTAACGACGTCAAATATTGATGACGTGGAAGCTGATGTGGAATTTTTTTTAATTTTTCTTTTTTTTCAATATCCAGTCATCATCACCTCACCACCACCACCACCTCACCACCACTCCACCACCACAACCACCCCATCACCACCATCAAATCCGCGAAACAATCATACGAGTGACACGTGCGATGCCAGCTTTGATTATACGCACTTTTGGGTCGAATCCGAGCTCAATTTTGGACAAATTCGTTCTGTTTGACTTTTTGGAGTCAAACTTCATGTATTTTGACTAAAAAATTGGACCCGAATTGGAGTTTGTTTGTGTTTGTAATTGATTCCAGTAGTTATAGTTTATTAAAACGAATCTACCGTAGGTTACAAAAACAATTTTCATTGAGTTTTGTTCACAATCGCGAAATGGGGGTGGTGAGCGTGTTCTTGAGCTCATCAATGGTGAAATCGTTAATCCTTAACGGTTTTCTGCAAGTCTGGTTCCATTAGCTTCGGTTTGAACTCGTGAATTCAATGGTAAAATCGGTTTCGAATTTCGTTCATGTTTGTGTGATTCACCATTATCAAAGAATGGTGTTCTTCAAAGAGCTCATCAATGGTGAATCACACAAACATGAACGAAATTCGAAACCGATTATACCATTGAATTCACGAGTTCAAACCGAAGCTAATGGAACCAGACTTGCAGAAAACCGTTAATGATTAAAGATTTCACCATTGATGAGCTCAAGAACATGTTCACCACCCCCATTTCACGATTATGAACAAAACTCAATGAAAATTGTTTTCGTAACCTACGGTAGATTCGTTCTGATAAACTATAACTACTGGAATCAATCACAAACACAAACAAACTCTAATTCGGGTCCAATTTTTGAGTCAAAATACATGAAGTTTGACTCCAAAAAGTCAAACGGAATGAATTTAAAGATGGGATTATTATTTGCAAAAATGTGAAAACTTGGGATTAAAAAGAAAAAAAATTTAAAAAAAAATTCCACATCAGCTTCCATGTCATCAACATTTGACGTCGTTAAATGTTTTTAACGGAGGGTCTGTTAGGTGCAAAATAATGACAAGGTGAGACTGCTCCTTGCAATTTCGGAAGGTGGGATTATTATTTGCGAACGGAGAAAAGTTGAGATTATTTCATGCAATTTTTACCTTAATTTATTCACATCTTCTTGTACATATTCACTTGTGTCTAGTGTAATATCAATTAGATTCACATTATTGCCGTTCTCGTATAGATCCCATGCCTGTCATACAAAAGTGTTGGAAATATGTGATGCTTATAATAAGAATATATGAAAGATATATGAGTGAATTACAATTTTTGTCCTTTAGGTTTGAACGTTTTGCAAGTTTTATTCTTTACCTTTACTTAATAACACTGGATGTTCTTTATATTGCATAAAGTTTTACTCAGTGTTCTTTGACTAAATTTGTTCGTTAGGTCAAAGGACAATCAATATAACTTTTATACAATATAAAGAACACTCGGTGTAAGGTTTGTTAGACCAAAGTAGGTGATAACTGATAAGTAAATGAGTTATTACTTATTAGCTTCATTTCCGTGAAATAAAGTGGTGGGCTGAGCTGTTTTAAAATACCAAACTTAACTTATTGACTAATTACTGGAATGGAGATAGTATTTTGTAGAGTTTGTACTAAGGGAACATTACTTCTGTTAGAAACAACTTCTTATGAATAGCTGATAGCGGTATTTCATATATATATTTAGGGACAAAATCCACATAGACATTGTCTTTTGAGCATTATATAATAATGACTTGGTAT
>JBCNJP010000011.1:10724782-10744266 GCA_039602395.1 Deinandra increscens subsp. villosa | reverse complement strand
ATTTTTGACCCAGGTCATTGTGTCATTATGTCAAAATGTTCAGATCATTGTGTCGTACTGTGTCAAAAACCGATAGTATATAGTGTTGCTATATATAGCAACATTATATATACTCTTTCGGTTTTTGGCGACACATATGAAACAATGATCTGAACATTTTGACACAAGTATATATAGTGATCTGCTATATATAAAATCGATAGAATACTCTTTCGGTTTCATTGCTATATATAGCAACACTGTATGCATTTTAAAGATAAAAAAAATGCTTGTTTTTATAGTGTAATTTTTTTTTAAAAAATAATGTCGTATGTGAAAGTTATCAATGTTTAAAGAAAATGGGGGAAGTAGATAAAAAGTCAACAAAAGTGGCTAAGACTAAAATACCACTCCTTCCTTTTTTATTAGATCAAGATCCAATTGCTGAAATTCCTTCTTATCTTTCTTACCCAAAACAAAATTCTCATTTAAACCTCTCCAGATTAAAAGATAATAATACCTATAGGCTATAGCAACATTTGTTAGTCACATCTAGTTCGTGCAAACCTAATTTGTATATTAGGTTATTAGGTGAAGAGTTATAGGAGAGAAAAAAACGTCTCTGGGGTTAATTCAAATTGCAGTTTCCATCCTTAACTTTCATAAAGTGCAAGGATAGTTATTATGCAAATCGTTAAAAAAAACATTTTTACATAACTAGCGGATAGTTAAGTTTTCTGTTAAGTAGGTGTAAAATGACCAAAATATCTCAGGGAATTTGCAAATCCTCGCCTATAACCAATTGCATTTTAGTCATTTTACACCTACTTAACAGAAAACTTTACCATCATTTAGTTATGAGGACGTTTTTCAAAGATTTGCAAACTCATTGGCTGCATATTGCATTTTATGAAAGTTAGGGATAAAAACGGCAGTTTGGGTAAATCCAGAAACATTTTTTTTTGGCAATTAACTCATTGGAAAAGATCTATAGAAAACCAACAATTTTTCAGAAAACCAAAAAACCAACATTTTTTTTTCTATAACTTCTTCATATATTAATAATTTTTAAAAAGAATTTCACCAAAAAATTTATAATTTTATTAGCTTTATTTATGGGAAAAAAATTTTAAAAATAAAAAGTTTAGTGATTTTTTATTAGTGCATCATGCAATAATACTAATAGTATTGCATAATGCATTATAACTAAAACTACTTAAAAAATAAAACTTAATTTAAATATGGACGTGGTTTATGCGAATAATGTAAAAAACAAAGAGTTGGCATTCATAAACCAATTTTATATTATTGTTGCATAATGCATTATTAATTTCAAGCTAAAATCCGAATTTTATTTTATTTTTTAAAAAACTCGAAAATGTTTTTAAAGTTTTTTCTTTGTTCAGTATTTTAAAAATCATGAAAGAAACATATAAAAAAAGTTTTAAGAAAAGTAATTTTTTTCTTGGTTTTTTGGTTTTTTATAAAATATTGGTTTTCTATAGAACCCAACCCATTAACTCATTAAGTGAATTTAGTTGTAAAAATATCTTTTCCTCAACGGTTTTTTTTTTCTTTCATAACAAGGTATGTTAGAAAACAAATTTGACTTGGGGTTACTTTTTAACGGGTATTGTAAAAAAAAAAAGTGCCTTTAAAATAGCTTTATGGTACAGTGATCATTGTCATCACGAACGATTTAGCAAAAGGAAATAGTATTCACTGTTTTAAAAAATTATTTATGGACAATAATCTAACAATGAAATAGTACTCACGTTTTAAAACCTTCAAGCAAATCAGTAACACCTACATAACCCAACCCTAGGTTGCGTGGCCCTCCTGAATCATTTCTAAAAAGTCATCACACATGGTTTTTACATGATTTGAGCCCATAATATTATGGTTAGAGAGCTACCAATTTACTACTAAGTTATCCCCTTTAGGCGTCATCGAATCGAATCAAACTTTGAAAATTTAAAACTGGATTCGAGTAAGAAAAACATCATATAAACATCTCGAATCAAATTTAGTTCTATTCGAATCGAATAAACTTACTCGAATTCGAATCAAATTTAGTTCTATTCGAATAAACCAACTAAGAGTAAGAAAAACATCATATAAACATCTCTAACTAATATCCATTTTGCATATATAGTATTTTCAATAATTCAACATCTCGAATCAAATTTAGTTCTATTCGAATCGAGTAAGAAAAACATCATATAAACATCATATAAAATTAGTCAAATTCGAATCGAATAAACTTACTCGAATTCGAATCAGATTTAGTTCTATTCGGATAAACCAACTAAGAGTAAGAAAAACATCATATAAACATCTCTAACTAATGTCCATTTTGCATATAGAATTTTCAATAATTCAACTGAACCTTTATTTAAAAATTTAAGCTCTAAAAAATTTGTAAAATCAACAAGTAAAAGATTTCAAACGTTAAAAAAAGTAAAATTATAAAATGTTAACAATAATTGCTCAAGTTAGTCCAACAATATAAATTATAACTCATAGATAGTGGCCCCAAAATAGATTATTGGATGGAAAGATGTCGATGGAACAATTGATAAAACTAAAGACTGCTATATTAAAACTTAAAAGAAACTGGAGTTTAAATAAACATCAATTTAAAGCCTATATATTTAGCTCAATAGAATTTATAAAATTTCTTATAAATAATAATTTTTTATTATATAGAAATATATAAATATATATAATATATATATATATATATATATATATATATATATAATTCTTATTTTGGTTATTCAAATCCAATTGTATTGGGGTTATAACTAAATTCGAGTTCGATTCACTTTTGAACTAGCTAGTCGAATCGATTTCGAATTATTAAAGTCCTATTAGGCTATCCGTAGTGGATGGAGCTTCTCATGTGCGTTATGCGCCATGTGGCGTCCACGTCATCAATATGGGCTCCATGGAAAAAGTGGTGTAGTGGTAACCCCGTATAACACCCCTCTAATTATTACCCAATTATATTATATATATTAATTTAAAAAATATATTGGTAAATCCATCCAATAAAAAAAAGAAAGAAAAAGCAGCCAATGAGAAGGAGGGGGAGGGGCGTGATGTTCATAACGCCGGAGAACCATTTGATTAACATGGCGTCCCGGGGGGTGGGTATGGGCGCTATAAGGGCGTTTTATTAGAGATTTTGGTGGAGATAACGTCCCACTACGGATAATCTTAATAATGAACACCCCTAACTCTCTAGGGACACTAAGTTCAACTCACACGCGCAGAATTCGAACCCACATCTATTGAATTAACTAAGGGCGTGCAAACCATTTGTACAATTTCGCCATTATGTAATGACATTTATAAAGTTAGAAAGAAGATGATTGTATTAACAAATGAGTTATGACAGGTGACAATGACAGGTGTTTTAACATTTTGCATTGAAAATGATCTTACAACTCATTGAAGGAGCTTTGTTAGAATTCGTTTATTATAAACAAGTTGGTGACTCGTCCTCGCTTCGCGACAGTACACTCATTTACCAGTCCATTCAAGTCAAAAATGTTTAGTATGGTCAAAGTATAAAACTATAAAGTAGTCGTGGCTAAAGTCGAAAACTCTAAAAGTATAATAATAAAAGAAGTTAGAAAATTAAGTAAAAAAAGATTAGTGTGGTCAACGTGGCTTAGGTCGAAAACTCTAAAAGTATAATAATAAAAGAAAGTAGAAAAGTTAAGGAGCATAAAACGTTTCGCAGTGAGCCACCCACTTACTCGTCAGTTTAAGTAATGACATTTTAATGTGGTCAAATTATTAAACAATAAAAAAAATAGTGTCCAAAGTCAAAAACACTAAAAGTATATTAAAAACAAGGAAAATTGGAAATAAATAATCCCAAGTTTCCTTGTTTGGTCGTTAGTAATCCCAAGTTTAAAAATAGTCCCCAGTGGTCCCACGTTTCAGTGTATTTGTTCTTAGTGGTCCCACTGTTAAAATCATTAACACCGTTAACACCTTTGATGACATGGCATGTGACATGGTTTTTTTATTTATTTAATTCCGAATTTCCATGTCAGATTAGATTTATCTTTTTTTTTTTAATTTTAACAAGAATCACGTATCCAAGCCCTAAATCGAATTCAAACACAGATCTCACAAAGTTACGAACCCTAAATCCACTCACTGGCTTCAACGAATTCGAACAGCAGGAGTTCATATGATTTCGCACCCTAAATCAAACAGCAGTGGCTTCAACCAATTCGAACCCTAGATCCCTACCTTTCTGTCCAACGATAAGAGGCGCCATCTTCTTCAATCTGAACTATGGTGGGAAGGTAATTGCAGAACCAGAAATTAAGTATGAGGGAGGCGAATCAAAGCTTGTAGAGATTGAGATCGATAAGCTGTCGTACTTCGAACTTCTGGATTACGTTGTAACATCCGTATGTTTCAAAAACCTGGAAACTCGACCCACATCCAGATCCAAGATTAAAACCCAAATCTAAATACCCTAAATGGTATATTACTCTCTTCCAAATGATAGTACTCTGAAAAATGGTGAACGTGGGCGAAATCCGCGTGCAAAACCGAGTTATAACGAAGCGGGAATCACGAAAACAAGTTTGGTGTTAGTTGTTGATAGCAAAGACGCGTTTTCCCTTCAGAACTCATCCCACATCGCCCATAATACAATATGTTTCCTTCATTTCGCACCTATAAATACCCTTGTTGGGTCCCTAATAGCTTGCAACTCCTAGTTTGAGTATAAACAAGTGGAAAAACCAAATTTTGGTGGTTCCACAAACACATTACCCCTTTGGGTGTCGTGCGTAGTAGCTTTTTATGTTCTCGGCGAGGAGGTGCTGCCTTTCGAGATTGTCTCGATTGAAAAGCTTCTTTGAGGTAATTCTTCTTTTTCTTTATTTCTTTATTTCTTTCTTACGTTCTTTTCTTCTTTTCGTTATTCGTTAATCTATCGCTTTCTTAGTTTAATTAGTTTAATTTAGGTTCTTAGTTAGGTGTTTTAGGCTCGTTTAGGTAGCCTTGCTAAGGCTCGTTCTTAGAACGCCTAGCATTGTTAAGGCTTGTCCTTTGGACAACCTATCTTTGCAAAGGCACGTCATTAGGACGTGTTGTCTTGCTTAGGCCGCCTTTAGGCTTGGTGTAGTCTTGTAGAGGCTCGTTAGGCCCAACAAGTCCAACCTATAATCATGTTTAATTTCATCTAAACAGAAGTTGTCCCTGACAGTGACGACAGTGAATATCTTGATGCAGAAGACGATTCTACATCTTTATCCATTGGTTATGGTCGTGGGAGAACAACTATTCCTGCTAAAGATGACCAAGAGGTATATTCGTCAAACCCAAAAGTTAACGCTTTTATGCATGAACAATTGGGGATTTAGGTTTGTTTTTCACAAATCATCAATCGGACCAATTCTTAATTCAGGTTTTGAACATAAATACCATTTTAGGATTTCAAAAGCCTTAGAACCAAACCTATTCTTTGATCAAACATAATTAGTGATAGTACTCGAGACGTGAATGACATGTAGTAACTGGAAGGGTGTCATAACCTATTAGGCCAAAGCATGTCTAGTAACGTTTAAGGTATTGTTACTCTTAAAAGTTAAATTTTTCAAACTTCAATTAATAACATTAAAACTGATTCCCCAAATGCATAAGAGCTTAGAATCCATATTCCAATATTCATGTCGCCCCTTCTATTATTTTAGGATAAATCTTCGGGAGTAATCCTTTCACTTTCACTTTTCGCTTCGTGGACTTAACTTCTAATCCAAGTGAGTAATCCTTGCCCCTTTTCTCATTTTCTCATTTTTGGGATTGCAACATGTATCCTATTTTAAAGTGTTGTCTTTCAAGTTTATCATTTACCATGCGTATGTGATCTATGTGTGAATTATGTGTTATGTGACTTCTAGCATGATTTGTCAATATGTGATTTTCAAAGGCTTTCATGTTTATCAAAGGTTTTCATGTTTATCATTAGATGTCAAGTATGTCATGGTCATGTCTGTCATGTCTTTCATTTGGCATAAACATTAACTTAAGGCCTGGGGTAACAAAGGTAGATCTATTGGTTGACAACCTACTCAACTTGACCGGTTTGGTGTTGGGTGTTTGGAGCCTGTTTCATTATTTCATTTAGACTAACCTGCGGGTTAGGGAATCTAGCATATGTCATTGAGGTTTTTTTATGCCTAGTCTTTCATGTTGTCATTTATACTAATATTGGTAAAGTTTAGTCTTTCATATTGTCAATATCTTCCAGCATGTTATATTTCACTTATTCTATCATATGACACGTAACGCATGTTTTCAAATATATGATATGTATCAAATTGTGGTTACTCACCAACTATTAATAGTTGACCCACCCCCCCTTTATTTTATACATGTTGCGGGCTAAGGTGTCGATGTTTCAAAATACTATCTGTTGATACCTGATATGTGCGTCGTGTGAAGTATCAAGCAATGTACAAGATCAAGTCAAATTAGGTCTGCCGAACCTGGGGTTCGGACTGGCCGAACCTGGGGTTCGGACTGGCCGAACCTGGGGTTCGGACAGGGATCGGCCAGCTGAGTATAAATAGTTGTTTGGTCTTTGTAATAAGGAGTTCTGAGCGTGTAAGATTTCTGCTAAGTGTGTGTTTCTGAGAGTGTTCTCCGTGTCTGTGTTTTTGAGTGTTTACTGATTGTAATTGTTCGTTGTGATCAATAAAACAATCGGTCAATTACGTTTCGATGTTCGAATAGCTAGATCGAGTAGACGATCCGATGCTCACGCATTTTCAAGTGATATCAGAGCTTTCTGGTTCACTCTACTGATCTGTGGTTGCTATTTTGGACTTTTGGAGCGTTTTTAGTGTTTCTCGAGTTTGTATTTGTGTTTTTTGCATCAATTCTATCGAGTGTTTTGTGTCAAATCTGCTTCTAAACCATTTTTATCGGTTTTTCTGATCCACAGTAACGAGTTCCGTCAAAATCAGTCCATTTTCGCGCGTTTTTGAAAAATGAAGTCGAGGTTCGGAGGTACCTGGTCAGGTTCGGAGTAACTGCTCAGAACTTCAAGTTCGGTCGACGTTCGGTCCATCTTCGGTGAGAGTTCGGAGGTTTGGTCTAGTTCGGTCGAGGTTCGGAGTTAGATCGGTGCGAGATCGGAGCTAGATAGGTTCGGTCGAAGTTCGGACAGTTGATTTTGATTCGGAGCAGGTTCGGACGAAGTTCGGACTTTGGATTTAGGTTCGGACAGAGTTCGGAGGTCAGTGTTAGGTTCGGAGCAAGTTCGGCCGACAGAACTCAAATTTTTTCAAACGATGTCGGAATTTCAAGCGTTTGCTGCAATGCAAAGTGCAATGCAAACCATGTTGAATCTTGATAATGAAATCGGAACAAGTCATAATGTTCCCAAATTGTTGAAGCTAGAAGATTTTCAAAATTGAAAGAAACGGTTTTCTGCATACATCAACACAAATGATATTGATTTATGGATTCCGATTCGAAAGTTGTATGAACGACCAACTGAAGAAGGAGATTATAAAGAACTTCAAGATTTTGATGTTGCTGAAAGAAAAAGTTATGAGCTTGAAAAGAAAGTTTATGGTTATCTTACAATGGCTTTACCTACCGAACTGTTACATCAATTCAACACTTGTAAGAAATCAAAGCATATGTGGGATGCTCTCTCAGCAAGATGTGAGGGTAATGATGATTACAAGAAGAGTCGGAAGGAAGTGTTGAATAAAGAATTTGATAATATTCAAAATTATGAAAATGAGAATATTAGTGCTCTCGTTTCACGGTTTTCACATCTAATTAGTGAATTAAAGATAGTTGGTATTGAGAAATCTAATGCTGATTTGAAGGAAAAGATTATGGAAGCTTTACCTGAAAATGGGAGAATTATGTTTTGTTGCTCACCATGATAAGGATTATATACAATGACGTTTCACGAGCTTACTGGAAAATTTCATGCTCGAGAAATGGAAATGTTAAACTCAAAGAAGTCAACTGCTACTTTGCAAAATCCTGAATTGTATCATGGTGAGAATACGGCAAGCATGAATGCTAAAGCTAAACCAAGTCTGAGTTCTGCACCAAGTACAGCTTTCTTGACTGGAATTTCTGATAATTCTGATAACAAGTCGTCACGGGGTTGTAGCTTTACAATTCCAAATTTTTCAAGTCAGAATGCTTTTTCTGCTGAATCAACAGATGATTATGCTAAAATGATTTCTGCATTGATTTCATCATCTTTTGGTTTGATTATCAAGAATGTTGCTGATGCAAAGTTAACCAGCGATGATCTTGATGCTCTTGATGATGATCAACTAACTGAATTGGATATATCTTGGCAATATGCTATGTTATGTCAAAGATCGAAGAGGTTCTTCAAGAAACATGGAAGAAATCTTTCTGGTGATAAATTGGGTTTTGACAAGTCTAAGTTAAAATGTTATAAATGTTCGCAGCTTGGACATTTTACCAAAGACTGTCAACAGGCACATGCAAGCAAACCTGGTTTTACTCAATCACCCAAGCCTGGTTTTACTCAACCATCTACTAGTAACACAAGCAAGACAACAGCGTTGACAGCTCAACATGATGGTGTTTATGATTGGGGTCAACATTTTGGATATGATACATCAGCATTAATTGTCACACATGACCAAGATGATTATTATTCTGATTCGAGTTCATATGATTCTGCTGAGACTGAGAAATTTGAGTCTAAAATTGAAGCCTTGATGAAAGAAAAAAAAATTTTGATTGAAGAAGTCAAGAGAGTTTCGGCTGACTTACAAAAGGATTAGTTCGGAGTTGGGAATTTCTAAGGAAAATGAGAAGGAATTGGGTCTGAAGAATGAATGTTTGCTTAAAGAGATCAAATTGCTGAATGAAGTTTTAGAAATTTCTAAACAAGATAAAAGGGATGTTGAAGCTGCAAAAGCTAAGATCTGTGAAGAAAGGGATGAGTTGGTGAAAGAAGTCAAGAAATGGAAGGATGAAGCGGAGGATACTGCTTCTGATTTCACAAATTTGTTTGATAAATCAAAAGTCAAGCTTGATCTGCTTACAAAGAATGTTGAAGAATCAACTGCTAAGATTGAAGCATATCAAGTTGACATGGAAAAGTTGTTAGATGAGAAGCGGGAGTTGGTTCGGGTAAATAAAGTTCAAGCAGCGAATTTGGAGATTCAAAAGCGCAATGAAGATAAATTGAAGAAGGAATTATTTGAAGGCCTTGATAATCTTCGCATGCAAAAATTTGAAACTCACAAGGTTGCGAAGCGATTGATTGCTAAAGAAAAAGAATTTGCTGAGGCTCAACAGAAAATTTCTGATCTAAAAATTCAAGTTCTGGATGCTAATCGATTGCTTAACAATGTTTCAAATTCTCAAGTTTTCACAAGCTTCTTAGCTAATGATGCAAATTTTGAGAAAATGTTTGATAAGACTGCATCACCTCCTGCTCATATCAAAGAAGCTTTCAAAGATAGTGAAGGAACAAGTTGATGAGTTTGATTATTCAAAGGTTTCATCATCTACTGTTGAGGATGAGAAAGTTGTGACGAAAAAGAAGAACAGGAAGAATAAGAAAAAGAAGGAAAAGAAATCTAAAGTTTCTCCTGCTCCAAAATTTGTATCTGGTTCATCTTCTGCTGATAATGAGAAGTCGGCTACTTCAAGTGACAAGCTTAAGTCACAATCTGGATTTGATGAAAAGATCTTTTATGATCAGAAGAATGTAACTGAAGTGAAAGCTGAATTTTCTCGTTTAGCGAAGAATGGACATTTTACCACCTGAGGAGAAGATTTCTGGAAAGCATGTGGGATTGGGTTTTCACGGGATGAAAGATAAAGCTGAGAAGGCTCCAGAATCATCATCTCAAGATTTGAAGAAATTGAAGCTGAAACAAGTGAAGAAGGATGTGTTTAAAGCTGAAAAAGTTCAACCTGAGAGATTCTACAAGCTCAAAGGTTCTGATCAGCTTTTCTCTGATAAAGAATTTCCTCTTCATTGTGTTGATGCTCGAAAGATTTCTGAAGTTTTTGTGAAAGCTCAAGTTTCTTCTGAAAGTTCTCAATCTCGAAGCCCTACATCCAAATGGGTACATGATCACAGGCATCAGGTATATGATTCTCATTCTGATCATGTTCGAGATATTCATGTGTGTTCTTCGCAGGTACATCAAAAGTGGGACAAATCAACACGAATCTGTTATATTTGCCGCCGAACAGGGCATATGGCAAAAGCATTGTCCACTACCTGCTGATTCCACCCAAAGATTTCATAAGAAATCTGTTTTTGGTAAACCTGCCCAACACAAAGTTCTTTGATGAACAAGGCAGAGTTTTTGATGACGTTGAACCTACATTCTTTCATAAACAAAAACGTTTTGTTCCAATGTTTTCAAAGGTTCAAAGTGTAGGTTCATCATCACAGTCACCTGTGATAAGTTCATCTCAAACTGTCTTACCAACACAACAACAATGGAAACCTAAGGTGGTTTCTAAGCAAAACAAGGACACTGGTCGACCAGAAGCAATTCGCTTCGGGTCATTTATGGACTAATTAGTTTGACCAGTGTGCAGGTACTTCTAGAAGACCTATCGACGATTGCAAAGTTGTTGATGGAGGAGTATTCTGCTTAACTTAAATTTCATGATAAATCTTTCTAACCTGCAAATTTTCTGAATTCTAAATCTGCAAACTATCCGTGTTGATTGATCGCTTTTCTTTGACTTACAATTTTTTTCTCAAAAACCCAAAAATAGAGTTTTGTTTTTGTGTAAAATGAAAATCCAAAAATAGAGTTTTCATTTTAAGGGGGAGAATGTGTAGGAGTAATTGAGAAGAAGCATGTTATGGGAAGAATGTGAATATATGCCAAATATATAATGAAGGAAGGTGAATACATGCACAATATAAAATTGTGAGAAATTGATCATTGGGAAATGATGGTACATTGGCTTACGTATCTGACTCATGGATAGAGTAGATGAAAGAGCCATAAGATCATTGTTTGATATGCTTGGTAGGCTCGGCAAATCAGAAAGTATTCAGATGTGATATACACTAAATACTAATGCTTGACCATGTGGATAACATCTTGATGCATATTTCATGACACAAAAAGAAAAATAAGTGTGAAATTCAAAATGAGAAGTCACTGTGTATACATGTGTTCTTTTTGCAAAGATTTAAACTTGTTTGATTTTCTTTATTTTGTCAAACGATCGGACTTTCTCTGCGTATCGAAAGATCGACCTGATCGTTGTTCGTTTGACGTTCTGCTTTATTTTCTTTGGTGTTTCGTATAACTCATCGGACTTTCTCTGCGTGTACGGGAGTACCGACCTGATTGTTGTTGGGTTATACAATTTCAACTTGTTTTATTTTCTTATTTTGTTAAATCTGAGGCCTTATCTGCGTATCGAAAGATCGACCTTAAGGTAGACGATTTAACGCTCTTATTTCTTTTTGCATGGAACACAGTTGACGATATCATGAAAATATTATGCGTTGTGAAAAATCACAAGTGCTGTCACACAAACGGAAAAAGAAAGAAAAACTGAAAATGTCTGATTATGTCTGATAGTGTGGGATACACTGGTCAAAGCAAATCTAATCAATACCTTAACATATCCAAATGTTATGAGTATGATTCTGCCTGAGTTTAAGGTGGACAAATTATACCAGCAATCAGCATGACTTATGTGCTTCGATTAATTGAAATTGAAGTGCAGTTCAGTGCGTTATGTTCAATATGATCCCATATAGTGATCTTTCTCATACCAAAAATAGTGTTTGATTCTGTATTGCAATTTCATTTCATTTCGGAAAATAACAAAAAGATTTTCGGTGTGTTTTGGCATAAACTTTGAAAAATCAAAAAGATTTTGTTTCTGCTTTATTTTCGATCTGATCAACACGTGATACAAATCAATTTTTCAAAATCATATCTTGGAGTCTCAAAGAGACGTTTTGCGCCAAGATTATTTAAATGTTTGAGCAGGTTGCTATGTGCAAGATATCACGACTTCAAGTCTTCTGAAGCTGTTGATAAAAGACCAGAGATACACTAAGGTTTTGTCAAGTATTCAAGATCAAGCTACGATCGAGTTGAGGAGGAGTTTGTTTGAAGATTCATTTCATTGAACGAACGGATTCTACACTTGAGGGGGAGCTTGATTGAAGATACAAAGTTGATGATGTTGAAGAGATACTGCACACGACGAGGGGGAGTTTGTTGATACCTGATATGTGCGTCGTGTGAAGTATCAAGCAATGTACAAGATCAAGTCAAATTAGGTCTGGCCGAACCTGGTCCGAACCTGGAGTTCGGACCGGCCGAACCTGGGGTTCGGACAGAGGATCGGCCAGCTGAGTATAAATAGTTGTTTGGTCTTTGTAATAGGGAGTTCTGAGCGTGTGAGATTTCTGCTAAGTGTGTGTTTCTGAGAGTGTTCTCTGTGTCTGTGTTTCTGAGTGTTTACTGATTGTAATTGTTCGCTGTGATCAATAAAACAATCGGTTAATTACGTTTTGATGTTCGAATAGCTAGATCGAGTAGATGATCCGATGCTCACGCATTTTCACTATCACATAGGGCTTTTGGACCTAGTTTAATAAATATATTGTATTTGTTATCAATATGTGGTGCATCGTTGTATTTTTTTAATGTTATCAATGAAATTCATTATTTAACTATTGTCACTAAATTAGTTGTCATGAGCTTATGGGCAATCTAATCATGCCCTAACGTTTCCGCCGTCGGTTGGGGTGTGACATACGTAATGGAACTCGATAGAATGACATACAAATCGAAGGAACACGAATGCTTGTATTGGCTTCATCCAGACACCAAGATTGAAGATTACTTGTTTCAACTTAATGATGATAAAGATGTAAGTGATATGCTTTATATTGTTGTCCGGGTCTTGTAGTTCCACGCCCAGCAACCCTTTTCACTGAGACAATTTCGTGGTTGCAGTATAGGTTGCCATCCAACCCAAGATTAATAATCTTGGGTCTGTTCTTCGAACCTGATGTAGAAGAAGAAGCAGCGCTCATCTTGGTTGTTAATGGGAATCTGATGTCGAACAAGAAGCAGGGCTGAGTTGTTGGTTCGTTGATTCGGAGAAGAAGATGCTATCATCGTTGATTATGCATCGTTGATCTCGTAGAAGAAGAAGAGAACCAACGATGTCGATTTAGGGTTAGGAGAACCTGATGTGGTAGAGGAAGAGAAGCAGCGATGTCGATTAGGGCTTGAAGAAACTTGGTCTGCGTTTCAATTTGAGGGAAAAAGAGAGTGGTCTGACTTTTAATTTCGGAAAAAATTAAAAAAAAAAGATAATATTGATATGCCACTTGGAAATTGAGATTAAAAAGAAAAAGAAAAAAGCCAAGTCATTTGCCACGTCATAAAAAAAGTTAACGGTGTTAGTCTAGTTAACGGTGGGACCACTAAGAACAAATACAGTGAAACGTGAGACCACTGGGGACTATTTTTAAACTTGGGATTATTAACGACCAAACAAGAAAACTTGGGATTATTTATTTCCATTTTTTCTGAAAACAAAAGTAGAAAAGTTAAGGGGTATATAATGTAAATTCTAAAAGTTTTTGTGGTCAAAGCATAAAACTATAGAAAGGATAAAAAAAAAAGGTAGAAAAGCTAAGGGACAAAACGTAAAAGTCTAAAAGTTTCTTCGTCAAAGTATTAAACCAATGTTGTAGAAATCGCGATTAATCGGTGATTAATCAACGATTAATTGCTTGACGGTCCCTCGCCGTCTACGATTAATGGTTTAACGGTCAGTTGGTCAACGACGGTCAACATCGGTCCTTGGCGGTCCTTGGCGGCCTTGACGGTTAGCCAAATTTTTTAATTAAAACAATAAAAACTTAAAAAATTATAGTTTTTGACTTTAATATTGTAGTTTTTGACTTAAATGTATTTGTTTTTTGGCATTATTAAACGTATTCGACTTTGTTATTGTAGCTTTTGACTTAAATGTTTATATAAGTACTAGTTTATTTCTTTTTAAGGTTATTTACTTATTAATTATACTAGGATATTGCCATGTTGAAATATGTACATGTATATATATATATATATATTATATATATATATATTAGAGAGATAAAAAAGAAAAATTAAAATCAAAGTTGGACAACAAAAAAATATTATATAGGTATTTTACTAAAAATACTCAGGTTTTCCAATATTTAATTATTTAGGAGGTTTTCCAATGATCCTCTACATATATATATATATATATATATATATATATATATATATATATATGTGAAAAGTTCATTGTAGACACCCCCATAAGTGTAGACAGGTAGACACCCTTTTTCACCATTAGATCTCTTGATCTAATGGTTGTGATTAATTTTCTTTTTTCTTTTTCTCTTTTTTCTCATTAATTAGAAACTTTCAAATGTGAAAAAGAGCTATTTCACATGCGAAAGTGTCTACAATGAACCTCACCCTATATATATATATATATATATATATATATATATATATATATATATAGGGAAAGAGTAAATTGGAAACCATGTTGAGTTGAGGAATCTTTGAAACCCACTTTTAAACCCTTGATCATGTTCATCCTATGGTTCACATTTATTCTATCTTTTTCATTTATTTTATACTTCATAAAGTTATGACATATATGCTAGAAGGGTAGAAAGGTAATGTGGTCATCTATTTTTTTATTATTACTCAGACTTGTCAGTGTAATCTACAACCTACTCTTCCTCTCCATTTTCTTTAATTTTTCAAAATATTCATTAGATCTTCATTCATCTTCAACCCAATCTTCTCTCTAAAAATATAGATAAACCATGATCCTCCATTAGATCTTCATTCATCTTCAACCCAATCTTCTCTCTAAAAATTGTTACATGCGTAACTCAAATAAACGTGTTTTCTGATTTTTGTCTATATAACACATGTAACATTACATATGTTACAAACTGTTATATTCGAGCCTCAAATAAACTTGATTCTCTATTTTGCTATATAACATTTGTAACGTTACATATGTTAAGAGTTGTTACATATGTTACAAGTTATTACATGCATAGCTTAAATAAACTTGTTTCTTGATTTTTTTTCAATATAACATGTGTAACATTTTACATATATGAACTGATAAATTTATTTTTCTTCGTAGGTGAATGGTTTTTTGCATCAAAGATGAAAATGATTACAAAGTATGGAAGCGTAAACAGTTTTTATATGTTTTTTTATTAGGTTGTTATATTTTTTAATATTTTAGTTCGTATGAAACCTTTTGTTACATTTATTGTTGATTGTAATGTTTTCTTATAAATCAATGAAATATATTTTGTCAATTTCTTGTTTACACCAGACCCATAAAAGTTACGTATGTAACATTTCATATCTGATAATTAAAACACCGCAAAAAGAATTTAAAAAATAATAGAGAAAAAGTAAAAGTAAAAAAATATATCTACAGATTTTTATTAAAGTATAAAACGAAAAAAAAATGTATTGTAATATTAATAAAGTAAGTGAGAAAAACTATTATTAAATATAAAGTAGAGAGGAGTACCTTTTGTCCTTTTGTCTGATTGAAGGAGAACAAGAGACATGAGTAATGTCTATTTTCCCCTTTTGTATATCATAGAAATGGGTGATGTGGAGCAAGGATAACCTTTCATTTGGGTTCTTTGGTTTCCTTCTCTTAAGAGGGTTTCTATTTTAACCCTCCCCTATATATATACTTTTGTAATAATTTAGGGTCTCCGATTAATCGCTGATTAATCACGATTAATCCGATTAATCGCTTAACACCAGTCGACCGTCGAGCTACCGTCAAGCGATTTCTGCAACCTTGTATAAAAGTATAAAAAAATGTCGTGGCCAAAGTCGAAAATTCTTAAAGTATACTAAAAACGAAAGTACAAAAGTTAAGGGGTTTAAAACGTAAACGTCTAAAAGTTTCATGGTCAAAGTATAAAACTATAAAAAGTATATTAAAAATGAAAGTATAAAACGTAAAACTCTTAAAGTCACGTTCTTAAAGTAATAAATTAAAAAGTAATAGTGGCCAAAGTATTTCAAAACTTGACATGGACCAAAAGTGTAATAAAAAATGACATGGACTAAAAGTTTAAAAATAAGAAAATATTGTGGCCAAAGTAAAAGAAACTAAAAATTAACATGGACTAAAAGTGTAAAAGTGAGAAAATATTGTGGCCAAAATAAAAGAAACTAAAAATTCACTATTAATAACCAATTCCTATTGTTATATATATAATACTCAATAGTTCACAAAGGAGATAAAAGTTAAGCAACTAGTGCCCTAGCCCTTCTTGAACACTTTACATGAAGCAGCCTCACACACTATGAGAGCACTACTCCTCAAGCTCATAAGAGAGGAACCCCATTTAGATCCATTCATACATGTTTCCCTCATATGCATCCTAAGACCAAAATGTTAGCTAGTGGTCTGAGTGTTGATCTTCTTACCAACGCGTCGGTCAAGAAATTCACGGATGTTTCTTTCTAAGCAGACATCTTGACATGCATGAAAATGTCAAAACGAACATCCTAATCAAATCATGTCGGTACTTGAACCCCACGAGCTTTCTACAATGTAACACATGCTTCTTAAAATATCCAAACACATCTTTCGACAAACATGGTCTAACACCCCTGCCGACCTTACAAAGATATTGTCCACTTTGCCCTCGATGGATATTCCATCCAGGAACTCACGGTTTTGTTTTCACTCAACGAGTTGCTAGTCTAGGCTAAACACGTCTTGGTAGAAAAGTTTTTCACATCCTATAAGGAAGGTTTCGTTCTCCTCCTCAACCAATGTGTCACTTACATCTCCACCCTCCTTAGGGAGCCCAACATCATCGCTGTCACATTGGCCCAACCTCTGTCTCTAATATCATTCGTTAAAACCCAAGCCAACTATACCAAGATATTGTCCGTTTTACCCCTTGAGGGATAGCTTATTCATAAACTCTTGATTTTGTTTTCACCCGGCGAGTTGCTCGCTCAGGTCAAACACGTCTTGGTAGAGTAGGTTTTCACCTCCTTATAAGGAAGACTTCATTCTCCTACTCAACCAATGTGGGACTTACACATGGCATATTTCACCAACTAGAAATAGGGGAATCATAAGGTCGTATTTAAGGATAGCACGATACTCCAACGGAGACATAAGTTAGCCCCGCCCATCTATTGGGGTAGCAAGAAGAAATCTTGAGCATGTAGTGCTTGTAGAAACTTCAAACCGGATTTTTGTCTAATAAACATGTCAAAATGTACTTCCATATCTTGAACAATATTACTAAAAGTGGCACTCGCTAATGCATGTTGGGCTTTAGGAGGTGGTGTCCATGTTAGTGAAACCGTTGAAGCCAAATCATGGAATCGTATTACGAAGACAAGACAAAGCACAAGCATAATCAAAATCCATGACACATATGCCACTGTGTCGTAAGATATGGTCATGTAGCAACCAAGATTTGGGCCCTTGATACCACAAAGACATAATTGAGTGAAATGAAAATTAGTAAACGACGAATGCATAAAATTATTTTTTGTATTTAGACCTATAATAGATGTTGATAAATGGTTCCCTATTTTGGAAATTTTATAGGATAATTTAGTTTGCACGAAATCTTGACTTATGTGTTCTAATTGGAAAGTTGGAAGGTGCTAGTATCCATTATATGTATAAGGATGAAGGTTGGTTTATGTTTTTAACGTGCCACAAACAAGTAAATAACGTATTTGTGCCTAATTTGTTTAGTTTTACCAAATTTTTTGCATCAACTTTTGCTACAAATAAACCGATTCATAAATCATAATTAGATTTGTGTTCCTTATTCAGTTATTTGTACAAAAATATGTAGGTATGAATTTTGATTCAATGAACCAACAAATTAAGCATTATGTTTATTTATGGAAAAATTGATACTAATAAGGGCATGAGTTATACTCATGTCATGTTAAAGGTTAACATGCGTCACGTAGGCGCTGACTGGATTCTAACACCACTTAACATAGAGGGGGTATACTCCATGTGGTATGATATGGTGTGGTGTGTGAGGTGTCAAGATGTGAATGAGTGGTTTTTCTTAAAACTTTTGAATGTGTGTGTGATTGTGTGTGTTTGGCGGCGTCAAAATGTTGGCGCCATGAATTTGGCGCAACAAGTTGGCGATGGTTGGCGGAGGTGGGGGATGATCTGGGGGCGCATGTGCTGCCACCTCATGGTTGGCACCGTGAAGAAACACCCATACCGGGTGCCCTAATCCTAACTATTGCTTACTGGCCAAAAATAATCTTACATATATTTTTGTACATAACTAGTCTTATAAATACACCCTGTTTTTTCTAATAATATTTTCCGTTAAAAAAAACCAACCCATTAGTTTATGATGACGTGGATGACTAATGTAAACTTCTAGAATGTAGGGACTATTTTTGTAGTTCATATAAAATGTAATTAAAAGAAAAAAAATCAATCAACTCCTTCCGCTTCTTCCTCAGCCAATTCTCCACCGGCGTCCCCTGTTTACGCGACGAAAGTTCCACCGGAGGTCGCCAGAGTAAAGTTCCAGGCCGTGGTGGTGGTGTGTTTCTGGAGGCGATTTTAATCAAATAAGAATGAGACACAATTTCGCTTGTACCTCAAAATTCGGATGATCAAATTTGAATATTATAGAACCAAATTTAATAAGTACTGATGAGTTTTCAGAGAATCACCATTGATGAGCACCAAGAAGAAGATGACCGTGACTCTACAAATCTCAATCAAACTTCAATCCAATACTTGCTATAACTCGAGATTGAAATCCGAACATATAGAAATCAATTTTGATGTGTATTGTTAAGTTTGTGAAGGTTCTCTGTTGTGAACACAGTGGTGTCAACGAAGAAGACAATGAACTGATGTGTTTAATTTGGACCTAAATTTGATGCAAATCACACAATTGATCACAACAATGAATTAAAAAAACTAGAAATCGAACTGTATGAGATCAATTTTGAAGAACAAAACATGAGTTTTAAGTGATTTGAAAATAGGAGAAGAAGCATGCGGCGAAGGAGAAGAAACCGGTGGCGGAGGCGGAGGAAGTTGAACGCTTGGGAAGATTCTGGAGGTGGAACGGAGATGGGGTTGCCGGAGATGGGGTCACCGGTTGCGGGTTTCGCAAGACGGAGACGGGGTCACCAGTTGCGGGTTTCACCGGAGAAGAAGGTGTTTTTCTTTATTTTTATTTAAATAAAGTTTACATAATGACACGATTGGTCCCCCAAGAGTTTGAATAATGACAATATTGGTCCTCCACATCATCACAAACTAACGAGGTTAGTTTTTTTAACGAAAAAGATTATTAAAAAAAAACATGCTGTATTTATTAGACTGATTATGTACAAAAATATAGATAGGATTATTTTTTGCCAATAGGCAAT
>JBCNJP010000011.1:10571073-10724282 GCA_039602395.1 Deinandra increscens subsp. villosa | reverse complement strand
GCATGGGGGCTAATGATGCTTAAATAGGGAGCTAATTAGGGTTTGGCTGGAAACATACTTCATAGCATATCGCCTGGGGCTTTGTGAAGCTCTAGGTGATACGGCTAGTGCTTCCCCGGGTAACTACTTTGTTGTTTCATCGTTTCGGGTGCTCGGTTTGTCGTTTTTTGGTGTTTTCAAGTCTCGTTTTCTCCCAAATCACCCAAATAATGGCCCCCACCATGTTCATTACATTAAATCCACTCAAAATGATAACAAATATGTTACGTAACACTAATATATGCATAATTTAGGTCAAACATGCAATTTTGGTCGGTTTTGCCGTACTTATCACTTTTAAGCAATTCACCTATGAGTTGTGACTTGATCAAGTGTGTGATGACTCGTAATATCATGTGTGATCATAAGTGACTATAAGACTCATAAATATGACAAATCTGATATATGATACTTGAAAACGTGATCTCCCGGTTAAAATTGAAATCGCGCGGGATTTACCGAACATTCACCGTTTTCGTTCTAAACCTCAAATCATTGCACGTCCTTGCTAGTATTCACTTGTATGCTTAAATAGTATCACATACAAGTCTCGTACATGCTCTGATTGCTTGAGTTCTCGGTTAAACGTTATTGGTGACGTGTTCGCGTAAAATTCGAAATAAGAGTAAATCAAATCAATAATCATAATAACGAATTAAATCACATCAAATGAGGTGTAAAACATCATAGAAAACATAAATCATCATTTATTATCGATCACGGTACGGTTTACATGAATTCGGGTCGAATCTGACAAATCGGAAAACCCGAAATGTTACAGTCTCCCCTACTTTTGGAAATTTCGTCCCGAAATTAAGAAACAACACAAGAGAAACAACTAAGCAAACAACTGGGGATATTTGGCTTTCATCTGATCCTCTTAGATACTAACACTTTACGAATTGCAGCAACAGTAAGTATATATGCAGAGCCAAAATGTAGTCACCAAGCAAATATCATAATTTAGAAGTATTTAGATTATATGGGATAAAGTTGTTAAATAGACAGTATAGTAATACACCTATGATCCTTAAAGATAAACAAAAAGTTGTAAGGCAATGTTTCTATCCTATATAATTACTGATTAGTGAGTTTCAAATGCTAAAAAAAACCTCATAATTTGACTGCTCAACATAGCAAATGTGAACAATAAAGGTTCAAATTTAAAGAAAGAAAATATAAAGGAATAACATCCCAAAAAGCGTGCAATCAGATAACCCACAAACATTATGCAGTAAGTAGACATAAATTTTTTTCAATCTCAATTAACCAAATAAAAAGATTTCTTGAAAAGAAATCTTCAAGAAATTAGAGAATATGAATGTCATAGAGAAAGCAATTGGGTCACCCATATTCAGAGCAACCTAAATAAAGTGAAGAAAGAGTTAATTACTTCTAGATTGAAAGATATGACATTAAAGGATACAGGGCTCCCAAAATAAAATACAGCAAGAGCACCCATGTCGAGAGAAGCCTCTGACATTCGAATTAATAGTTTTATACAAATAAAAGATCTCAATAACACATTGGAATGAACAGATAATGATTTCGAGGTCTGAATTACGCATTCGAATGAATAGCTTTCAAGACTCACAATTAGGGTTAATCAAATATCCTACTTAGTGAAAACTATCAATTGCGATTAATCAACTCTCAAACATACCTAAAACACATAGTAAAGAATTCATACGCCGCTAATACTAATACTCAAATACAATTAAATTGAACAGAGACAAAAGCAAATAGAAGTCGATTAAAGCCAATAAACTCGTAAATACAATGAAGAATCAGAAAGACATTATGTATATACCCAAAGACAAAGGCAAATAGAAGTCGATTGAAGCCACTGAATTCGTGAATTAAACTGGATTGAGGATAGCAAAAAAAGCCAGTACAATAACCTAAAATCAAAAGTCCAAAAGAAAACGTAGATGTGGGAGAGAAGAAAGGAAACGAACCTGATGTAGAGGAGCACATTGTTGAAGAACAGCCACCGAGTTAGAGAAGAAATACGCCATAATTTTCATATGTATACATCAGAATTAATTAAAACGCTTACTATTCTGTTGAACTTTCAAATTAAAGAAAAAATAAAAAACACTTACAGGTTTCTAATCCATAGAAATTAATATGTGATTCTGTAAATGAATTAAACTCCGGCTGAGAAGGAATGTCTGGATGCAAGGATATGAATCCCTAATTCACGACTCATTTCTTCTACATTCACCCCGCTCGTAAACCCTAAAATCAGCAAACAAAGAGCCATTTCTTCTGAGTCCAGTAACGAGATTGAAGCTAGTTATATTTTTATGTTTAGTTTTGTTTTCCGGTCTGAGCTTCCATTATCTTTCCGCTTCGACTGCAAGTGAGTATTGGAATATATTATATAAAGGTTTCTAGCATGAGCCCATGGGCTCATTAGGTTAATTAAGGTTTCTTTATTATCTCTATAAATTGTAAGGTAACTTATTCAGTAATATTAATTCAGTTTTTCATAATCTTACAAATAGAAGCACGAGAACGATGATGTTACTCGAACCAAGCTCGATCTTCGCCCGCAATGTCCCTAGGGTGACAGTAGCGACTAACGGCGACTGTAGGTTGTCGGAATGGGTGCACGACAGAGTACAGTGGAACAAATGTGGTGTTATCGCTGGTTCGCTTCAATGGCTCCTGCGGGTAGCAGAGAGGTTGAGAGTGATTTTTTGGCCTGATCGAATGAGGTTACACGAATTATGAAGATTGATTGGACCAATTTATTAGGTGACGTCGACGGTTCAGACCCGTAACCGATGAGTGTAGTGATGTTTGGAGAATGGATCGGTCGACGGTTTTGATATACATTCAAAATCAAATTTACTCGAATGACAACATAAACCCCCCATGTTCAGAAATATTTATTTTAGCCCCCTGAAGTTATTTTTTTATTTGTTATAAACCCTAACCCTAAAATTTAGTAACCAAATTTGTCACATAGCATTTAGTCCACACATACATTTTATAGAATATTATTTTGAGTAACCCATGATAACATGTATTTTATAAAATACTATTTCTATAAAATACCATTAATATTACTCATAATTTATAAAATAATATTTTTTCTAGATTACCGTTTATATAGAATATGATAACACGTAGCATATAAGATCACATAAAATCACATCGTACAGTTCACATAAAATCATAAGTCATGCATGTTGATCATGTTTGTTCAATTAATAGGTTAATCAAACAATTCACTGACGTTTAAACTTCTGTGTGAATGCTCGTGCAGTGATGAACACATAAAACTCTAATTATGTTTATAATGAAATGCATGCATGGATGTTTGTAATAACTTTCTTAATAACATAAGTTCGTGTTAACTAGGAATCACATGAAAAGTTGGGTTGTGACACTTTGATCAAAAGGTCCTACGAGTAAAATGATATTATTACACACTATATTTGTTACTTAACAGAACGGTTCTCTCGGGAGTCATCCCTGATGGTAACAACGAGAGGAACGTATGATCGGGTTGCGCTGAGAGGGGTTTTTTTTTACTTTCGTATAACAATCTTAAGGAAAGTTTATAAACTATACGGTTATCAACTTTACCATTAGCGAGTCCTCCCAAGTGATATTATCTTTGATTAGATTAACTTAAAACCCATTTTTTTTCTTTTTTTTTATTTCTCTTTAAATAGACCATCTCTTTGGTTGGCTAGACGTTGAAAAAGATCTCGACTATAGAGGTATTGTATCCTTGGACGACCTTGGTATCTTATCTTCGCTATACTACTATCACGATGGGTGCACTTACCTTAACATGTGAATTTTGGTGATTGTTTCGTTATCTTGTTGTATAAATTTAAAACTTGCAACAAAAGCAGGGCCGTTTCTGAAAACGTCAAAAAAAATTTAGGCCCGGCACAGGAAAAAGAAAAGTGCCCCTATTTTCTAATAAATTGGAATAGACTCAATAGTTAATTCTACATGATGTCTCTAGCAAACTAGTAATCAAGATCGAAGATTGAGAGACTTACATGCTTGCGATCTTGAATTCTTGATGTTGATTGTACACTTACGAGTCGTAGTCTTCTTCTTCTCGTAGGATTTTTTTTTTCCAGTCTTCCAGGTAACTAGCGAATAACGTGAATACGTGATAAAAAAAAACTGGACTTGATAAAAAAAATAAAAACCTAGTTTATTTTCGTTTTTTTCTCTTTATATAGAAAATAAAGAGTTCACGGACCTTTGGTATGGGCTGAGTAATATATATATATATATATATATATATATATATATATATATAATGAACTTGATAAAAATTCCAGTGCCCCTAAATTCGTTGGGCCCGGCTCCTTTGAGCCTCCTGCGCCACCTCCGCGTCGGCCTTGAACAAAAGTGATGTCATTCGACTAATAATTGCTATATTTTCCTACCACATGACCTATACGTCACCCTTTCTATATCATTCTTCTCGATCCAAATCTATCATATCGCCCACCTATGACCATCGATTTGCTTCCGACATTGAGCGGGGAAACCGTAGTCGTACACTGGCCAAACTATTAAATGTAGTTAGGTTTACGTCTGATTTTCTATGGGAATTGGGTCCAATCTTCTCTTATCAAAATTAGTGTGAATTGTACGTATTTATTTTGGCTGTAAGTTGTCAAATATCCTATAAATTAAGTTTTTTTTTAGTGTTTAACGTTTACTTTAGCTCACTTCTACTTCTAGGGGTTAATAAACTTAACTAGTATCTCAACATGAGGCTAATGTTATACATGTTAGGAAGATTATTAAGCTTTCTTCTATATGATAAAATTATCTTTTAAGTTATTAGATCGACTTTTACTAATTATATAGAATTATTATTATTAAGAATGCAACTATTAACATCAAAAGAGGATTACTGTTCTTAGAACCCTTTATTTTTTTCTAGTTGAGTTTACGACGTCATACAACATATACTCAATATTTGTGGTATTCTGATATTTTTGATAATTTCTCTAACATACTTCTGAATCTTACCGGTAGATGTCTTTGGAAGGTCATCCTTAAAAATAACAGACTTCAGCACCATATATCCTTCAGCACCATATATCCTGGCAACCTACTTTTACACAACTTCATTATCTCCTCGTCCATAGCCACATAAGAAATCCCCCCATCACCTTTAGGTTCACGAAAGTACGCGGTGTCAGGGCGTAGCTTTGAAGAGGCCGCGGGGGGGGGGGGGGTCCCACCCGTTTTTCCGCTCAGAAATGTAGATTTCGCATGTAGTTTGTCCAAAAATCTTCAATATATACATATGAATGCAATTACATTATTAAATGACTTAAAGTGGTGTGGTGGTTTGGACACTACAATTTACATTTGTTTTTTTCATTTTTCTTTTCTTTTTCTACTTAAGTTCAAATCTTAGACATTACAATTTACTTTTTTTGTTATTTCTCTTTTCTAAATTTTTCCTTTTGTAATCCTCTTTTGTCTTTTTTATAGTTTAGATCTATTTCAAAAACCAACATTTTAAGATATATTACTCATTTAGATTGTGTCAAACTTATTAATATACTATATTATATTTAAAAAAATTAGTTCTTTTCCAAATGCATATTATTTCTTTTTGTAGTCTTTTTTTAATCCTTTTTATGGTTTAAATCTATTTCAAGAACCAAAATTCTAAGGTATATTAATCATTAAATTGTGAAAAACTTATTAATATACTAAATTATACAAAAAAGTAGTTCTTTTTCAAATGCATATTCTTTCTTTTTGTAGTATTTTTTGGTCTTTTTTTATGTTTTAGATCTATTTCAAGAACCAAAATTTTAAGATATATTATCCATTTAGATTGTGACAAACTTATTAATATACTCAATTATACTAAAGAAATTAGTTTAAGGTGTTGGAATTTTTATTAAAATATAGGTTTATAATAAAAGGAAAATTGCTCCTCGTTATCACCTATTTGCAGATAATAATCCTAGTTATGATTTTGGTCTATAATAATCTCAGTTAATAACATATTGGCCTATATTAAACCGTCGTTAAGTTGTGACTAACAATGTTAGTTCCTTGCTAACTAGGCATCCCAATAGGATTCTAGGTGGAATTGTATTAAAAAAAATGCTAGGTGACATTATATTAAAGAGAAGCTTTAATAAAATAAAATACCTAAAGAATGTAAGTCACGTAAAAAGTATATTTCTTTAATAGTTAATTGCTGCTAATATTAGTGTTCATGATGATAGATGCCAAAAGTTATTTTGAGCTCTCTTTCGAACATAGTACTCTTGTGTTCTGAATTCAACACACATTGTTTTTTGAGCTCTTATCTTTCTATATTTGAAATGTTACTGTTGTTATAAGTTTTACTTATTTACACAGGATTATCGAGTTTTATCCCTGCCAAGATTTTTTTTTTTGTTAAACTTGATATTATAAAATAAACTATTTGTGGGCTTTTACGTGACTTGCATTCTTTTGGTATTTTTTTTATTAAAAGCTTTTCTTTAATATAATGCCACCTAGGAATTTGTTTTTCAATACAATGCCACCTAGGATTTTTTTTTCAATACAATGCCACCTAAGATCCTACTGGGATGTCCAGTCAGCAAGAAACTAACACCGTTAGTCACAACTTAACGGTGGTTTAATATAGGCCAACATGTTATTAACTGGGATTATTGTAGGCCAAAATCATAACTGGGATTATTATCAGCCAATAGGTAATAATTGAGATTAATATAGGTCAATTTTCATATCTAAATAAAAATCAAATGGTGAATGAGATAGGAGATGGATGTTTCATCTCATAAATTATGTTCAACTCAATGTTGAATGGGTTGAATGTATGGTGTTTCATTTTATTGAAGGGTGTTACATTTTTTGGTTTATAGTGAAAGGATGTTTCAAATCCAACCTCATCTATAAATACTAGGTGCAATAAATCATTCTTTTGGAGAGACTTAGCAGTTAGCATTCTTCTCCTTCTATCATTTAGAGAGACTTGATAAACTCTCTAAACCTCTCTTTGTTCATGTAATTATTTTGAGAGAGTTGGTATACTCTCTAATAATCATGATATTTCTCTTTCCCATGTCATTATACACACTTGAGCTGGTGAAACTCCGGGCGTGTGTCCTTCTCTAGCAGCACACATACTATTCCGGTTGTTATACCTTAAGAGATAAACAGGTTCTCTTGTTAAGACGCAAAATCTATTTTAAGGGAAGTGTATTGAATATGCACCTCAAACTCAACCTCAACCGTTAACATCGTTACTTGTTATTGCAGCCAAGAACAAAAATTAAAGAATCAACCCATTGAGAAACATGGTTTGAACAAATTTACGGGGCTGTTTGAATGAAACTGTTTCATTAGGTGCTGGATGAATAAGTGTCTGGATGAATAAGAGATTCTGAATCAGTAAGTGATAGGACCTGTTTGGTTGGATCTTTGAATGAGATGTCTAATTCTAAATTTTTTTTTTCATTTAACTTGTCCCACATTGGTGTGGGAACAAAAAAAATGGTTAGTTTATATATGCAAACTTTTATCACATATTAAGTTCTAATGTTAGGTTTTACTCCGGCATCTACCCGCGCGCAGGGGGGGGGTGCAGATTTGGTTGAAATCCCTCGAAAACAATGCGATGCCCTCGCAACCTGCGGACACGAATGCAGCTCCGAAAAAACGGGTCTCGTACGAGCAAGTTTTTGTTAACGTGGGTTGGCTTTTTTTTTCTTTTTCTTCGCAACAACTCCTAGTCAGGGCCTTCGTTTCTGGGTTATCTTTCGCAGCCCCCCCCCCCCCCCTCAGCAGTCGTTCCTTCTTGTTTCGTCCACCGCCAATGCCATGCCCTCCAGACATTCATTCTGGTTCGTCCAACTAGCTTTAACCCCCCTTGATCGGCCAGACATAAAACACTTTTTTGGTCAGACATTTCCGGCGAACCAAACACCTCTGAACCAGCCATTCGTCTGGATCGGTCAGATCCAGAGGCTGGTTCAGACCAACCAAACAGCCCCTACGTGTAATTACGTATAAATAATGTTGATTTATTTTGTACTCGGTATGATGGTACACGTTTCCCATTTAAATAAAGAGTATAATTATTGTTATTATTATTATTGTTAATATTAAATAAAAAATTAACATACTTACTACAGGAAGATTAGTAAGCTTTCTTCAACTATATGATATAATTATCTTTTAAGTTATTATAACTGACTTTTACAAACTATATTGAATTATTCTACTATATTATAATTTACAACATATTAATATTTTATTTAGTTAGAATATTTTAATATTTCTTTTATATTATTTTATTTAACCTATTATTTTAATAATATATATTAAAATAATCTAATATTTTATATATATTTAATTCAAATATTTTATATATATTTAATTCAAATGGTTTTTATATATTTAATTAATCAAACAAATTAAATATTTGTTATTATTTTTATTAAATGAAATTATGATCAGTCCAATGGTTTTGTGTGCTTACGTTATCTCAGCGGTAACCTCTATTGACCACCAATTTTGTATGTTAGCGTTATCCCAGCGGTAACCACCATTGATTACCAACAATTTATATTAGCTTGCATATTACAAATGCTATATTGACGTTGTCAGAGCGGTAACCTCCATTGCAATGGTTTTGTGCGTTCGCATTATCCTAGCGGTAACCTCCATTTAGACTATTTAATTTTATATATATATTTTTTTTACTTTTTATATTTTTGTTTTGGTTGTGTATTACGTGAACTTTTAAATGCTAGATATGATTTGGTCATAATTTTATAAGTGATTTTGGTCGTTCAATGTTTTCTTTTTTCATTTTTCTTCACGTATCTATAAATGGTTTTGTGTGTTTGCGTTATCCCCACGTTAACCTCCATTGATCACCAATAATTTATGTTGTTGTTGGTGTAGCAGTTTAACTATTTTTGCTACCCGTGTTATCCGAATGATTAAAACAACAAGAACACAACCAAACGAGACCACGTTGAGATGTACGAAGTCATGATCTTTTCTGAAGCTCATTCTATGTAAAACAAACAACAAACTAAGCTAATAGAACTAACACAACAACGTTGCAATTTTGATAACATCATGATAACATTCTTGAACACCTTCGCGCAGAGGGTTAAAATCTAGTTATTACTAAAAGTGCAACTATTAACATCAAAGTAGGATTATAATAATAATTATAGTTACTAAACCCCTTTATTTTATTTTAGTTGGGTTTTTCGTACAACTTATAGTCTACCTTTTGTGATAATTTTGGTATTTTTGACAATTTCTCTCAGAACATTCTTTTGAATCTTACCGGTAGATGTCTTTGGAAGATCATCTTTAAAAATAACCGACTTTGGCACCATGTATCCCGGCAACCTACTTTTACAAAACTTCATTAACTCCTCTGCCATAGCCACGGACGCATTCCCCCCATCACCCTTTAGGTTCACGAAAGCACACGGTGTCTCTCCCCAAAACTCATCCGGTCGTCCCACAACAGCGGCCTCATTCACCGCTGGATGAGAGTATAACACCGATTCCACCTCTATGGTGCTAACATTCTCCCCGCCGCTTATGATTATGTCTTTTAATCTATCTTTGATCTCCAAATACCCATCAGGATGCATCACACCTAAGTCACCGGTATAAAACCATCCGTTCCTAAAACACTTGGCGGTTGATTCGGGATCTTTTAAGTAGCCCAACATGATACACCCACCTCTTAGCACGATCTCTCCTAGACTCATCCCGTCTCGAGTCACACTCACTCCCGATTCCGGATCCACGACATCCACCTTCGTCATCCCAAAAGTTTTGACTCCTTGCCTCGCTTTTAGCCGAGCTCTCTCCGTTGCTGGCAACCGATCCCACTCTTTCTTCCATGCACAAATCAGAGACATTCCGGTCGTTTCTGTCAGCCCGTATCCATGGGTCACCTCAAACCCGAGCGACTCTGCTCTTAGCAAAACCGCAGGAGAAGGCGATGCTCCACCAATCGAAATTTGAACCGTGTGGCGAAGAGGCTCACCTCTGGATAGCATATTGAGCACAACCGGGGCACCGCACATGTGAGTTACACGGTGGATGTGGATGGCATCATATAGTGTGGACGCATCGAATCTACGGAGACATATATTGGTCGCACCATAAGCTGCCATACCCCACACATAGCCCCACCCATTTCCGTGAAACATTGGTAACGTCCACAAGTAAACCGGTTGTTTCGGTACGGACCACTCTAAAAGAGACGTAACAGCTGTTATGAATACCCCGCGGTGGCTGTGGACCACTCCTTTTGGTGATGAAGTCGTCCCTGAGGTGTAATTCAACGTTAAAGGATCCCAATCACTTTCTGGATGGACCCAGTTGAATCCAGGATCACCAGCTTCCACCATTGCTTCATAAGTACTAATGAAGATGGAAGCTGGTGAGCCCGTATTAGGTGACTCCGTGATTAGGATGAGTCTTGGGTGAGCCCAGCCATCAGGGAGCAGAGAAACCGCTCCCTGGATGAGACTGGTGAGTTCATAGTCAACAAATACGAGTTTGGATTCGCTGTGATGGAGGATCACCGAGATGGTATGGGCGTCCAAACGAGTATTGATGGTGTTAACTATTGCACCAGCCATGGTGATGGCGAAATGAAGCTCGTAGGTGGCGGGTATGTTGGGTGCAAGAACCGAGACAACGTCTCCTTTCCCGATGGCAAGACGGGTTATGGATGAAGCTAGTCGTAGACATCGGCGAAAGGTATCGGTCCAGGTGTAGGTTAGATGGTTATATACGATTGAAGGAGAGTTGCCGTATATGGTTGCTGCCCTCTCGAGGAATCCAATCGGAGTTAGGGGGCTTGAGTTTGCCTCATTAGGTTTTTTCAATGCATCCATATTTTTTCGTAAGTAGAAATGAAATATCATCTCTATATATATCACGCTTCTTGTCATGGTTAGGTATTTATTTTTCATTGCTATTTTTATTAAAATAATAAATATGATTTTTTAATGTTCATGTGCATGTGACACAATTTTAGGGGTGTCACATTGAATTTGACTCATTTGTCAATTTCTCGTAATTTAGAATTAAAAAAATTACATTAAATTAATTTTTTTTCATACAAAAATTATTCATATTTTTTTTTACAATACCACAACTTTGATTTATTATATCTCTTTTATTTCTCAACGAAAATTCGATCCGTAAATTGCTTTGGATTCGTGACAGAAAACCTAACAAAACTAGATATATATTGCTTAGATTTTGATCAACGAATGATGTGAACGAATCAAAAAACAAAGTCGCGACTTTTTTAACACACATTTGATGAATTTGAACTCCAATTCAATCATTCGTTAAAGAATACTCAAAATTTATTGTACCAATGGATTCATATGCTCAATACGAATCTGTAGCAATAACAATTAATCAAAACCATTAAGATTTAAGAAATTCACCATTAAAGGACCTCCATGAAGAACACAAGTTGTGAAATTCAAATTCTGCTCAAATCTTCATGAAATTTGATTCCGAAACTTGTTGTAGCTTCGTATTGACATGTAAAATCTTCTGAAATCAATCTAACACATAAAAAAACTCGAATTCATTGCCAATTTGTAATCCAAAGTATGATAGTTTGACTTTTCAAAAGTCAAACTTCATTAAATCAAGTAATTCTAATAAGGTATATGATTATTTAACTTTAAATAATCCTGGTTTACATTCTTTCTATGAAGAATCATATTTGTTTGAGTGGAGGTGACTTTTATTACTAGGAAAAGATTGTGTGTCATAGTTTAATATGTAGATTATATGTTTTGATGAAATGTCTCATTGAGTTTTGTTGTATTTTTTTTTTTTTGTTTGTTTTTGTGAATGCTTGTGTAAAGTAGATTTTAGAACTCTAAAATATGTTTTTCTTTATGAGTTTTTATAAATTGGGTAAATAACTTATAATTTATTGACTTTTGAAGTTTGTGAGAATGGTAAAAGAAATCTGGACTTTCTGAAGGTCTTCTGAAGATCATGTTAATAGTTAGAAAATTTAAACCAGATCTGTAAACGATCATAACTCCTTCACAACTAATCGAATAGCAAAATTGACTATAATGATAAGCTCAAACTGAAAGATGATTCCAACTAGATGCATATTGATATGCTTTCATGATAATTTGAAGATTCGAATTCGAGCATGGTGTCAGGATGAAGAAACGATGAACTGTGATTATGAATTCAATAGTCTCCTACAAGGAAAAGATTCAGCTGTTATACAAGAAACTGCGGCTTTTACTTAATGGCTACTAGACATTAGAGAAGGAAAAGTTGGTGGAAATAATGATGGTGAATCAGATATAGTCATTTCTACCGGTCTTCTTATTAACGATGCATCATATCTTGTTAGCTATTTCATTGACTTTGTTTACCCATCACTGCTTCAGAATTTTAAAGATCCCGTTTTTGGAAGGGAAGACCAGTTCTTGTGCCTACTAATGAAGTTGTGGACATATTAACAATCGTTTGCTATCTTTGGTTCCAGGTAATGAACATGAGTACTTAAGTTCTTATATTACATGTTAAGATGATTTTGTTCATTTTATTTTCATCGCAGTTTATATTATTAATAGTCATTTGCTATTTTTGGTTGCAGGTGAAAAACATGAGTATTTAAGTTCTGATAGTATAAGTGAAGATGATTTTGTTCACGATAGCTTTGATCGCAGTTTATATTCATCGGACGTTCTGAATTCGCTGCATTTCTATGGCATTCCAAATCATAGACTACTGTTGAAAGTCGATGTTCCTATAATGTTGCTCAGGAATATTGATCAGAGAAACGGGTTATGCAATGGGACCAGACTTCAGATTATATATTTAGGTAAATGTGCTATTAAAGCAGTAATCATATCGAGAAATAATATTGGCTATCGAATGTTTATTCCAAGACTTTCATTAATTCCAACAAATAAGCGGATTGCTTTCAGATTTCAAAAAAAAGCAATTATTAAATTCGGTTTGTTTTGTAATGATCACAAAAAAGCCAAGGTAAATCGCTGTCTAGAGTTAGACTGATTTTAAAAAACCCAGTATACTCTCATGGCCAGTTGTACGTTGCTCTATCAAGAGTGAAAAGCAAAAAAAAGTCTCAGAATCTTAATTTTAGATAAAGATGGTCCCTAAACGAATGTAACAAAAAACATTGTATTGAAGTCTCTTTTTCAAACTTGTAAATTTAATATTATTAAATATTTATCGGCTCTTTAGCTTTATGTATTATTCAGTTAAAATTTTCTTTTCAATTTATGTTCATCTTTTATTTCGTATAATTCTTTTTATATTACAGCCTCGGGTATATATGTATATATATAACTAAATTAGCATTAATAGTGTGTTTAAATCTCTATTTTTCATTCAATGATAACATTAATTATTTGTTTAAGAGACTATTATACCCCTTTAAACTTGTAATTTTTTAAGTAAATGATAAATTTGTCTTCGTCATATGTATTATAATATCGTTATATTTCTTATATAAGATAAGAATAAAAGATAAGATTAAAAGGGGTGAGGTTATTGTGAGAAGTTTAGTTTGGATAAAAAGGATAAGAAAGAATCATAACCATTAGATCTTCAATTAAATTAAGATCTATGGCTTAAAATTTTCCGGGGTAAATTAGAGAGAAAAACTAAAGAAAATAAAAGATAAAAGGGTATTTTTGACTTTTTGTCAAATTCTCCCCATTTTTTAAACTTTCATAACTTTTAGATACGACATTATTTTTTAAAAAAAATTATACCATAAAAACGAGCGTTTTTTATCTTTAAAACGCGTATAGTGTTGCTATATAAAAAATTAATTTTTTTTACTCTTTTGATTGTATCAAAATGTTCAGATCATTGTGTCATTGTGCCGTTGTGTCATTGTGTCAAAATGTTCAGATCATTGTGTCATATTGTGTCAAAATGTTCAGATCATTGTCTCATATGGTGTTAAAAACCGAAAGAGTAATTTTTTTTAATTTTATATATAGCAGCACAATATATATAATTTTGATACGACGACACAATGACACAATGATGTGTCAAAATGTTCAGATCATTGTTTCATATGATGCCAAAAACCGAAAGAGTAATTAATTTTATATATAGCAACACTATATATACTTTTGACACGACGACACAATGACACATTGATCTGAACATATTGACACAATGACACAATGATGTGTCAAAATGTTCAGATCATTGTTTCATATTGTGCCAAAAACCGAAAGAGTATTTAATTTTATATATAGCAACACTATATATACTTTTGACACGACGACACAATGACACAATGATCTGAACATTTTGACATAATGACACAATGACCTGCGTCAAAAATCGATAGAGTATTTTTTTTTTCATTTTTTATATAGCAACACTATATGCGTTTTAAAGATTAAAAAAAATGCTTGTTTTTATGGTGTAATTTTTTAAAAAAAATAATGTCGTATGTGAAAGTTATCAATGTTTAAAGAAAATGGGTGAAGTAGATAAAAAGTCAACAAAAGTGGCTAAGACTAAAATACCACTCCTTCCTTTTTTATTAGATCAAGATCCAATGGCTGAAATTCCTTCTTATCTTTCTTAGGGGAGGGGGTATGGTTGCCACAAGGCTTCAAGAAGCCATGCCCACCAACCAATAGGAGCATGCCAACTCAAATAGATGGAAATGAAGCCATTTGAAGCCACACCACATGGTATGGTTGTGGTGTGGCTTCTTGAAGCCATGCGATATATTTTTTTTTTTATATAAAACACCTTTAATAAATAATCAATAATAAACGTAAACAATATTTATTAAAACAAAAAATAAAATTACAACTTTAACAACATTCATTAAAAAATAAAAAAAAATTACAACTTTTATTAAAAAAAAAATACAAATCTAGGGTTGAGGATTTGCGTTCACCTCCTCCTCGGTTAAAAACACTTCCATGTTTTGGATGTGCTCGGTGATATCGAATCTGAGTTTAAAATGAGTCTCACTATCTCGCAATTCGAAAATAACATTCGGGTCGAGAACCCGGTTAACTGGCGGATCTCGAATGTGGACCGGTGATATAGCAAGGTCATCGTCTTTGAGAGTCATGTTGTGTAGAATGATGACAGTGTACATAATGTTCTCCATTAGCTTTTTTTTTATTGGACGACCCTTTCGATCCACTATTGCCCACTTTTCCTTTATCCGACCAAACGCTCTTTCGATGTCTTTTCTAGCCCCCTCTTGTATCTTCTTCATTTTCTTCTCTTTAATCTCATAAGGATGTGGAAAAGCCATCACAAAGACCGACCAAGGTGGATATATGCCATCCGCAAGGTAATATCCACGTTTGTACTCTCGACCATTGCAAACAAATGGCATTCTAGGTGCAACTCCATGCATCTCATTGTTGAACAAAGGTGACTGATTAAGCACGTTGATGTCGTTGTTTGAACCTGCAACACCAAAGAACGCATGCCAAAACCACATATCTTGGGACGCAACCGCCTCGAGTGAAATTGTCGATTTTTTATGATCACCACGATGATATCGTGCCCTATACTTTCTAGGACAATTTCTCCACTCCCAATGAGTACAATCGATACTACCTATCATACCCGGAATACCATGTTTTGCTAAATGGGCATTATATAAAAGAGTGATATCGTGGCTAGTAGGTGAACGCAAAAATTCATCTTTGTAAAGCTTAATTACGGCATCACAAAAATAGTGTAGGCATTCACGTGCAGTTCTTTCAGAAAAATCTAAAGATTCATCTATTCATCAGGAACGTTACCGTAAGCGAGTTGACGAATAGCCACCGTGCACTTTTGTAAAGGTGTGAAACTTTCACTCTTCGTTGCGTCCAAACGAGATGTGAACCACGGAAAGTTGTTTGTGATGTCGTCAACAATCTTCAAAAACAACCGTTTAGACATACGGAATCGGTCTTTAAAAATTCCCTCATGGTAACGGGGATTTTCGGCGAAATAAAGTTCCACCAATCGTTGGTGACCGTTTTCACGATCACGGTAAATACGTCTCCTCCGTTTAGGAGCGGAAACCTCTTCTTGTTCTTCTTGTTCTTCTTGTTGGATGACGTTAATACATAGGTTAAAGTAATTCATCGCGGCCTCGTACGAATTATCGGAGCTGCTTGACGATGTCGGAATCTCGGGTGGTGGAAAAAAGTCTTCTTCATTGTAAAGACTCATTTTATAAAAAATTTGGTAGAGAAAGTGGAGATGAAATGGGAGTATGAGATGTGGTTTATAAAATATTTTGGTGTGTATATATAGTAAAATTAGAAAGAAAAAAAAAAGTGAAAGAGCCGTTGGGCTCAACGGTAAAAAAAAACGGATACATTTCACCGGCTCTCGCCGGTTTCTTCAAGCCGTGAACTCGCGAAATATGGAGCCAGGTGGGGGAGCCACGCGGAGACGATATCGTTGCCAAGGAGAGCCACGCGGCTCCCTTGAAGCCGGCCCTTGGAACCGGCCACGATACCCCCCCCCCCCTTACCCAAAACAAACTTCTCATTTGAACCTCTCCCAGATTAAAAGATAATAATACCTATAGGCTATAGCAACATTTGTTAGTCACATCTAGTTCGTGCAAACCTAATTTGTATATTAGGTTATTAGGTGAAGAGTTATAGGAGAGAAAAAAACGTCTCTGGGGTTTATTCAAATTGCAGTTTCCATCCTTAGCTTTCATAAAGTGCAAGGATAGTCTATGAGTATGCAAATCGTTAAAAAAAAACGTTTACATAACTAGCGGATAGTTAAGTTTTCTGTTAAGTAGGTGTAAAATGACCAAAATATCTCAGGGAGTTTGCAAATCCTCACCTATAACCAATTGCATTTTAGTCATTTTACACCTACTTAACAGAAAACTTTACCATCATTTAGTTCTGAGGACGTTTTGCAAAGATTTGCAAACTCATTGACTGCATATTGCATTTTATGAAAGTTAGGGATAAAAACTGCAGTTTGGGTAAATCCAAAAACATTTTTTTTTTGCAATTAACTCATTAAGTGAATTTAGTTGTAAAAATATCTTTTCCTCAACGGTTTTTTTTTCTTTCATAACAAGGTATGTTAGAAAACAAATTTGACTTGGGGTTACTTTTTAACGGGTATTGTTAAAAAAAAGTGCCTTTAAAATAGCTTTATGGTACAGTGATCATTGTCATCACGAACGATTTAGCAAAAGGAAATAGTATTCACTGTTTTAAAAAATTATTTATGGACAATAAACTAACAATGAAATAGTACTCACGTTTTGAAACCTTCAAGCAAATCAGTAACACCTACATAACCCAACCCTAGGTTGCGTGGCCCTCCTGAATCATTTCTAAAAAGTCATCACACATGGTTTTTACATGATTTGAGCCCATAATATTATGGTTAGAGAGCTACCAATTTACTACTAAGTTATCCCCTTTAGGGGTCATCGAATCGAATACCGGGGGGGGAAACTTTGAAATTTTAAAAGTGGATTCGAGTCTGAATAAAATTAGTAAAATTCGAATCGAATAAACTTACTCGAATTCCAATCAAATTTAGTTCTACTCGTATAAACCAACTAAAAGTAAGAAAAACATCATATAAACATCTCTAACTAATATCCATTTTGCATATAGTATTTTCAATAATTCAACTGAACCTTCATTTAAAAATTTAGGCTCTAAAAAATTTGTAAAATCAACAAGTAAAAGATTTCAAACGTTAAAAATATAGGAAAACCGTTCGTAAAATTAAAATAAAATAAATATTTTATTCGAGTACGATTACAACAAAAGAAAATGAATCTAATCTATTACAATACAATGAAATGAAATTCTACTCCTACTACGATTACAGGGAAAATAAATGAGATTACACGGAAATGAAAAATACGATACAAAGAAATTAATAATGATTACAGAGAAATGAAATCACAATACAAAGAAAATGAAATGATGAAAGAAATTAAAGACAGAAAAAGGTTTGAATGATAAGATTCTAATTTAAAGTGAAAGAAAATGATTTGAGAAAAATCTTTCAATATTAGTTTAAGAAAACGAGAAAGGTTCCAAGGAACCTTGGCGAAGGCTTCGGGTCAAAACCCGGGTCCCTTAAAACAAATCCGGGTCTACCGAAGATCCGCTTTGTTTCCCAGGGTACAATCGCCTAAACCGTATTGTACGACCGGGATAACTCTAAGCTTAAAAATACCTTGAAGCTTGAAGAACAGGAACGATGAAGAGGATGAGAGAAAGAATGAGGAGATGTAGAGAGAAATAATTCTGTGTGAATTCTCGTGTGTTTTGCCTCAACTAATGAGGCTGTATTTATAGTGGTGGGAATTCTTGTTGAGCACTCAAATGTTAATTCGTAGTCAAACTTTGCATTAAACGTCTTTAATGCAAATTGATTTCTAATTAACGCGAAATTACCTTAATTAGCTCAAAACGCGTTTACAGCTGTCAATCCGGAGGAATCTCCGCGTAACAGCTGGTTCCGGAAGAACTGATCTTCCGGTTCAACTTCCGCTTGAACTCCAAGCGGAGCTCCTTTTCCACTTGAACTTCAAGCTGAATTTTTTCCGGTTGAACCCAGTTCCGCTTGAACCTGTTTTCCGGTTCTCAATTCCGCTTGAACCTCTCTGTCCAGACCACACAGGTCCGTTTGGATTTCAACCGGAACACCTTCCGGTTGAACCCAAAAACAATAAGGCGGCTCTCGGCGATGCGAAGTGCAAAGTGCGCCATCAAAGCGCCACATTGCGCCTCATACGCCCACGCGCGCGTGTGCGAATGCGAGTGCGAGTTAGGGGTGCTTCGCACCCCTCAGGGTCCAAGGGATGTGTCCTACTAAAGGAAACAATAGTTGGTAAGGTTCCCACCTTATAAACCACTTTTGGTTTCAATCCCCAACCAATGTGGGATGAGTTAACATGCTATACTTAGTATTTTTCTCTCTAATTTTCGCAGCTTCACTAGTTGCGAGACCTCAACTTTGAGCTTCGATATCTCATTCATACGAGCTCGGATTTGGACGTGGTTTGATGCGTTGGAAAGCCCTCACAACGTACTACACAAACATATAAAATACAGAGGCAACAACCTATGTTATCTGTATTTTATTTTAGTCCAAAGTTGGTGAAAAACTCATTTTCACACTTAGTGAAAAAACTCATTTTTCACTAGTTTTTCTCCCAAAATTCCAAAAAAAAAAAAGTAAAATTATAAAATGTTAACAATAATTGCTCAAGTTAGTCCAACAATATAAATTATAACTCATAGATAGTGGCCCCAGAATAGATTATTGGATGGAATGATGTCGATGGAACAATTGGTAAAACTAAAGACTGCTACATTAAAACTAAAAAAAAACTGGAGTTTAAATAAACATCAATTTAAAGCCTATATATTTTAGCTCAATAGAATTTATAAGATGTCTTATAAATAATAATTTTTTTTATTATATAGAAATATATATTATTCAAATCGAATTGTATTGGGGTTATAACTAAATTCGAGTTCGATTCACATTTGAACTAGCTGGTCGAATCGATTTCGAATTATTTAAGTCCTATTAATAATGAACACCCCTAACTCCTTAAGGACACTAAGTTCAACTCACACGCGTAGAATTCGAACCCACATCTATTGAATTAACTAAGGGCGTGCAAACCATTTGTACAATTTCGCCATTATGTAATGACATTTATAAAGTTAGAAAGAAGATGATTGTATTAAGATTTAAGAAATGAGTGAATCTCTCATATGATAGGTGACAATGATAAGTGTTTTAACATTTTGCATTGAAAATGATCTTACAGCCCATTGAAGGAGCTTTGTTAGAATTTGCTTATTATATATACTCAATAGTTTACAAAGGAGATAAAAGTTAAACAGGCAACCAGTGCCCTAGCCCTTCTTGAACACTTTACATGAAGCAGCCTCACACACTATGAGAGCACTACTCCTCAAGCTTATAAGAGAGGAACCCCAATTAGATCCATTCATACATGTTTCCCTCATATGCATCCTAAGACCAAAATCTTAGCTAGTGGTCTGAGTGTTGATCTTCTTACCAACGGGTCGGTCAAGAAATTCATGAATGTTTCTTTCTAAACAGACACCTTGACACGCATGAAAATGTCAAAAAGAACATCCTAATCAAATCATGTCGGTACTTGAACCCCACGAGCTTTCTATAATGTAACACATGCTTCTTAAAAAATCCAAACACGTCTTTCGACAAACATGGTATAACACCCCAGCCGACCTTACAAAGATATTGTTCGCTTTGCCTTCGATGGATATTCCATAAAGGAACTCACGGTTTTGTTTTCACTCAACGAGTTGCTAGCCTAGGCTAAATACGTCTCCGTAGAAAAGTTTTTCACATCCTATAGGAAGGTTTCGTTCTCCTCCTCAACCAATGTGTCACTTACATCTCAACCCTCCTTAGGGAGCCCAACATCATCGCTGTCACATTGGCCCTACCTCTGTCTCTGATATCATTCGTTAAAACCCAAGCCAACTATACCAAGATATTGTCCGTTTTACCCCCTAAGGGATAGCTTATTCAGAAACTCTTGATTTTGTTTTCACCCGACGAGTTGCTCGCCCAGGTCAAACACGTCTTGGTAGAGTAGGTTTTCACCTCCTTATAAGGAAGGCTTCATTCTCCTACTCAACCAATGTGGGACTTACACATGGCATATCTCATCAACTAGAAATAGGGGAATCATAAGGTGGTATTTAAGGATAGCACGATACTCCAACGGCGACATAAGTTGGCCCCGCCCATCTAAAGGGGTAGCAAGAAGAAATCTTGAGCATGTGGTGCTTGTAGAAACTTCAAACTTGATTTTTGTCTAACAAACATGTCAAAATGTACTTCCATATCCTGGACAATATTACTAAAAATGTCACTCGCTAATGCATGTTGGCTTTAGGAGGCGGTGTCCATGTTAGTGAAACACTGAAACCGTTGAAGCCAAATCATGGAATCGTATTACGAAGACAAGACAAAGCACAAGCATAATCAAAATCCATGACACATATGCCACTGTGTCGTAAGATATGGTCATGTAGCAACCAAGATTGGGCCCTTCATACCACAAAGACATAATTGAGTGAAATGAAAATTTGTAAACGACGAATACATAAAATTATTTTTTGTATTTAGACCTATAATAGATGTTGATAAATGTTTCCCTATTTTGGAAATTTTATAGGATAATCTAGTTTGTACGAAATCTTAACTTATGTGTTCTAATTGGAAAGTTGGAAGCAATGTTTTAAAAACCGGTTTTTTAGTTGAACCGGAAAACCTTCCGGGACTGGTTCGACCGGTCGGACCGGTTAGACCGGCTGGTTGAACCGGTTAGGGGATTTATATATATTTTTTTTATAAAAATGCTAATAAACTTGTACACCCCAACAAAAGTAGTTAAAATACAATTATAATCCACTCAAAAATAATATCAAATATGTATTTCATAAGAAAATATAAGTTTTAAATTTAAAAAAAATAAAAAATAAAAAAAAGTTAAAAAAAATAAAATAAAAAAATCAGAAAACCGGTTGAACCGGAAAAAACCGGTTGAACCGGACCGGTTGAACCGGAAAAAACCGGTTGAACCGGAAAAAACCGGAAAACCGGCCGGTTCGAAGCGGGTCGGTTCAACCCAAAAAACCGGGCATTAAAGAACCGGAAAAGTGGCCGGTCCCCGGTCGAACCGGTTGAACCGGCCGGTTCAACCCGGGTTTTAAAACATTGGTTGGAAGGTGCTAGTATCCATTATATGTATAAGGATGAAGGTTGGTTTATGTTTTTAACGTGCCACAAACAAGTAAATAACGTATTTGTGCCTAATTTGTTTAGTTTTACCAAATTTTTTGCATCAACTTTTGCTACAAATAAACCGATTCATAAATCATAATTAGATTTGTGTTCCTTATTCAGTTATTTGTACAAAAATATGTAGGTATGAATTTTGATTCAATGAACCAACAAATTAAGCATTATGTTTATTTATGGAAAATTTGATACTAATAATCCTAACTATTGTCTACTGGCCAAAAATAATCTTACATATATTTTTGTACATAACCAATCTTATATATACACCCTGTTTTTTCTAATAATCTTTTCCGTTAAAAAACTAACCACATTAGTTTGTGATGATGTGGATGACTAATATGTAAACTTCTAGAATGTACGGACTATTTGTGTAGTTCATATAAAATGTAATTAAAAGAAAAAAAAAATCAATCAACTCCTTCCGCTTCTTCCTCAGCCAATTCTCCACCGGCGTCCCATGTTTACGCGAAGAAAGTTCCACCGGAGGTCGCCAGAGTAAAGTTCCAGGTCGTGGTGGTGGTGTGTTTCTAGAGGCGCTTTTAATCAAATAAGAATGAGACACAATTTCGCTTGTACCTCAAAATTCGGATGATCAAATTGAATATTATAGAACCAAATTTAATAAGTATTGATGAGTTTTCAGAGAATCATCATTGATGAACACCAAGAAGAAGATGATCGTGACTCCACAAATCTCAATCAAACTTCAATCCAATACTTGCTATAACTCGAGATTGAAATCCAAACACATAAAAATCAATTTTGATGTGTATTGTTAAGTTTGTGAAGGTTCTCTGTTGTGAACACAGTGGTGTCAACGAAGAAGACAATGAACTGATGTGTTTAATTTGGACCTAAATTTGATGCAAATCACACAATTGATCACAACAATGAATTTAAAAACTAGAAATCGAACTGTATGAGATCAATTTTGAAGAACAAAACATGAGTTTTTAAGTGATTCGAAAATAGAAAAAGAAGCCTGCGGCGGAGGAGAAGAAACCGGTGGCGGAGGCGGAGGAAGTTGAACGCTTAGGGAGTTTCTGGAGGTGGAACGGAGATGGGGTTGCCGGAGATGGGGTCACCGGTTGCGGGTTTCGCGAGACGGAGACGGGGTCACCAGTTACGGGTTTCACTGGAGAAGGAGGTGTTTTTCTTTATTTTTATTTAAATAAAGTTTACATAATGACACGATTGGTCCCCCCAAGTTTTTTAAATAGAAACAAGTTTGAATAATGACAATATTGGTCCTCCACTTCATCACAAACTAACGAGGTTAGTTTTTTTAACGAAAAAGATTATTAAAAAAAACATGGTGTATTTATTAGACTGATTATGTACAAAAATATAGATAGGATTATTTTTGGCCAATAGGCAATAGTTAAGATGGGTGAGGTTATTGTGAGAAGTTTAGTTTGGATAAAAAGGATAAGAATGAATCATAGCCATTAGATCTTCAATTAAATGAAGATCTATGGCTTAAAAATTTCCTGGGTAAATTAGAGAGAAAAACTAAAGAAAATCAAATATGGAAGGGTATTTTTGACTTTTTATCAAATTCCCCCCATTTTTTAAACCTTCATAACTTTTAGATACAACATTATTTTTTAAAAAAAATTACACCATAAAAACGATCGTTTTTTATCTTTAAAACGCGTATAGTGTTGCTATATAAAAAATTAAATTTTTTTTTACTCTTTCGATTCAGATCATTGTGTCATTGTGTCGTTGTGTCATTGTGTCAAAATATTCAGATCATTGTATCATATTGTGTCAAAATGTTCAGATCATTGTGTCATATGGTGTTAAAAACCGAAAGAGTAATTTTTTTAATTTTATATATAGCAGCACAATATATATACTTTTGACACGACGACACAATGACACAATGATCTGAACATTTTGACACACTGACATAATGATGTGTCAAAATGTTCAGATCATTGTTTCATGTGATGACAAAAACCGAAAGAGTAATTAATTTTATATATAGTAACACCCTGATTTGAGCACAATGTTCTCATTTGATTCATCACACAGGTGCGGAAAACAAGTGTGATGATCAATCTTGGTTGATTTCACCCCATAGATCTCTAAAGCTCAAGAACACACACAAAATACACCAAGAACACACACACAAAGGCTCTCTTGTAGAAATGACCAGGAGGAACACGTATTAGGGTTTTCACTTTGGTATTTATACTACAAGAGAGCCTGGGACAAATAGAATGTTTGACAACAACCAATCATTACCTAGAATTCAGCAAAATATTCTAACAGAATATGAAGTACGCTAAGCATATAAAGAAGTACGCTAAGAATGAAACAAGTTCGCTAGGACTTGTGAAGTTCGCTAAGAAGTTCGCTAAGCATTAACAAGTCCGCTAACAAGTTCGCTAAACACAAACAAGTCCGCTAACAAGTACGCTAAGCACAACTTAAGTTCGCTAGGAACAAATCAAGTTCGCTAGGAACAAATCAAGTTCGCTAGGAGCAAAAACAAGTTCGCTAGGACAGTTTAACAAACAAGTGCGCTAAGTACAATGACAAGTTCGCTAAGAGTTAATCAAGTCCGCTAAGTTCAACATACAAGAAGTTCGCTAAGGAGAAACACAAGTACGCTAACACTTAGTCAAAACACCATACATAACCATAATCAAAGATGAGAAAGTACATAATCAAAGTTAAGTACAAACCAAAGTAAAATTACAAATAAACACCAAAAAGATAAATAGTTTGTGTTGCCAACATAATTAAGTTCTAACAATTTCCACCCATGTTGGCAATGCAAACCTCTCGAGCTTCAACCATCTTGACCGATCAACTTGAGCAGGAACCTCCAGTTTTCTCTAGCCGCTTCTTTGTGTTTGTCTGAAAGGACATGAATCCCCAGATCATAGAGCCTCCAGAGGTCTTGCCATACCAGTTTCTTCAGGTCATTGTAGTTGTTAAACTCGACTAATCTTTTTGCCTTGTCAAGAACCACACTTGACCCATTTTCTTCCATCAACCAGCAGCTTGCAGTTCTCAGCATCTCTTCGTCAAGCTTGTACCTACCAATGCCAGCAAGCTGATTGCACCACCAGTTTAGAAACATCAGGAAATAGTTAGCATCGTAGCATTCGTATAGTCTAAGCTGAGTAGGGATGGTCCGCATCTTCTGGTAATAGATGAGTTTGATGTAAGATCTTGACAGCATTCTTAGCTCAATGGCAGCAAACAATCTGATTGACTCAGCACCTTCCCTTTCAATCACCAACTCATGTGTCATCCCGTTGTAATACCAGCTGATAATGGGGAATTTCTTCTGATTCCCTGGGATCCATTTGACATTGATCTTATCACCGATGTTCTTGAAGATACCTTTATGTGGTGCACGGAGTCGCTTCTTTTCTTCGGCTATCTGAGCTCTTCTTTCTTCTTCAGGATTCAGATTGAACCTTTTGTCATCATAGGCTGATTTGATCAGATGTTCAGCTCTAATACCTTTACTGTGTTTTGTATGGTTTACCAAGTCCAGGTATTTGAGCTGCTTCAATTCCCATGAGAAGAGGCTTGTAAGAGCTTTGAAGTCAGCAAAGAATTGAACGTATCCATTCCGTCTCTTCACAATAAAAGCATCGAAGGCTTCATCATATTTCCAACCCAGAATCTTCATTCCATGATTAACATTGGGGTTGGCTGGCATCTTTCTCAAGTTCTTGGCAGTGAATCTCAGCATCGCCTTAGAATTTGGAGCCATTCTCACCCAGTCATCATAAATGGGTGGATTTTTGTTCCTGTTTATTGCTTCAGCTTTTTCCTGTTCCTTTAGTCTGATCTGCTCCAACTTTGCTAACCTCTCAGTCTTCCTATACTCAGTCACGAACTCACGGAGGCCTTTGGTCCTCTTGCGAATCCAAGACTTTCTCTCAACATTTTTGAATCTGAGATAGTTTCGGAGGTCTTCAAAGGACATTCTGTTAGTGGTAGCAATGATGTATTCAACAGAGTCTGGATCAGGTAAATCTTCAGCAGGATCATCAGGAATAAATGATTTACCCATGTCAAGAACAAGATCAGAAAGACGATCTCGGATCGGTGCAAAATCAAATGTTTTGTCAGAATCAGCAAATGGATCTGACAGAGGATCAACCAGAGATTCAGGAATTTTCTCAGCTTCATCAACACGAGGGAGATTAGAATTCAATCTCTCTTCGTCAGTATACAACTTGGTTAGCTCAAGATCGGTAAGTTTAAGAAGATATTCCAGAGGAATTCTGTCTTTCATAAGAGTCCTCACCATCTGAGCAGTTTCTGACACATCATCCACATCAACGTCTGTTCCTTCAAGATTAGTGACGATGCGGATGGTCGGCTCTTTGTCGTTGGATGGTGCTGATTTTTCAGGTAAAGAATTTGAACCCTTTCCATAAACAACAGCTGGAGGATGATCAGATTCATATCTCTTTAAAGCTTCCTCTCTTTCTCTGGCCAATCTATTTTCTTCTTCTAGTGTTTCTGCAATAAGAGCTCTACGTGATCGGTCTCTTTCAGCTTCCTTTCTTAACTCTTCGGCTTCAACTTCTTCTTGTGTAAGAATCCTTTTTCCTTTGTCTGTGGCTGAGGGACCAGGTTGTTCAGAGACAGAAGGTTCCTGAGTTACCGTAGTCACGTTTTCATCAGGAAACATGGGAAGGAAGGAAGGATGGAAAGGAGCTAAATAGATCTGAACATTTGGAGCTTGTTCAGCAGAAACATCAGGATTAGCTTGAGAGATGGTTGGAGTAGCAGCTTCTTCAAGATTAATAACTTCAGCATCTTCAGGAATAGAGCCAGTAACATGTGGAGAAGAGTCAAGAGCAGGGGTTTCATCAGTTGGCATACCAGTTGGCAGAGTGACATTCACAAACACTCCATCATCTACCTCCATTTTGACTTGAATTGGAGTAGGAATAGGAATTTCATCTTCTTCATCTTCACTTTCAATCAAATCCAAATCGATGTAGTTCAGTGGGTTAGCTTGATTGACTAGAACATTTAGCCTTTGTTCCAGCTCATTCATATCTTCCACATTACTGAAATCTACCGTGTAAGGAAACTCTTCATAGGTTGCTTCACTATCATCTTCAATGGTTTCAATGAGTATCCCACATGAATTTCTTCTCGTGTATAACTTTTCAGCATAATACTCACGAAAGTCTGCCATGGAAAAGTCCAAGAAGGTCGAGTCGACGTGAAATCTACGGACACCTTCATTTACAGGGACAATAGCAGATGATGAAATAGTGGCATCTTGCCCAGAAGGTACGATTGCAAGTTGAAGAGAGTTGTCTAACTCTGATTCTACTGGTTCCGAACTGGATGACGCTTCAATGGCTTTGAGTGCTGGTGCAAACCTTGGCAGCTTCAAGTTCTCTGGCAATGGAGCCAGTTTCTTGAGTGAGTCCAGGATTTCATCAACTGGCTCATCATGAAGTAGACTGTTCACAAATGATTCTTCATCATCAGTCATGCTAGGCTCATTTCCTTCAAATACTGTATCATCATCAACATCGAAGTCACTATCGTTTAAGGAACTTGTGGAGTCAAGATCTCCTTTAGATTCTTTACCAGATGGAAAATTAGCGCTATCAGTTCCTTGATGAGTTGACGGTTGTTCTTCTGGGTGCTCAGAACCTTTATTACCAGCATCACCACTGTCAGGTTTGTCACTGAGCTGGGTTACTTCTTTTGATTTGGCCAACAGCTCCTTAAGCCTTTGGATCTCAGCAGCTTGTTCAGCAATTACATGTGACTGCTCAGAGATTTTCTGGTTTGCCACTTGTAGAGAACAGTTGAGATGATCATTCTGACTCTGTAGATTTGACACTTCAGCTTGGAGTTCCAATACCCTTTCAGATTCAGAAGATGTCGTGCTTGAGGAGACAGTAACAGTGGCTTCAGTAGTGGCGACAGCGGCTTCTGCAATAACTTCTAGAGATCTCGGTTCCAAATTAACCCTTTCAGATTGAATCATAGAAGATGGAGAGACAGAAGCAGTTGCAAAGGTCGATTCAGGTTGAGCTCCAGATGAACCAACAATTTCATACTCGTTTGAGGAGCCTGGCTTTCTTCTAACTTGAAGTTTTTCAGTGCAGGACTTGCTTCTCTTAGCTCTAATTGTAATTAATTCAGAAGATTGATTTCCTTCATCAGCAATTCTTGTCATCTGATTAGATAGAATAGTAGGAGGAGACTTTGGAGGGCTTTCAGGTTCATCTTGTAGATCATATGATAGATCTGCTTGATCAAGAGATACTGAAGTCTCATCTTCATCAAAGTCATCCTCTGAAGGTTTATAGCTGTCATCTGACGATGATGGTTGTGTCATAGAGGCCCTGGAAGATTCTCCAGTCCTCTGTCTTTTCCTTGGATGAATAGCTTCAGCTTGGTCAGGAGTTTCATCTGAGCTTGAGGAGTCAGATGCGTCATTATCTGTGTCATTGCCTTCCTCAGCTTCTGAAGATATCACATTCACTGGACTGAGCGGTTCAGCATGCTCAGATGCATCAACATTATCACCCTGGAGATTCCCAAGGTCTTCAGTAGTAGCAGCAGGGTCAGGTATAACTGGGGCATTCAAGTCCAATGTAGAATGAACTTGAGCCGCTTCAGAAGATTCTGGTTGTGCTTCCACTGCAGCTTCACCCATGTGGACATCTCCTTCGGCATTAACGGGTGCTAATCGAGCAATCATCTCAGGAAAGAAAGGTACAGGAGCACCTTGGTACTTACCTTGCTGGAATTTGCTGTATGAACCGGAGTTCATTGAGCTTGTTCTGAACACATCACCTTGCTTCGGCAAATTAGGATAATATCTATCTAAGATAGCCTGAATGAATCTTGGGTACAAAAAGAACTTTACTGCCCTTCCAGTTGGGTGTAAGTTAGCAATCATCCATCTTAGAAGTTGATGGGATAGATTGAAACCCTGTCCTGAGATAAATCCGTGTAGAGCACATGCGGTTTCTTCAACGAAATCATCAGGAGCAGCCTTTCTGTGAGAGAAAGCGGCAGTGAAGAAATTTATCAAAAACCTCCAGTTTGCTGGAAATAGAGTCTTCTTTATTTTGTTGCTGACGTTAGGGAGTAACTCGCCAGAATAACCCATGTTCATGATGGTAGTTTGCCATTCTTCCCTAGGAAAGGATTTAGGCATATCAGCATCCTGTAAACCCAGAGTTGTTCTGATTTTCTCCTCGGTTATCTCCACATCAGTGTTCAAAATACTGGCCCTGATCAAACTGGATCCATCATCAAGTTCAACAGATTGAGCTGTATTCCAGAATGATTCAATATGGATCTTGTAGATGGTTGGGTTGATGATCATTGCAGTGGCCCAAGTTGATTGCACGAGGAGGTCAATAGCTAGCTCATCAGCATCTTCCCAGAATTTGTTGAAAACACATACTCCATTGTGTAATCTTCCATAAGTTAACTCTTGTCTGGGAGGCATCTGCACATGTAGATCAACAGGATTATATCAATTTGACACTTAATGAATGTCATGTCACACTAGACTCGTGATAGTGACTGAGCTTTTCATTTTGAGTATCAAAGTTACAAGGATGAATCACACAGTGCATTTGCCTCATAATGGATAGATACAACATGAAATTATGTTAACAATTATAAATACCAGGTGACCTTGAATTTCAACAAGTGTGTAAAGAAAATCTGGAAAACAAGGAGCCAGATCTAAATCTCCAATTATCATGTTAATTGAAAAGTGACCCAGAGTTTTAGTCTAAGTTAATTAAAATCTAGACTGTTGAAGGAACAAGGAGAAATTCTTTTAGAATTCTTCAACTTGGTCTCAATAACAGTCAAAGATATCAAGGAATGTTTTGGCAATCTGGGATCAACAACCAATGATTTTAAACAAAATATGTGGTTTTGTGATCCCAGTTTGTCAAGACAATTCAGGGAATGTCACATTGGACATGATTCCACCCGAGCTTGTGAGCTCCTTGAAATGATGCTCAAAGACAAGAAACAACTCAGTTTAAAACAATACATGCAAATAAGTGTATTTTAGTCATGTCAAGCAAAGAGAACAATTCAAGTATGATGAAATTAAATTTACTGACCTATAGATGATGTGTATTAACTCAAAATCTCTCAAGTACAACAACAAGTCCGCTAAAGCTCAACAAGTTCGCTAAGGTCAGAACAAGTACGCTAGGAACTAACAAGTTCGCTAAGCTAATGCACAAGTTCGCTAAGAACTAAACAAGTTCGCTAAGCAGACAATGAAGTACGCTAAGACTGAGACAAGTCCGCTAAGACCAGATTGATCTAATTTGCAGACTTTCATCACTTAGAGTTGAACACAAGGTGTATAGATCATATATCAACATCAACAAGGTTTGTTTAGATGCAACAAGATTAAATTTACACTTAAAAGCAAGTAGAATGTCTTAATGGGTCATGATTTCAAAATTTGAACATTTAAAGGACATAGATGTGATTATTTAAGTTTGACAGGTTAGATGGAGCTATTACATGTCAAATTCAATCCTAACACACAAATATAAGCATATATGGATTAAACAACACACGCTCAAATCATCTAACACACATTCAATCAAAAAACAGTCACATAAGTCACTTAAAACAAATTCATGCAAGATTTGACTTATTAAAGTCAAAATGACCAAATGAGTGTCCATACAGAGCTTAAATACCTAAGATAGTTCATATGAACCTTAGAGGCATCATAGATCACATCCTATGTATAAATGCTCTTATTTTGCCACAGATATGATCAATTTAACTTAGTTATGTCAAGACATTCATTTATGTCTATCTTAGTGTTAACTGTGTCCAAGATCCTTCCACCTGAGTTATTGACCTGTTTCAGATCCATGTGGATCTTAACCAGTTTAAACCACCAGTGTTAGGCTCAATTGGTTGTCAATTTACACAGAGAGAGACATATAATAGCAGATAATTCAATAAGATGATGCATTACCTGATTAATAACATTAAAGCTTGTATTGAGAAACACATACCTTTCTGAAGATCTAATGATAGACTAAGATCTAATATAAGATGAATTGAATTTCTCAATGACTCAGTGAGATATCTGCTGGGATCAAGCAATTCATATTAGAATTCAAATAAGCATCATACAAACTAAATTAAGTTAATGATTGCCCCTGTGTAGCCAAAACTGAGTCTTAACTCACATTGCCGTTTGATAGAACAACATACCTTTTTGATGATCTAATTTTGAGCTAAGATCACACAGAAGAGATGAAAAGATCTTGATCAAAATCACAACAGTAACTGTTTCTGTTTATGAGATCAGATAGGATAAGTTAAACTCAAGAATTGAACAACACATTAAACATGGGCAAAATTTAACTAAAAGACACTAATGAGAAACTTTAACCTTAATTTAAGTCTCATCACATTAGTCTCTAACAATTTACTTCAATATAATTCTAATTGGAGACTATTTAGATTCAACACTTATGTGAAATCCTTCAAGTCAATCCAATCATTAACAAGAAACCAATTGAAACTTCAAAGTTGACAAGTAAAAGCACATAGGCTATTTCTCATCAATAAGATAACAACAGCCATTGTGAGTTACAGATTGTTAACCAAAGTTCCAAAAGTGACATTTTTCACAAAAATTTCTAAGTATTCAAATAACAGAGGTGAAAATTTTAGGTTTATAGATTATCTTTCAAACACTTTTCATGGTTTAAACTGACCATCTAGAACACAAACACCTAACAGTTATACAATACTCAAGAAATTTCTATGTTTAACAAATTTCACACGAACCCCCTGTTTCAAACTTCTCGGATTCAACGAGTATATATGATATGAAAGATTCACATACCGCAATCTTGAACACAAGTGAATTAGGCACAAGAAAGGATGAAAGAATCTGTGTAAACATCAAGATATATCATTAGAACCCTAAAATTTCTTCAATACATACCTACGGTTCAACATCATCACCGAGATCAAAATCGATCTATATAAAGCATAAAAACCAACCTGCGAATGCAAAGAGAGTGAGTGAATCAACCCTAATTGCAAGATTATGCACAGATTCGCGAGCGTGAGTAGTGGATTTGATCAAACAGTGAGAGAGATAGGTCGACGGGTCGTAAGTTTGAGAGCGGGTGTAATTTTGAAAGCGTGAAATAAAACAGTGAACAAGTTCTCATTATATAGGGTGGGGATTAGCGAACTTAAAAATATCTAAGTTTAAAACAAGTTCGCTAAAAGAATTTCCAAGTCCGCTAAGAATAAGCAGACTTAAACAAGTACGCTAAAAGGAGAACAAGTTCGCTAAGGCCAAAGACAAGTACGCTAAGCCTAAATGAAGTTCGCTAAGCTTAAAGAAGTTCGCTAAGGCTAAAACTAGTACGCTAAGCCTAAAAGAAGTTCGCTAAGCTAGGAAGTTCGCTAAGGCTAAACAAGTACGCTAAGGCCAAATCTAAACTTGTAACAAGAAAAATTTCTAAGTAACAAAAGAAGTCCGCTAAGGCATAAACAAGTTCGCTAAGAACAGTTTAGCCTCATTAGACTTTAAAAGAAAGTGGAGAAGTTCGCTAAGGATAAAATCAACTTAGCGTACTTCATCAACACTTAAGAAAATATAAAACACTAATCAGGAGAAGTTCGCTAAGGATAGAATCAACTTAGCGTACTTCAACAACTCCAAACCAAAAATACAAGACAATTTTAGGAGAAGTTCGCTAAGGACACAATCAACTTAGCGGACTTCTCAACTAAGAGAGATAACATTAAGTAAACAAGTTCGCTAAGAACACTTTGTTCTTAGCGGACTTAAAGAATTTAAAGAATGAAATTTACAAGACATCAAACAAGTTCGCTAAGAGCAAACTTGTGATAAAATTAATTAACTGTTCTTAGCGGACTTATCCTAAGAAAAAGTTCGCTAAGGCATAAGTCAAGTACGCTAAGAGCAGAACTTAAGAAAAATTCAAAGATTTGATGATCTAACCAAAAATTTTAAATCTTGCAAATTTAACCAAAAAATAATACTGAAATGCATGCCTGTTACCAGTAACCTACCAGGAAGATAAATTTGACTTTATTAAGACAAGTACTTGTTGATTTCAACAAATTTGATAATGACCCACCTAGTACCTAACTTTGACTTTCATTGGTCCAAAACCTATCCAAACTTAAAATTTTCATTTTCAACCGAGTTGGGTCAATTTTCCACCCGAACTCAAGATTTCCAATTTTTTCAAGTTGGTTCATTTCAAACCAATTCCAAATTATTTTAAGCACAAGTTGGTCAATTTTTCACCAAACTTGGAAATTTTAAGCACATTGGCTTAGAGAATTTACATATTTTTGTATGGTCGTGGTCAGACATGTTTAGAATCATACCGATCATTTACGTGATCAATAACACTTATAATTCAACTCACCTTTCGGATCCGGTACCCTAAGTCAGATTGTCGGTATTGTTTATCCACTTAAGCTCAAACAAGTTAATTTTCAACCAATTTCTGTGATGTATTGTTATCATGTTTTGTCCAATTAGAGAAAGATGTGATTAACCTTATATTCAACGTAAGTCACCAGAATTCTACCATGGGCCATTTTTGCACTTCGGATACAACCCACACACATAAGAATTTCAAAATGTACATATGGAATTTCTTCAACATATGACAACATATTTTCTTTCCCCCTATTTCTTTAGTGTTAAGTAGCTGATTTCAATGAATGGATATTATGATGGATCGCGTGAACACAAGGTCATTGCTTTCGCAAAGCAGATGTGTCACGGATAAATGATGAATGTGATGATGGGATCGCGTGGTCACAAGGTCATCGCTTTCGCAAAGCAGATGTGCCACGGATTTATTGATGGATGAAGCGACACCAAGGTCTTTGCGTAAGCAAAACAGATGGTGTGCTGATGAGTGAAATCAGGGACTTAATGCTAAAGAAATATTCGTGTGTGTTGGCATATCGTACTTAGCTCAGACTTAGGCAAATTTAAAGAATTTTGCTCTGGTAGACTTAAAGGTTCACATTTTCATGCAAATTAATGTGTAATCACAGAAATAGTCTACTTCTAAGTATGTCGAGCCTACCGACACATCAAATGATAGAATTACCGATCGATTGGATCATATCCTTTGGTTAGATCGACAAGACCAGAATTATATCATGTTCTTAAACATATTGTCCGACCACAGACCAAAAAGATTGATTTTTCATTGTTTTTGTCTAACCTCAAAAGTCTTGATAACTTGAGTTCAAAAACACTTATTTGAAGACAGAAATAACACTATTTTTAATGGTTTTTGATATATCTTCCACAGTGCAGGAACGGCAGACAGTCACAAAACCATAAGTAAACAAGAAAAATCCTTTTGATCTTTAAAGACAGACAAAAATTGACACTAGACAACCACAAACAAAAAGCTTAGGTCAAATCAGGGTCAAATGATAAAGATAAGTCAAGAAAACAGATAAATGTAAAATTTGTAAGTAAAGAAATCAGAGATAACACTTCTAAGCAGCTAAACCTATAAAGTTAAGATACTAACATACTAGAGAATGGAGAAAGCCTAGTCATAGTTTATCATGCCTACTGCACTAACCAGAAAGTTAAACCTAGACATATCAAAGGGTTTTGTGAATAGGTCTGCTAACTGGTCATCGGAGCTAACATGGACTAAAGTGACTAGCTTCTTCTCGGCACAATCCCTAATGAAATGATATCTAATCTCTATGTGCTTAGTTTTAGAATGCTGAATAGGATTTTTAACAATAGAAACAGCAGCAGTATTATCTATATGAATAGGGGTACCCATGAAGTTCAAACCGTAATCCAGAAGCTGATTCTGAATCCAAAGCACTTGAGAGCAGCACGATGCGGCAGCAATGTATTCCGCTTCAGCCGTTGAGACTGACACTGTTGTCTGCTTCTTGCATTGCCATGAAACTAACCGGTTTCCCAAGAACTGAGCTCCTCCCGTTGTCGACTTACGATTGAGTTCACAACCAGCATAGTCACTATCTGAGAAGGCTCGAAGATCGAAGGATGGGTCTTTAGGATACCAAAGTCCTCTGTTTGAATTGGACCTCAAGTATCGAAAAATCCTTTTCACAGCTAGTAAGTGCGATTCTTTTGGCTTGCATTGGAATCGGGAACATAGACACACTCCATACATGATGTCGGGACGGCTGGCTGTCAGATACATGAGAGAACCTATCATTGACCTGTAGAGATGCTCATCCACACAAATACCTTCCGGATCCAGATTAAGTCTATGACGCGTAACGACGGGTGTAGAAAAACCCTTAGAATCATTGAAACCAAATTTCTTCAGGATTTCTTTGACATACTTCCCTTGGCTGATTAAAATACCATCCGGTGTTTGCTTCACTTGAATTCCCAGAAAGAATGTCAGTTCACCCATAGCACTCATCTCAAACTTCTTTTTCATCAGATCCTCAAATTCGTGACAGAGAGCAACATCTGTTGAGGCAAAAATGATGTCGTCAACGTACACTTGTACTAACAGCTTGTCTTTACCAACATGACGAATGAAAAGAGTCTGATCAATGACACCCCTTTTGTAACCATTTGACAGCAGATAAGTTGACAATGTCTCGTACCATTTCCTCGGGGCTTGGTGTAGACCATAAAGAGCCTTATCCAGTTTGTAACATTTCTTGGGAAAAGATTTGTTCACAAACCCTGGAGGTTGGTCTACGTACACGTCTTCGTCGAGCTCACCATAGAGAAAGGCGGTTTTCACGTCCAACTGATAGACGGTGATGTTCATTGACGCAGCATACGCCAAGAAAATCCGGATTGCCTCTAGACGAGCGACTGGAGCATAGACATCATCATAATCAATGCCATCGATTTGCTTATACCCTTTTACTACTAATCGGGCTTTATTTCTTATAATGATTCCACGGTCATCTCTTTTGTTCTTGAAAATCCATTTGACAGGAATGGGTTCCAAACCTTCTGGCGGGTCCACCAAATGCCAGACCTTGAGCAGTTTGAACTGAAGAAGCTCTGTTTGCATCGCATCAATCCAATTTTCATCAAGAAGGGCAGCAGCAACAGTAGTAGGCTCTTCTTGTGATATGAAACAAGAAAACAGACATGTGTGCAGATCCTTAGTTTTACTCCTAGTGAGACGCACATCAACGGGACCAATGATCTGACTAGTGGGATGATTCTTATGAATCCGAGTCTCTTCAACAGCAGGTGCTGGAATAGACGATTCTAGATTCCCAATTTGAAGATCGTCGCCTGGGGTCTCTCCAGTTTCAATTTCAGATATGTCATCTGAATCTGACTCATGAGTTTCAGCTTCATTTCCAACTAAGTTTTCTGCCTCAGTTGTTGCTTGAGCTGGTTCTATCTCCACAATTACTGGCTCGAGAGTCTGAACTGAAGGCTGATCAGGTAAAGAAGTTGTTGTAGTCGCTTCAGTGACATCAGTTGATGGTGTTGACTGTTCTCCCCTTGATATCGTCGAAGTATCAACCGAATAGATGGAATCCAGGATAGACGAAGTAATTGGAGCAAACATATCAACAGAAGGAAAAACTTCTTCATTTACTTGTTCAGCTTGATTTAACAAATTACCTGCAACATCAGACTCAAACAAGTTAAAAGTTGAAGAAAAAGTCTCAAGGTCATACATGCTATCAGGAGCAGGATCTCTAGTATTCTGAGCATGCTCGTTAAAAGTAACGTTGCACGATTCAAGAATAACTCGAGTTCTTCTGTTAAATACTCGAAATGCTGGAGAGCTCATCGAGTATCCAACAAAATAGCCTTCATCCGCCCGAGGGGCAAATTTAGCTAACTGTTCCGACTGGATTAACACAGTACAAGCGCATCCAAACGGTTTTAATCGTTTTAAGTTTGGTTTTTCTTTTGAAAACAGCTCGAAAGGCGTCTTGTTAGCATGTTTAACCAAGAGAGTTCTATTTAGAACATAGCAGGCTGTATTCACAGCTTCTGCCCAAAATGACAATTTAAGGTTGGAATCAGCAAGTAGAGTTCTGGCACACTCAATGATTGTTCTATTCTTCCGTTCTGCGACGCCATTTTGTTGAGGCGTGTACGGTGAACTGAACTGTCGAAATATGCCCTTTTCATTGCAAAAAGCATCAAACGTCTGATTCTTGAACTCTGACCCATTATCTGATCTGATGACTTTAACTCGCTCTTTGCACCGATTCTCGATCCGCGTTACAAAATCCTTCAAGATCTCAGCTGTCTCAGACTTCTCTCTCAGGAAGAACACCCACGAGTATCTGGAGTAGTCGTCGGTAATAACCAAGCAGTACGACTTTCCCCCTAAACTGTAGACGTTCACTGGCCCGAAAAGGTCGAGATGGAGTTGTTGAAGAATTGCCGTAGTCCTTCCAGGTGGCTTTGGCTTGTGAGACGTCTTGCGCTGTTTACCTTTCAAACATGCCACACAGTTATCGGTATGGATGAATTCCTTCTCCGGCACACCGACCACGTGTTTTCCTCTTACAAGACGGTTCATGTTTCGAAAGTTCACATGTCCCATTCGCCTATGCCATAAAGTTGAGTCATCTTCCGAAGCCTTTGCCAAGAAACACGCCACTGAACCAGTCGGCCTTGCAGCAGACATATCTAAGGCGTACATATTCCCGTTTCGTTTTGCGCGAAATAGAATTTGATCTTCGGGAACCTTGAATCCCGGCTTCAGGATATAACACTCCTTATCATCGAATAACATCGGCATTTTGTTGTCGCAAATCTGCGATACACTGAGCAAGTTGAACTTCAGATTAGAGACCAGATTCACTTTGTCAAACGAAATTTCTCCATTAGATAAAAGACCGTTTCCTATTATTCTACCACCACGAATATCACCCCCAAAGGCAACAGAACCGCCATGAGTTATCGTTTTGACATCAGACAGCAGGTCCTTGTTCCCTGTCATGTGCCTAGAGCAGCCACTGTCCAAGTACCATATGTTCATAGCACTCCGGGCCGTTCCCTGCACATGAAAATGAAAGTGATTAGTTCAAGGATGGACCCTGGCCAAATTGACCAGGAGCCTTCTTCTTAGGTGCTTTCGAGGTGGAGGGAGCAGTTGGTGCGTTCACAACAGCAGGAGAGGCAGATGAAGCAGCCTTAAATGTAGCAGATGGTCGAGGAGCCGTGACAGGTTGTTGAACCATGAGAGGCCTCGGAATGAATCCCGGCCTTGGTCGAGGCGTCCAGGACCTAACAGGAAAAGTGTTTGGTGCCGACATTCTCATTTGTTGTTGAACATTTGGCCTGAACGTATTCACACCCCTACCGAGACCACGTGGCACATACGGGGCCTGATTTGGAATGTAGGGCTGATTTGGGTAAGACTGTTGAAACATGGTGTCAAGGCGCTGATCCACGTATTCTTCCCCATAATTCCCATAATACATTGGAGCCAATTGGTTTACTTGCGGACCTACTTGCTGCTGTTGGTAGAAGTGGGCAGGAGGCACTGGAGCATTGTTGAAGTCAGAGTATCCTGTATTGTAGACACAAACCCTGGCATCATGATGCGGGTTTCCACAGACAGAACACCCTCCATTCTCGACAGTACCAATAGCAGGAATTGCAGCAGATTGTTCAACAGACTGAGGAGCCAATTGTTGAGGCTCACTTGATGTAACACCTTCACCCTTCTCATTTTCAGCAACTGGCTTCTTCTTCCGTCTTCTAGTCTGTTTCTTCTTCTTTGGTGTAGACTCATTTTCAGAAATGCTCAAATTAAGCTCACTTTGCTCAACCGTCTGATACTGATCTACATTATCATGCGGAACTGTGATAACTGGATCACTTTGAGGTCTTTTGTTCTTTGGATTCCCAGTCTTCACAAGAATCACAGATGAAGTGCCAGCTTCATTGGAAGCAGTATGAGCAGATGATCCCTTTTGCTTAAGAAATGATGGCTGAGGTACAGCTTGTGCAGCTGGAGATGTTGCGATTGGAACAGAAGCAGGAGGCTTTTTCTGAACAGATGTCACCTTACCATCGGTGATTGTAAGACCGGCTTGTGTGTGCATGACAGTCTTACCATGTTTTAAAGCCATTTCTGCGAATGCTTTTGCAAAAGCATCATCATCGACAACTTGCTGCGAATCGAGTTTCACATTTTCAACACTCACTTTGGGCTTACGCCTCCGAACAGTTTTTATCCTTTTAGGAGCTTCATTAGTTTTGAAAACATCAAAATTTTCATTAAACAAAAATGATTGACCATTTGAGGCATTTTGAGTACAAATATTTAGAAACTCAGATTCAGCAGCCTTTAGGACACATGCTTCAGAAATAAGTGAATCAACAGAACTAACAGAGATAGACTCAAAGTCACCAAACTTCAAGGTTTCATCAATCGGCGGGAGCCCAGAGCCAGTTTCAGTGGCAGAGAGTTGGGCTTCCATCGATTGTATATCAGAAGCACTCGGAATCATGCTTGGATCAATGAACTTAATGTGACTTTTGGGGTTGATTTTAGTTAACTCAGGGATTGTTAGGTAATTATGATTAAGTGGATGTTCAGCTGCACTATCACAAATTTCCCTTAAGAAACCCAAACCAGTTCTTAACCGTGCCATAATGTCTTTAGCAACAGCATTACCCAAGTTACCAGGATTAAGTTTCATTAAATCAATAGCTTCACGAGCTTTAGCATATTCATTTCTCAAAGAGGTTTGATTTTTCAAAAGATCCTCAATTTGAATTTTTAAAGTTGATTCAGTGTGCTTCATGATTTCAATGTCATCCTGAAGTGACTTGATTTTCTCAAGGAATTTTTCCTCATTTGCCTTGAGGATTTCAACCTGACTTTCGCTTTCAGCCGCCTTAGCATGCAATTCTAGATTGTATGTGCGGTATCTAGCGACAGTTTCAAGGCAATTTGCAGAACATAAATTTTCTTTTACCTCATCGGGAATGGATCCACGTTGGAGTTCAAGAAGTCTTTTGCTAGCTTCAGACTCGACCTCATTTTGACTTACAGCAGTGGCTGAACCAGCAGAGGGAGAAGTTCCATCAAAATCTTCATCAATACCCGCCATCAGACAGAAGTTGGTGGGGAAAAGAGGGTCAAAAACAACAGACTCAGTATCCTCTTTTCCATCAGAGTCCACCACAAGAGCGTAATCAGGCTGGTTTGCAGAATGAGATGGTGCAGAAGACGTCCAATTGTAGTTCCCATCCTCGAGAGATACCAAAGCTTTTCCAGTGCTATCAACTCTTTGTGCAGACGATGAGCTAGACGATCCTTGATGAGAGACATTTGAAGTGGTATTCTGTGGCTTCTGGTAGGAAGAGTTGCCAGTTTTCTGGTACGACTGGTTACTATTTCCACCCTGCTTCTGATAAGTGTGGTTGCTTCCACCCGAGTTGACAGGAACATTCCAAGTTTTGGGCTTAGGACATTCACGGGCGAAGTGACCGAGCTCCTGACAGTTGAAACACTGAGCTTTAGACTTATCAAAGCCTATGTTAGCATTTGAGGCAGGTTGAAACAGCTTCCTTCCAGTCTTTCTGAAAAACTTTCTTGTCCTGGCAGCAATCATTCCCATTTGCCACTTAATATCGATCTCTTCAAGATCATCAGCAGAAATCTGGTCAAGATCCTCTTGACACACAGTCATAGTCTCAATGTTGCCTGACATTTGAGAGTTCATGCAGGCAAGAAAAGCATTACACAGATCTTGATCCATGTTAGTGGAGTTTGAAGAAACAGGAGCTGACGAATGACCATAATACCCTGAAGAAGGAGCTTGAACAAATGACATACTTGATGGTTGATGAGTTGCATGAGATACTTGAACTTCAGGCTGATTTGGAGTCGGAGTTGGAGTAGAGGCAGGAACAGGTACACTGGGACCAGAAGATTGAGAAAACTGATGACTATCCTCATACATGGCAGCAGCAAATGCAGCATTGGGAGCATTGGATGACGAACCCTTAGAGGTCACATTACCCATGAGTGACCTTCCTGTGCGTTCAACTGCTCTAACCTCATAATCACGAACTTTATCAATCATGTCCATGTAATCAGCGTTGAGGAGATCAGTGCTGTCAATCAGATAGATGACATAGGAGGCAAACTCTTGAGGAAAAGAGTGCAGAATCTTCCTTATGATGTCGCCAGTATCTGGACGAATCTTCTTAGTGGTCATCTCAGTGATGATCCTGCAGAATCGTGTGACATGTGTCTCAAACGACTCTCCAGGCCTGTGAGCAAAAGTATTGAAAGCGAGTTTGAGTTTCTCAAGCCTTCTCTCCTTTGTTGCTGGATTGCCCTCATACTTCTTCTCTAGGCCTACCCAAATCTCATGTGCAGAAGTAGCATCCCGAAACTGATGCAACAGATCATCATTTATGGCCATCTTGATACAACCCAATGCACGCCTATCAATTTTCAACTGAGCATGTTCACCTACAGTCAGCTTGTCCATGGGCTTTGGGAGCATCCTCTTCTTAGTGTTAGGTGGGTCAGCAACAGTAGGAACTGCAACACCAGCAGCAGGTGTTGTAGCTTCTTCAACTTCAAACACAGCTGGACCATTGAGAACTGAAGTAAGTAGGTCAAAATCCAGATATTCCAGAAACAGTATGAACTTCCCTTTCCAGTCATCAAAGTCACTAGCACCCATGAGTTTTGGAGGGCGGTTGTTTCCTTGCATGACCGGAGTGAAATGATTTCCTTCAGACATCTCAGATGAGACAGAAACAGATTTTCAGCAAAAATTGCTAAAACGGGCCGAACGAAGAACAAGAGCTCCAAATTGCTTGTAAACACGAAGATTGCTTGAATTCACACAAATCCTGCAATCATAAACATTAATGGAGTAATTAAACACTAATATTTAGGTGTAAACAGCAAAATTTGAAAAATTCAAATTTTTGACTTAGTCAAAATTTTGAACAGCTTGTTCTTGAGCAAGTTCAAATCACCAAAAATCAAGTTTCATCAAAATGATGTTTGAAGGCATCAATAGATGCGAAATCATGTTAGGATCAATTGCTTCAACTAACACAAACCTCAAAAATCATTCTAAGTGACCGAAAATCAATCAAACAGTGATTTATGTGAAAAAGTCTCAAAATCTCGAAAATTTGCCCATTAAATCTTCAAAACTTGATGTTAGGAAGTGAAATCAGTGCCAATGATTTCGGTTTTACTATACTAATACTCGAAATCCATCAATTTCAGCAAAGAATCATCATAAAAACTAATTTGAAAAATTTTACTCAAGAACAGTGAATAGTTACGGCCGAACCATAAACTCACTGAATTCAAAAATTGACAATCAAAACTTGAAATAAACAGAAATCTAAGCATGTTTTTGAGTTTCTAGAGTGATTTCTACCAAGAATCAACTCTTAGATCTAGCAAAAACAACCAAAATTGATAACTCAAATGAGATTTCTTCATTTTTGAGAAAACTTCAAAAAATGAAGAACATGGCTCTGATACCAATTGTTAGGACCTGATTTGAGCACAATGTTCTCATTTGATTCATCACACAGGTGCGGAAAACAAGTGTGATGATCAATCTTGGTTGATTTCACCCCATAGATCTCTAAAGCTCAAGAACACACACAAAATACACCAAGAACACACACACAAAGGCTCTCTTGTAGAAATGACCAGGAGGAACACGTATTAGGGTTTTCACTTTGGTATTTATACTACAAGAGAGCCTGGGACAAATAGAATGTTTGACAACAACCAATCATTACCTAGAATTCAGCAAAATATTCTAACAGAATATGAAGTACGCTAAGCATATAAAGAAGTACGCTAAGAATGAAACAAGTTCGCTAGAACTTGTGAAGTTCGCTAAGAAGTTCGCTAAGCATTAACAAGTCCGCTAACAAGTTCGCTAAACACAAACAAGTCCGCTAACAAGTACGCTAAGCACAACTTAAGTTCGCTAGGAACAAATCAAGTTCGCTAGGAACAAATCAAGTTCGCTAGGAGCAAAAACAAGTTCGCTAGGACAGTTTAACAAACAAGTGCGCTAAGTACAATGACAAGTTCGCTAAGAGTTAATCAAGTCCGCTAAGTTCAACATACAAGAAGTTCGCTAAGGAGAAACACAAGTACGCTAACACTTAGTCAAAACATCATACATAACCATAATCAAAGATGAGAAAGTACATAATCAAAGTTAAGTACAAACCAAAGTAAAATTACAAATAAACACCAAAAAGATAAATAGTTTGTGTTGCCAACATAAATAAGTTCTAACAATACATACTTTTGACACGACGACACAATGACACAATGATATGAACATTTTGACACATCATTATGTCAGTGTGTCAAAATGTTCAGATCATTGTTTCATATTGTGCCAAAAACCGAAAGAGTATTTAATTTTATATATAGCAACACTATATATACTTTTGACACGACGACACAATGACACAATGATCTGCACATTTTGACACAATGACACAATGACCTGTGTCAAAAATTGAAAGAGTAAATTTTTTTTTTCATTTTTTATATAGCAACACTATATGCGTTTTAAAGATAAAAAAATGCCCGTTTTTATGGTGTAATTTTTTTTAAAAAATAATGCCGTATGTGAAAGTTATGAATGTTTAAAGAAAATGGGGGAATTAGATAAAAAGTCAACAAAAGTGGCTAAGACTAAAATACCCCTCCTTCCTTTTTTTATTAGATTAAGATCCAATGGCTGAAAATCCTTCTTATTCTTCTTACCCAAAACAAACTTCTGATTTGAACCTCTTCCTAGTTAGGATTAGTAGTATCCATTTTTCCTTGTTTTAATTATTAGTTATAAGTTTAACACAATCTTTTTTTATATGAATGTAGTTTTTTTAAGATTTATGTACTTTTTATTTATATTTCATGGCTTATTTATTTGTTTAATAAAAATAGTTGTATCTCTAATTCAATGTTTAAAAAAATCAAAAAAAAAATTAATAAAGAAAAATAACATCACACCACATGTGCAGGGCCGGTCCTGAGAATTTAAGGGCCCTGTTCGAGTTTAAAAAATGAGCCCCATTCGAAAAGAATTTACAAATAGAAAAAAAATCTTAAATAAGACAAAAAAAAAATAAGTTATAGCAATAAACATAAGAAAATTATAATTTTAAAAATATTCTAAGTAATTAAATTAAGTTTTAATGGAAATTTAAGCTCTAAATACCTAAATATTAAATAAGTAATTATGCTATCTTTTTTAAATTTGATTATTCTATTAGTTAAAACCTTTAAAACTTAAAATTTTTATTTAAAATGAACTATATATATAATATATATATACAAAATTTTAAAAATATGGGCCCCATAAAATGATGGGCCCTGTTCCGTCGCACCTCTCGCACATGCTCAGAGCCCCCACTGCACATGGGTATGTCACCATGTGTGTGGTAATGGTATGTGATCTAGTCAGTATTGACGTAACCACCACACCATATAGGTATACCACATAACCTAAGAAACAAGTTCATTAATGATTATGGACTCTTCCAGTATATTTTTATCAGCCACAAAAGTGGATTGAGATCTATAAAAAATAAAGAAAATAACATATTAGCAAAGACCTTATAGATGACCTTAGCTGTGACACCAATAAGGGCAATATGACGATATTCTTCAAGGGATGCAAGCTTCTTAAGAACTAAAGCAATGAAGGGTAAGTGACATCCAAATCTAATAAACACTTTTCCATGTCAAACTAATCCATAGTTTCTTTAAAGTCATTCTCAAATAATTACAACTAGTGTGCGAAATCTACTAGATTGATTGATTGATTCGAGAATGAGAGATAATCAATCGAAATTAATAAACACAAAGATAAACAAAAACATTTAACCTAGAATTGATGCACACGAATTGATTAGCAGATCGTCTGGTACATACAACTGAATTCGTCTCCCTTACCCCCTCTCTCAATCACGAAAATCCCTATGGATGGCTCCCCAATTGCTCTATAATTCGTCAACACTAATCAAGGAGGCATATGTGAGTTTATATGCTACTCACATATCCATCTACAAGGCCTAAGCCCGTCCTACCTTGCCCATTCCGTTATAACACTAACCCATGTTCATTAACTAACAAGCCCACTAATAACACTAATCCAAACCCATCACTATTTGATATTACAAGCCTAGAATTATTTCTTTAGAGTGCCATATATGTCATTTCACGCCCACTACGTAGTTACGATCAAAAAACACATTTTTAAAAGAATCATTTTATCCGGATAAAATTATGATAAGTTTTGATTTTATTTGTAGAAATAAAGTAGAAGAAGGAACAGAGAGGTATCTTTTTATTCTCTTTTTATCGAACACATCACAGGTTAACCCGAACTAAAAACATCGGCACTAAATATGTTTAATAAGGTAAGATCTTAACAACTTAAAACTCAAAATGTTCATTGTTTGTATAAATATGGAACGACATTATTTGTGCACATGATTGGTTTATTAACTTATACCATGTAGGTGTCCTTCGATCATAATTATTTTAGTAGAACTTTTATTAGGGATAAAATACATATCGGATTAAAAAAACTAACAAATGATAATAAAATTAAAAAACAGTTATTTTATATGATAAAGTTCAGTGACATTAGACAAAAGATCTCTAAGCACCAAACTTGTTATTTAAAAAGGCATAGTGTGTTAAAATTTGTGTGATAACTTACTATCCAAGTACTAAGGGTTGTTTATGTTTTTCTTTCTTTTTGAACGAGAACAGCCGATTAGTTGGTGCGTCCCCTGTAAAAAAGCTCGTACATCAGCTATATGATCGATCATCTTTATTTAACCAGTTCAAGAGGAAGCAACCACGTACTATAACAAAACACTCAGAGTCATAATAGAACATGTGACCTCAAGAGGCCATATGCTCTAACCCTTATTCTCAATGCCATTGAACGATCAAAAGTAACCAAGTTTTAAAAGTGTTCCAATTAGGTAACTCAAGTTTCAAAAGTGTTTTAATTAGGTCACTCGGCATTCATATTTCATCAAAATTAAGGGTTTTTTCATCCATTTCATAGGTAACCGTGATAAAAGTTATTTTTTTTTTATTTAAGGCTAACGTCGAGTGATAACATGGATTTTAAAATTTTTTAAATTTTTTTTTAATCTAAATAAAGTGTTTTTAATTTAATAAATATAATTTCATATATTAAAAAATCCGACACCAACATCTTGTGCTCCATTTTTTTCTCGACACATGAAAAAAAGGACATGGCTCGATTTGGATATTAAGTTATCTAATTGGGACAAAAACGATATAAGTAACCTAATTTGAACACTTTTGAAACTTTGTTACCTTTCTGTAAAATTTTCCTTATAGAACAAGATGTGCATATAAATATACATGTATGACCATATATTGATCAAAGCCAATGTTGAAGTAGCCAGTAGATATGTGCATTGCAGTGTTTGCTTGGCAAGTTCACCCTCTCTACCCTTTCCTTCTCTTGCTTAATAGAGATGAGTATCACCATAGGTACACACCATGAACTTTATACTTCACATACAATTTATGTTTGCATAGAAGATGAGTGACGTTTGATCTATTTAACCATTCAACTTGTTTCATTTCTAGTTAGTTTTTCACTTCATCTATCTAATATGTTATCTCTTTGTGTTTAATTAACGGAAGACCGACGAAATCGGTTGGGTGGTGGGAGGGTGGAGAGATATTAGGAGGTCGAGACGAGGTGGCCGGAGGGACATGGTTGGCATGTACACGAGAAGGTCGCGTCTCGTTTCTCACCAATGTCTTGGAGCTACACACTCTGCCGGGAGCGAAAAGTAGAGGAGATCTTCCATTACGTTTCTTGGAGGTGGTTTAATTTCTTTCGTATTTCTTCTTATTGGAAGATTTTAATTAAGGCTAATTTTGCTTGCTGCATTCTGACCATGATACAATTCAGGATTTTGCAATTGAGCAGTAGATTTGTTTGCATTTATCATTTCTATTTCCCGAGCATGAAGTCTACTTCTCTTATCTTACATTTCTTGGAGCTTAGTTTAGTTTGGTTTGGTTTGGTTTGTAGAGCAAAAAGAGTCCAGAGGAATTCGCAAAGGAGTTGGTGAAGGAGGTTCATGAGTACAATGGGTTCAACCTCATAACCCTTGATCTTCCTTCAAACAAGATGTTGTACATATCAAACAGACCGAAAGGCGAACCTCCAACAGTTCAACAAGTTCAGCCCGGCATTCATGTTCTCTCCAACGCGAAGCTTGACTCCCCGTGGCCCAAGGTTCAACGTTTGAAATTGAACTTCAAAATCTTACTTAATAAGTCGTTGTACCATGAGGAGGAGGAGGAGGAGGAGGACAAGGACGTACCCCTGAATAAGCGGCTCAAGGATATGATGGACAAACTAATGAGAGACGATTCCAAGGCCGATAAGAGCCAGCTTCCGAATATTTGTTCTTCGGTTGATTGGGAGTACAATCTAAGCTCAGTATTTGTTGAAATAGACACTCCACTGGTACGTACTACAATCGACGGTTTAATTAGTTAATTAACTAATTAATTAGCTGCTCACTTTGTTTGTTTTTTTTTTACCAAAACTACAGGGACGCTATGGTACTAGAAGCATGATTGCACTAAGTATTAGAGGTGATACCCAAGAAGCAACTTTACATGAGACCTACCTTGAAAATGAATTATGGCAAGATAAAACAATCCACTATTCCTTCTTGCCTTCCATTAATTAATTAACAACATGCAAGTCGTTATCTATCTATCTATCTGTCTGTTCTCTTATTATAAATTTATACATCAATTGTTCGATTCCAGAAACCTGTAATGATTAACATATAGATAAATGAAATTTGTTTCTCAAATATACCATGGATATGTGATTCCTCTTGATGTTAAGTTTTTTCCATAAGCACAACATCTTCTTTTTAACACTTAAAAACATTAATCTAAATTTGTCACAAATCGTATATAATCTATTAGGTCTACAAATGTGAAACACTTAATGGGAGATGTATAAAAATAATGTTTCTGATGGACCTTGTTAACACGGTGAAAAAATGGGAGAGTATGTTTTACCTCCGATGGATTGCTCATCTAATCTAAGTACTTACTGTTTTGTTTTCACTTTACGAGTTGCTCGTCTAGACAAAACACATCTTAATAAAGAAGATATTTCCCTCCTTATAAGGAAGACTTTGTTCTCTCTCTCAACTGATGTGGGCCTTGCATCTCCATTTCCCCTTAAAGAGCCGAGTTAACTTTACTGAGATACCCAGCCGATGCAAACTCGTTTTGAGTAACGAGTGGTCAAATAACATCGGTTGGGTCATGGTCAGAGAGAGGCTCGTTGAGCGAAGACTCTCAAACGACTTTTTAAATATCTGCGAATAATCAAACCAACCAAACAAACGCTTCCATACAAGGTAATAACGTCACACATAATAGCGGCAATCTAACTGAAAATCACAAGCATCGTTTAGAACATAACATATACACACCACACAAGAGCTCTAAAATAGCAATAACTGGTAACAACAATTCCTTTCCTCAGTTGCAGAACCTATCTTTTCCCCTTGGGATCATTCATTCTCCCTTAACTGTTGCAACAAGACCTTGAGCCACCTCAACCCGCTCAACTGGAACTTGGGTGTTTTGGGGAACCAAGGCTCGAGTCTCTTCAACCTTGGTGACACAAGTTTTCGGATCCATGGCTGTTTCAGCCAAAACCTCACGGGTGCACCCAACAAGCCTCTCGACTGAGATTTTGTTCACATCACGACGAATCCCAATGTCTGCTACGAACCTACTTAAACAGTATATACCACACCCCATAACAGCCAGACCGGGAAAACTTGCGGTCAGGAAACGAAGTGGGGATGAGAAAATAGCACTAGTGGCAGCTAAAAACGATGCCGCCTGCCCACTTCGCCCCACACTGATGGTTGTGAAAACGAGCAACCCCGTCTTACAGTAGATTGCAAAATCCTCACAGTTGTTTTTGAAAATGTTGTAGACACCGAAACCGTTCTCGAGGAGGAATTGAGCACGATGAATGACATCCTCGGGTGGATCACAAATAGCAAGGGTGCATGTTCCACCTCGAGCTTTGGCAAGAAAAATGGCGGGAGAGACCGAGTATTTGAATAGATAAAGGTCACCGCCAGATAGAAAACAGTTCAAACATGACGCGATGACGCCATCAGCATTTGAAAGGTCACCGCATTTTAAGCAAGGATCGCCAGAGTTTGTGGGCGATGAGCTTAGGATAATACGGTCTAACACTGTTCCAGTGCCGATTTCTTGACCACCACCCCGAGTGAAATGGATCACCTTATCATCACCAACATATATTCCTGTAACAAATGAAACATGGGATCTTTATTACATTTAATTACAAGACATGTAAAGTGGTGATTTTGGCAAATTATAAATAACATAATAGGGGTAACAAGTTAAAATGTCAATAACTGTTTGTTGTTTGATGTGTCTACCTTAAGCGCATGTGGTCCCAAGACATTAAGCCTCATTGTTTGTGTTCATTAAATTCATCATTTGGGAGAGGTGTGGAAGTGAAAAAGATTTGGACAAAAAGAAAATAAACTTAAGCATGTTATTGTTACTACTCTTCATATTCATATTTAAATTAGACAAACAAACTCACATGAGTAGTTTACAGTGGGCTACAACTCCTAAATGCCACAAAGTAATGGAAGACCTACCACTTCAACTGTATCCACATGGACCACATGGCATGTTATAATAATCAAAAGTTGCCTAATAATATCTAAACCTTCCTGCTATAACTTTATGTAATCAAGAGATCTTAATTATTTGTCAAGTTGTAAGCTTAGTCAAAGTTATCAACTAGTATATACTGCAATAAACTCATTTTCAAGAAATAGTGGATTTCGAAAAGAAACTTTGAACATGTTATTATTAGCCAGAGGTTCCTAGTCTTAGCTGTTGTATTATTAGAACTTCATCAATAAACAATTTCAGTTGGATGTTACTTGTCATTGTGGCAACAGAATCATAAAGGACTAAAAAAATCCACTATCGTAAATGTAGGCTAAACATGGGTGAGCTAAGTTCAACAAGTCTTGTTACAATATCTCTACCCAAGTCCCAACCTCACCATCAAAATGCCTACTTCTCTTTACTAACCTGCAAATACAAATAGGGTTTTCAAATACAAGTGTCAACTATAAAGCTATGTAAGATAAGGGTCGTAAATATAAAATAAGCAAAACATCTTGTACTGAAACGTCCTTCAAATCATCTCTTTAAATTTCTAACTTCTTATGATTGCATGCTATAATTCGATTGAGCATGACATAAGCGCCAGGTCATCATAAACTTGTGTATTACCACTTTAAGCACTCTTATGTACCAGGATAACCAACCTCATAACATAATATCAGAACTCTAACTGAAATACCAAATTGATCTGCAAGAAAGAGTTTATTCTGATAACAAGTATTAAAGAAGCACAAATTCACCAAGTCGCATGCTTTTCTGTAGCAGAAGGCCCTAGATCATTGCCAAGGTGCCTAGCCCAACCTACAAAGAACCTTACTCAGGGAAGCAATGGTGTGCATGACATATGTCAACCATGGCATCATTACCATGTTCATGCAAATAAGACCATTAATTTATGCATATCCAGGACTTAACAGTTAACAGTATCCTGAGCTTACTTTCTAAAAAAGGTTTCTACTATGTTCTAAAAGTTTTGAATATGTATGATACTTAAAAGGAATAGTTATTGGTGTTTGGATAGATGGAGTATCATATGGGTAAATCAAGTGAACTAGAAAATGTTCATTACAAGTATTTGCAACATTCAACTATGGTTGGAACAGTAACACAATTTCTTTCTTGTCGAAAAGAATATATTACATGACCCCAAGAATTTTATGAAATTTACGCCCAAACCATGGAACTTGTTGATAACACCATAATGGTTCTTAAACTGATGATAGAGAGGTGGTTTAATGTTGCTACAAGGACCCTAAGTCCTTAAGTGGAGTAAAGTTTACCTTAGGATAAAAAGTTCAGTAAACTTGCAAGGGTTTGACTTAGGTATTCATAATTTTATTCTTTTTCATGGTTGGTTTTTGGTCTGATCTATAATTTATTGTTAGGTGATTGATTCATAAGTTAAGGGGTCCTACGAATTGTTTTTAAGATAGTGGCCAATGAATTATAATACATGGGGATGTCCCTTGTTTTTTAGTAATTTCAGTCATTACAAACAAACAAATATACCCAGTATAATCTCATTCATAGCATAGTTATTAGAAGGGTCTGGGGAGGTGCGATGGGGGCGAGTCTTATCTCTATCCCCTGTAATAGAGAAGTTGCTCACGTTGAGACCCCCTGTTTCAAAGATTTTATACCAGGATTCAGTCTACCCTTTCTCAAGAAAAAGAAATAACAAACTCAGTGAAACATAGTGGATCTGTGCATGAGGAGACAGAGTACTATGTCATGGCAAACACAACTACTAATTCCTTGTCCCAGCCTCTGATTCCAATCTTCAAATGGAAAATTTGCCATTAACAGAGTCTCCTGATGAACACTTTATTTAAATCCCAGGAACCTTGGGATTTGGTTGAGAAAAGGTAAAAAAGCCAAATACAGCACCAAATCAACCCAATCAACAATGGTGGATAGTCATAAAAAGGATGCAAAGGCTCTATTGTTCACTCAATCCGTACCAGTAAATGAGATATTTCCCTAGACTGCTAACAACAGCTATAAAGGCTTCAGAAATTCTAAAGCAAGAACTTTTAAGTGGATAAAAAAAGTGATCAACTGTTAAGCTACCAGCCTACCATCACTTCTTCACCAATTTAAGACATTGGTCATGAAAGAAAATGAATCAGGTCAAGCCTTTCTTTCTAGAGTACCTAAGCTAAGTTTGAGAAGTTTTAAGGAATTTAGCAATGTTGTTGTATTGAAGAATCTAAGGACCGTCAGCTTACCTTGAAAAACTAATGACTAATGAGTTCCCTAACTGAACATGAAGAGAGATTGAATAGGTCCAGCAAAACTGGAAATGCAAAAGCTGAAAGGGATTTATTACTTTATGAGGAGGGCAGATACTCCTGATGGGTTTTCTAGTGACCGTGAATATGTGTTGAGAGACAATTTCCATGGTTAAGGATGTGGAGAATGAAAGATCCACTTTGGTGATTAGCGCTAGCACCATCAAAATCCCATTATCTGATACTGTAAGAAATCTGGGCTCCATAACATAAAGCCAACTGTTGGATCAAGCAAAAAAGATGAAACGAGTCTCCCTTCACAAAAAAGGTCGAACATAGTGGGTTTTTTAAAGGCCCATTATTCGACTACTAATGTGATAAATGATGTTCGGTATATTAGATTTGGTTGCTCAAACCATAAGTATTAAGCCACATGCAAGGTCTCTGTTCAGAGATCATGATGAGATGAAAAAGGTGGACATAGAGTTTAAAGTCAAAAGTGAAGGTATGATTGCCATTAAGACCATGGAAGGTAAACTCCTTCATGACCTCCAGTTTGTTCCTAGTTTAGCTCAAAACTGTTTGAGTTGTGGTCACTTAATGACTAATAGTATGTTGTGTTTGATGGTAACACATATGGTGTGCATGATAAAAATTCAACCGAGAAAATAGCTATCGTCTATTTGACTTAAAACAGGTTGTTCCCTCTTGTGATCCAAGTATAGTCAATAAAGAGCATAGTTCTGGCACTTAGAACACTTGAATTAATGTGTTGAGGTTGTTAAGTCAAAAGGAAATGAATTTTGGGGATTCTGGAAATTGATGAACTAGGTTTTCATGAGGGCTGTGTTAATGGGAAGCAAAGGAAGCCATTTCCTGTTGGAAGGTCTAAATCTCAAAGAGAAACAAGTGACTAGATCTTGTACATCCTGATTTGTGTGATCCTATCAAAACTCGAGCCGTTTCGTATGCAAAGAAGGATGATGATATTACTTGTATGAGTGTGGAACTCAAACCAGAAACATTTAGGAGTTTCAATAAAATTAAAGCGTCGATATGAGAGTATCAAGAAATAAAAGTGATCTTGACATTGAACTTTTATGTAATGCGTTTAAACTTTAAAGCTATTTCTTATGAAAGGGTGGTTACTAGCAACCTAAAACACCAAAGATTCCTCAACAGATAAGGGCAGCTAGAACAATGGTAGAAAATAGAAATTCCTAGGAATATGCTAAAAGCAATGGGGCTATCGACTTTTTTATGGAGAGAAGTGGTTGCAGCAGCTATGTACCTCCTGAATAGTTCTCTAACAAGGGTTGTTATGAAGTATCAGACACCATAAAAGATTCAATGGGTAAGAAGCCAAAGGTAAACCACTTAAAAGTGATTGGTTGATAGTCGTCCAAAGCTTGATGAAAATAAAAATGTATTTTCATAACTTATTGGCTATAGTCCCGATCCAAAGCATATCGTTGATATGTCACACTAGCGGCATAGTCATTAGCAGGAATTTTGAGTTTAGGCACTTAGGGTTTAAAGACAAAGGGAAGGTGACCCTAATCAAGTTATTGTGAATGGTTGAAAAGACCACCACCAGTTGCCCTGATCTATGGTAGTCCTCCAAGTTAACGTCCTTCATCATTGGGTAGAAAGAGTTCATTCCCAAGAGCCAGCAACAGCATTTTATCACAAAGATGCCATCGTGGGATACTTATGACGAAATTTACAACTCATGTACCTTTGCATTGTATTTGTATGTGGAGGCCAAACGAGCTATGGGAGAAGTTGTTGAAGGCTAAGACACAAGAATCGCAAACCATTAAAAAGATTTACTAAAGTCCTCAAGGGTGCAACTTGGTGGTAAAGTGATGACTCCCCAACCAAAAGGTTGTGGTTTCAAATCTTCCGAGCATAAGAAACTAAATGGCAGCAGATGATTGATTCAAACCCCTCTATAAGCTGTTAAGTTCCTTGCAAAGAGATTTTGGGAGCCACAAACTATGATATTGTTCCCCATTTCATGATCAATTGCCTAGAAGTTAACCATCCCTCACACCCTCATCCCAAGAAAAAGCAGCATTAGTCATCTTACCATAACTATATGTTGGATATAGAAGCAAAACAAGGAGGAAGACATTGAGAACTAGATAAGCAGACAGTCATGACCACTACCCTTACCACGGAGAATCTACCCCATGCCCTTATAAAGAATCGACCAATTGTGCCACCCTCAAGATAAATTCTATTGAAATGAAAAACAAACAAACTCAATAAAATCCCACTCAGAGAGTAGGGTCTGGGGAGAGGGTTTGATGAGGGCAGGCTTTACCCCTACCCCTTAGAGACTCCTGCCTCAGAAAAACAGCCACACACGCATTTTCTTCGGAAAAACATCAATATGTTCAAATACGAAAGAAGCCATTAATATATCAAAAGGAAAACAATTCAACCACATGTAGGCAACGTGCTTGTTGAAACTTGAAATCAGTCTAGCAGTTTCAAGAATTGAGTCCCCTTTTCCTAAAGCAGAAAGTCCAGGGAACTACCAATATAGATTATAGTTAACAATTACACATTGTTCTGGGGCTTATCAATTGCAAATTAAACAAAATCCCGACTTCCACCCCTACATTGTTTAACCTTTAAATTGAATTCATCTAATATAAATTCCTGAGGGGTGGTGGGAAATAAATGTGTCAATTAACCATATCTGGATCAAAAGATAACCTAAATTGAGATGAAATAAATGCAGAAATTATGAAAGAAATGGTGCAGAAGTACCGTGATGAGCGTAGAGCCAAGCTGTACGCCATGAATAGATGTGATCGCCGGGTTTGAGTTGAGATTTGTCGATTTTGTTGGACAAAATCTGTTTCATTTCTTCCATTCCTTATTACCCTAGCGTAGGCGGGATGATAATGATGAAGATTGTGATCGAGATTGCGATGAAGGTTGCTTCGTATAGGAGTATTGGCAGTGGGGGGTAGTTAATTAATTAATTATTAATTAATTAATTTGGATTGTGAATGTGGGGATCACATGACACCATTAACCAATTTATTCTTATTCAACTAAAGTTAGCGTGTGGATGATATACGCGTTGGGAGTTAGGACGGAGGTATGTCTTGGCATCCCTCCTTAGCAAATCTCGGTGACCTTCGGTATATTCTCGGCGACCATAACCCCCCCCCCCCCCCTCCCACGCGGCAACTTGATATTCGGCAACCACCTCTCCCATTTTCGGTGAATGTTTGTTGAAGAAACAACCCACCAACTAGCCGTTATTTTCGACCGTTGTCCTCCTCAACGCCTAGTTTTTCATTTTTTTTTAATTCACCCACAACTCTATAAAACCCCAATAACACTTCAATATTTTTACACCTCTTCTTCTCATTTCTCTCCACAAAACTAAAAAATAAAAGGAATCACTCTCTCATGGATTCAAGGAAGAACAAGTCACCGGCCAGCGGCAACAAGAAATTCCGACCGAAAGTGTGGAAAGATAAAGGTGATTCTTCCAACATTCCTCAAACACAACCACACCCACAACCCATATTCTACTCACAACCATCACCTCCACCACCATCACAAACCGGTTTCTATCAACAACAATCTTTTGTTGATTTAGTGCATGGTCGGTATGGACCACAACCACCTTTTTACCAGTCGCATTCATCGCAAGTTCAACAACATCAATCAATGTATCAAAATACCCAATACCGTGAACCACGACGTATTGGTGTTGACACAAAATGAAACAACTTGAACAAGGTTATGACGAAGTTCAACGGGTTGCACACTCAAAATGTAAGTATATTTTATATATTTTTGTATAAACTTAACTTTTTTAATATAAATTAATTTGTTTTTTTACTTGTAGACACATGCACGGGCTAGTGGTGCGAGTGATAATGGCATTTTTGATAAGACGATACGGGATTAATCAACGCATCTACGAGAAGAAAGGTTTCACGCATATGGACACTTGGAATGTAGTGAAGGATCACAAGAAGTGGCTTTCACCACCACAAAAGGTTGGTGGGCTTAAGAAGAAAAGGACCAAGATATCGGCTTCGGGCAAGTACACAACGTCAAACGAAGTCGACTCGGCCCAATTGCCGAGTCGTTTTCCCGACTCGGCCCAATTGCCGAGTCGTTTTCCCGAGTTAAGTTTCGTGTGAAGGCGAAAGGAGCTCATTCAAGGGTAGATGGCAAAAGCATGAAGAGAAGGTTAAAGCTCAGAAATTAGACATAGTGAAATATAAGAAACTTGCAACTGAGAACGCTTATCTGTATGACAACGCTAAGTTAGAAATAGCTGAGCTTAGTAAGCAGATAGATGACCTTAAGCATAAAAACAATGAGTTGCAGGTTAAACTTGATATGAATCAAATGAGAAGCAAAAGAATGCTTGATGCTGGAAAGGAATTGTCACATGTTGTTGTGACTGGTCAAGTTGGGAAACACACACCTGGATTTGGGTCAGAAAAGACTGATAAGGCCTTGGCTGCAAACAGCATTATTCCTCCACCAGTTCCAAGAGACATTATAGGAATACTTCTTAGTGAGGATCAAGTTGAACGAACCAAATCTGATTATAAAGAAGCTGCTCCTCCTATTGATAGTGTCTTGGTTGGAACTACACCAATGACTCAAGAAGAAATTGACAATGAGACAAAAATGACTTATGGTGAAGGGAGAATAGAGGACGTATCAAGAGATGATGCTGAGTGCCAGGAGTATAACAGATGTCACAACTCTAAGTCTGATGAGGCTGGGATAGAGTTGAAACCATACCCTGAAATTGAAACCCCATACTTCAAGGTAATTGACAAAGTTGAAAGGGAAAAGGTGATCTTGACGACACGGCCTGAGGGGAAGATCTTTATGACATCTGGATCAATGTTTGACCAAGAACCAGATGTAGGATATGAATTACCGTCCTTCTCCTCCAAGTTTAAGGGAATAACTGATGGAGTGATCGGTGAAGCTAAAGTTGAGAAGCCAAAGATCACCATCAAGCATCCGAGCATGAAACCAACAGCTGGAGTGAAGAATGAAAAACTCAAGGGAGTAGCTGTGTCTCCCATTTCTTCAGTTGGATCATGCAGTTGCTGTTGTAATTGCAAGAATGGTGCTTCAACGTCAAAGAATCAAGGAAGCATACAGACGGTAAAGACAGGTTCGACACAGGCTTCGACAAACCAGCAGAAAGTCAAATCTGGAGTTGCAGACAAAGCAAAGAAGCAGGCACAAGGCAAACCAGCTCCATATATGCCACCAAAGACAAATGGGTACACGTCTGACTTCTATCTAAAGAAGCAGACTTGCTTTAATTGTGGCATTGCTGGTCATATTGCTAGAAACTGTCTTTATCGCCACTATGAACCCTACTATCCGCAAAGTCAAAGGGTTTCATCTCAGGAGTCAGTTGAGTCTAAGCCGATGATGGTGCAGAAACCTAAGGTAATGAAGACTATTACTCCTAAGGTTAAACCTTCTGATCAACATTGGGGTGTTGCCAAAGCTGAAAGAAAATCTTTAAATCAAAATAACAGCTTTCCAAGTTACCAAAATTTCCAAAAACAGGTGAAGAAACCATTTTCAAAACAAACAAAGTCTGAAAAACCCAAGGTTACCCCTCCCAAGGTAACTAAAACTGTTTTGAAAAATGATTCTAAAATGAAGAAGGTTGAAATACCTAAAGTCACAACTCCAAAGGTGACTAAAACAAAAACTGTTTTGAAAAATAAATCTAAAACAAAGAAGGTTGAAATACCTAAAGTCACAACTCCAAGAGTGACTAAAACAAATGTTAAATCACCTGGAATTTGGAAACCAAAAATCAAGGCAGCTCCATCCCAACTTCCTGATTTCTCAAAGGGGATGTTCTTACAAGAAGTATCTTTTATTGATTCCTCAGGTGTACCCAGAAAAACAATGGCCTGGGTACCAATGGCTAACTAATCTCTCACTGTGTGCAGGAACGATCAAGGAGGATTATCACTAACATTTTTTTATTAAGTTGTTTGTTGGTAAGTGATTGTTCCAGGCACAGTTTAGGAGACGTATCTTCATGTCATGTCAAGATAATCTATAAATGGAAGGTATGTCTCATTGAGAGGTAAAAGATCAAAATCAGCATGAAAGGTACTGTTCTTAACTTGGTTGTTTGAATGATGAGGCAACAAAGGGTCTTTTGAGTCAAACCTATTTCATTAAAGTTTCATTTGAGCAGTTGATTGATTATGTGTTTGACCTCAAATGAAATGAAGCGCGCATGGCATGAAACCCAATTTTCTCAAAATTTTCAAATCAAAACTTTGAAAGTTAGCTTGGCCAGATGTTTGCAAAATTTTGTGTTTTGTTCTTTTAAGTGTGTTTGTGTGTTTTATTTTTATCGTTAAAAAAAAAAATTTGAAAAATGATGTTCACAAGATTGTGACATTAAAAATCAAAAAGCAAGGGGAAGAAATGTAAAGATGAAGAAAAAGTTGACCCCTCAAAAATAGTGTGCTTTTCAATTTTTAATTGTGTGTGTCTTGTTTTTGAGAAGTTTAGGGGAAGTAAAATGAATGTCCGGGTTGGAGATGGCTGACACGCGTAAGGCGGAAATGAAAGGCAAGCTCCACGGTGATATGCTCGGTAGGCTCGACCTAAACTTATGACCTCCAATGAAAGTGCAGTGAACTTAAAAGATATATATGTTTAGTTTCCCATCCCTGGTTGCATGGTTTAAAAGACTGAGTCCCGGCAAAAATGGGTTGAGAGTGGTATTTACCTAGTATTCACTCTCTCACACGCCATGCTTATACTGTATATGTCAACACCACATAATAAAAATAAAAGAAAAAGAAATGAAAAAGAAATAAAAAAAAATGAAAAAGAAAATGAAAAATAATCACTCAGTTGGTCTTCTTTGCGTGCTTAGCAGCCGACCTGATCACCAACTGATGGTTAATGAAAATAAGTGGTAGTCATGGCCGTGGTACATGGTTCTTCAAGTTGGGGGTTTATGAATCCTCAATAAACTCTGAGGTTGGGTAGGTTTTGCTGTGTACGCTTGGGTGTGGGGACAATTAAACATGACGGTAATATTGTACTATATTAAGCATGACACATTCGGTTGGGATTAAACGGGTTTGAGTTTAAAGCGGACAAACATACCGGCAATCACCTGGACTAGTTGAGTAACTGAAGCTGAAAAGGGTTCCTCAGTCAGATTCATACGGTTTGATCCCTTGTAAACTTTCTCATGTTTGGTTTGGTAAGTATTTGTTTAGTTTTTATCTTTCGTGTGTGAGTCGTTAAGTTCTTTTTAGTGTGTTTTCGTCTTGGCCAGGTTGATTTGAGAAGTCAAAATATGTTTTTCAAGGGTTTTAATGCATGACAATATGCCCCCGACAGATCTTGACAAATTTTTAGGGGAAGGAGTATGGGATAATAAGTATGATCCGAAGGGAACTCGAGGATGATACTTATTACCTAATGGAAAAGACTTCCTCCGTCAGATCTTGACAAATTTTTAGGGGAAGGAGGGAGGATAATAAGTACTATCCGAAGGGAACTCGAGGATGATACTTATTATCTAATGAAAAGACTTCCATAATACATAATATCTGAAGGGAACTCGAAGATAATATGTATTATCTCAGGGGAAGTCCTTAGCTGAGGGGAAGTTATCAGCTAAGGGGAAATCTTTAGAGGTCTTTGGGTTCAGGAGAAGTTTTATAGAAAACTCGTAATCTATATTAGGGTTTTTTGTTAAAATTATGTTAATTTGAATCAACTGAACAGATGATAATTACCTCCTAACCCAAAGACCAGTCATCACATGTCTGGTAGTGTATATTTTTTAAAATCTATGTCAGACAGGTTGATGATAGAAAGATGTTGTTGCTGCTCAAGTTAAAGAACCAACCGGACAAGACTTCCATCTGAAAAGCAACTGTTCATGGGAAGCTGTTGGTATCTTTACAAGTATCCAAAAGCTTCAAAAGTTTTTCAAGGAAAATGCTCACAAGTTTAGGGGAAGCTGAAGATTTCAAGTCAATCTTTGAAAAAGAAAATGATACAGAGAGCAGTCAGAGTTCATGAAGTTTGAAGTTCAACAATCAAGGTCTTCACAGTTAGAGGTTTTTCAAAATTTAACCTCTAATTTTTGGAGATTCAAGACAGTATTCGAAGTTTCAGCAAGAACCAGTTCTTTCAAAAGAAGCAAGTCATTGAGATTGCCCGCGCCACTATCAACCAGTATTCTACGGATGTCGTAGGTGCCAACCATAGCGCGGATTATGACAGGTGCTTCTCGTGCCGGACCCGTTAATGGTGGAAAAACAACCGGTCGGCACATGCAAGGCTCCTGACGCGCGCCCCCTCGCTTTCGTTCCTGTTTGAATGTGGTGACCATGTTGACCACTTTGACTTGCTTTTTTGGTGCAGCCGCGGGAGGTTGTTCACTCTGAAGGTCTTTCAATAGGTGGGCCAACTTCCCTGTTTGTAGCGCTTTATCTATCTGCTGTTGTAGCTGCCAGCAATCGTCCGTGACATGTCCCACATCTTTGTGGTATTCACAGAACTTACTTGGGTCCTTCCGGAGTCTTGAGCGTAGCGGCGGGGGAGGGGCCAAATCCAACTTTTCTGAAGCTAAAACCTCGCTAGGGGTCTTGGTCAGCTTATTGACCCATGCCGGACGCGGCGGGCGCTCCCGGCGTCTTCCAAAATCTCCTTGTGGTGACTGAGCCGACGAGTCTATCGCCTTTGCGGCTGGTATCGTTTGGACAATGGTTGGCTCCCCTTTGTCCTTCTGCCAACGGGAGCCTTTGTGTCGTTTGCTCGTCGCGAAAGACTGCTGATCCCTATCTTGTTTATTGTCTTTTTTCTCAAGATCTCTATGAACGCAGACGGATTTCTCTGCCCGCACAAATGCCTTTGCTGCGTTCATAAGGGCAGTCATTGTTTGAGGTGGGCCGTCCGTCCCATGAATGCGGCGAATGAGGTCTTCACAGCGGACCCCATTAATGAACCCCGCCACGCGCAAGTCCTCTCCCGCCCCGGCGATTTGCAAACTTTCCAGGTTATACCGTGTGATGAAATCTTCCACGGATTCATGGTCGCGCCGTCGAATGTGTAGTATCTCATTTCGATCCCTGACATTAGGGGTGTTCAAAACCGGATACCCGGAATTTCGGATATCCGAATTTCGGGTATCCGAAAATTTCGGATATCAGTTTTCGTTGTCCAAGTCCAAGTCCGAAATTTCGGATATCCGAAATTTCGGATATCCGAAATTTCGGACTGGACTCGGATAGTTAAAACGGATATCCGAAAATCCAGTTTTTTTTTTAAAAACCACAATTTAACCAAAAAAACGACAAAACGACAAAACAAAAAAACATATTCCAAGTCTTCAAATACAAATAAACATAAGTTCGACCTAACAAACGACAAAACAAATAAACATAGTCCAAGTATCCAATAATTCCTTATTTTTTTAATATAAAATTTATTTTAATTTATTTAAATTTTCGGATACCGGGTATCCGAAACTTCCGAAAATTTTATAAATTCTTGTCCAAGTCCAAGTCTGAATTTTCGGATATCCGAGTTTCGGATATCCGAAATTCCGGATATCCGAAATTTTCGGATAATTCGGATACGGAATTTCGGATAATTCGGATACGGATTCGAACTCGGATATTTTTGAACACCCCTACCTGACATGACGTCGCTGTTGGCTGAAATGTAATAAAAACTTTGACTGTAGGTCCTCGAAACCAGTGATTTGTCCCGTCGGGAGGCTTTCATACCATAATCGCGCGGGTCCCACTAGCGTTTGTACGAACATGTGGCACCAGACGGGAATGGACCATTGTTCCATACCCCCAGCACTCGTAAAGATCTTCACATGGTCATCCGGATCAGCCGTTCCATCATATTTCGAGATGATAGAGGGCATTTTAAGTTTCTGAGGGAAAGCGGCCGAAGCGATCGCTGGTATAAATTTGGATTGCTTGACTAGGATATCCGGGCGATATGGAGCTGTTAGGCTTAAGGGCCCTGTTTCATCAGAAGTTCGTGGAGTTTCATAGGATTGCGAAGGATTGGCGACGGGCCGTGGTGCAACCGGTGGGTGAATAAAAGACGGCGGGGATCCAAGCTGCATCTGCAATTCGGCCATTCGCATGTCTCTCATGAATTGTTCATACGCGCGGACGCTTCGCTGTTGTTCTGTCCACCACTCATTGCCGCAGATTGCTGGAAGCGGTGGGGGCAAGTGTGGCATGCCCTGGTACCCTGAATAAGGATACATCGGCGGTATGAACCCCGCTCCGTATGGTGGAGGAATCACGAGCTGATATGGCGGCTGGGCAATAAGTCCCCCACTGGTGACCGGAAGGGATTCCACCGGAGGTGCGGTGGTTGTTGTTGAAACATGGTTTGTATTCGGCTCAGCTGGGCTTGAGTTGGGATGTGGGAGCGATGGTTGGCGATCAGCAGCCACAGAACGACGGGTGCGAGCCGTGGTTCGATTTGCAGATGTCAGGATTGTGCCTGCCGGCTGGGACCCAAGGGTTGGCACAGCAGGCGGAGCAAGCGCCGTCCCGTTGGGTTGGTGAACAGGAGTGCGCTGATCACTGAGAGTGTATCCCGGTGGGAAGCCCTCGTTTTGCTCCTCATCCTCTACATCGGTGAAGTGCCCATCCTCCTGATGAACTGGTGACGTCATCAGGTGAATTTGGTGATGGGTGTAGCGTAATCGGTGGGCGCCAATGAAGAATATAGCTATTCTGTATTCTATATTCTGGATGTAACAGTACAAAAAGTGTGTGGATGTCAGTTCGTACTTTATCTATTTATAGTACAATATATAACAACCCTAACGGTATCGTGGGGCCCAATGGGCCCTTATTGGTGGTCCTGAAGTCCGTGGTCCCCTTGGGACACGCGGCAGCCTGCCGCTCTGATTACATCCGGAGGTCTTTTATCATGGTCTTATTTAGCATTTGGGCCGTGGATCTGAGAAACCCGGGATAGGCGGGTTTGGGCCTGGGCCGATTCCGCATATCGCTCCTCTTCAGTAGACACATAAATCTTAAATTGGTTTATAAAGAAGTGACTCTTTGAAATTGTATTCCCATAACCAAACATACCCAATGGCAGTCCCAAGGGGTGCTTTACCCCAGCTTACACTCGCATGCGTGCATGGGCTCGTGTGACGTTTTGATGGCACATTTCACATTGGCGCTTGAAAGCGGCCTTAATGTTTTTAAGTTGCTTCAGACTCGCGTGATTCTTTTCAGAATGACTGTTCCGGACTCGTGTGGTTCCTTCGGACTAGTTCTTCTGTCATGAGTCTCGCGTGGTTCCTTTCGAGCTTGGAATTAGGGAGGTCCACAAGTCACTGTGAACAATGTAAAAAACACTAACAGTTTGAGTCAAAATCGGAAAAATACAACTTAATTTGTTTTCCAATCACACACAAATAACATACAGTTTTACTACTAGAAAATGAATCAATGCAAATGTATTTTTGATTATTTAAGAGGTGTAACAAAGTTGAGCCGGCGTGGCCGAGGCGACTATGCCATAAGCCTTGAGAGAGAGCAGCAAAGGTAGAAGAAGCAGTGGTAGCAAGAACCCAAGAGGTGAGAGGGTAAAGGTTTCCAGAGTTGTCACATCGAATGATAGGTGTCCGCATCTAGTAGTCCCTCACAAGAAAACCAAAAGCAATAAATTCTACAAAGATATTATAATCAGATGTTAAACGATAAACATATAGCAAATTTTTTATTATATGAGGTGACACAAGGACATTAGAAAGTGAAAAAGGTGGGTGTGGTGGTTGAAGGGTGGTGTGACCCGTGCCGTGTATGGGTATCCTGGTTCCATTACCAACAATAATGTAATTCGACTTACTATTATTAAAATAAGCGGAGAGCATACCTAGGTTGTGAGTCATGTGGCTAGTAGCACTAGTGTCCATTGTTATACCCTGGATCCCGGCCTAAGTTTTACTAATATTCTTTGACAGGTTTAAACCCCAGGATGTCACTCATCCAGGGACTGCATATTTACTTTGCCTGACCCCAACATGTACGGTAACCCATCATGTAGGGGCATCGTTACTAACATATTTCCTTTGACTTTATTTGATCTTTAGCCAGGTACGAAGGGTCGAGTAACGGTCATGAGGACTTGGTCAAGAGAAGAAACATATGCAAAATAGAGGACCCGCCGATGAACTCGGTCGATAAGGCCAAATGCCGTTATAATGAAGATCCCAAGAATCACGGAATGTTAGTTAGGGAATTTCTATATTTATACGCGACATAGGCTTTACTTTTACGACTTACGCTCACCTGTAATCTCACTCACTCACTTAGCAATAGCCGCAATCAATTGTACTCGAACTCATTTTCAGTGAAATAAATGGGCAACGTGTGTTATCGTTGCCAAGGGTTTTTTTTGTGCCCGGTGGCTCTTGGAGACATCCAGGGGTAGGGCTTTTTCCCCTCAAAAATCTTGGTGTTCTTATTTGCATCCAGGGAATTCTTCGATTGTGTTTGCAGTTAAACTATTTTTTTTTCTTAAATTCAAACAATCTTTATCAATTTTATATACTTTACATCCAGGGCACCTAACCTCACAAACTAATTTGGTGACGAAATTAATCTTAGAATTTTTTAGCCAAAACATCCATGTACCAGTTGTGGTCAAGACTGAGAGTGTTCGTGTGCATGGCTTGATTGATGTATGTGTAGTACCCATTCTGATAACGCATGGTGTGATAAACCTGTGGTTCTGGTCCAAGTATACCCAGGGCAGCTAGGGGTGAAGGTCCCTGTTGTGGGTATGCCATTATCACAAAACTCTAAAGGGTTGTTAGAGACGAAGGATTGGCCGATGATGAAGAAAATCAGCGCTAGGGTTGACGACTACAAAGGCGAAAGCAATAGAGGGAATTCAATTGAATAAATCGGAACTTCAATCGAGTAATAATTGCTTCGATATGAGTTGAAACAAATTTTTTTTTTTAGAGAAATTTCCATTGAAACAATTATTTCAATGATTTTAATGAATTCCCAAAGGAACGTGGGTGATGTCTGCTTACTCATGATAAGCTTCAGTATAATTACATCCCAAGTTCTAATGGTAAATAGGAGTTATTGCATGGGAACCGGAGGATTGTTATCAAGATGGATGAGAGAAATGAAGATATCAAATGCTTGAAGATATATCCTTTTTGGCATATTATTTGTTTGTTTAATCTTTGTGTTTATTTGTGGTGTTTGTTTGTGTTTTGCAGAGAATTTAGATTAATGATGTATAGATTGTTGGAAATAATAGGAAAAAGGTGTATTTTTTTTTAACTTTGTACCTAATTATTTATATGTAGATATAATAACTAGACGAGTTATTTGATATGGTTGAATATTGAGATATAATATGTAGATATAAAAATGAGAAACTCGGTTAGAAAATCCTGGGCGCGTTTGCGCATCCTGCGGACACGAATGCGACTCGAAAATGGTTGGGTTTGCGCAGACCGGTTTTTGCTCCTCTCGCTAGTTATTTTTGGAAATGATTTGATTTTGGAGAACACTCCATCCTAGTTAATACGTAATAAACTATTTTAGAAACTGATATTCACGCTTAATGTTGATTGCTGTCTTGGACAACACTCCATTTTCGTGGCTATTTAAACCCGTCTCTAGTGAACAGAAAAGACATACCGAAAACCATTCTCCTCCTCTCGAACACGACTCTCTCTGCGATCTCAGGCAAGTAAAACTCCGGCAATACGTTGCTTTAGCCACCGTATCCTGGGAAACAAACCGAAATCTGTTTTAAGGAAATCGTGATCAACACGAGCTCTGGCTTCATCATTTTCTGTTTTCTGTATTTATTTCGTTATTCTGCTTCTACTCCTTTCTGTAGTGTAATAGTATTGTTTTCATTCAATAAAAATAATATTGTTATTATTTCTGTTTACAAATTCGCTGTTATTTTCCAGTACCGTGGCATACATAGATTTCCATTTCTTAGATGGATAGGTAGATGGGTCTTTGGCCGGGATTTAGATCCCATTTTTTAAGGCCAAAATCTTTATTGGGATGAGGTAGTCCCTGCGTGTGTAAATAGCATTTTGTAATTTTACATGGGTATCATCCCCTTTAACAGAAAAAGATAAAAATAAATAAATCCATTACATGACACAACAACATTCAATACATCGTTTTGTTGTTTGGACAAATGTAACAAAGTATCGCAAGTTATACATGTAGGTCCGAGATCAACAACTAATCACGATATTCTATCACAAACGAGTGCGGAAACCTCGTAGGTGATTGATTCAAGAAGAAAGATGAAGATAACACGAGAATACGATGATATAAACGATAAAAGCTTGATCTTGCACACAAGTAAACTTGTCGGGTACAAAACACAAATCGTAAACACCTTGGCTCCTCCTCTCTCAATCGTAAACTGGCAACTAAATAAGGAGGTCAAGTGGGGTTTATATAGCCACCCCATCGGGTTTACTATTGGGCCCCTTGTGGATCATAAACCCAATAGTAAACCCAAGCTCAATCATAAACTAGCCTAAATACAATAAACAAACTAGCCTATGATCCTAATTAAACCCTCTAAGCCCAGCCCAACTTATTTAATATTACAAGCCTCATAATCTAGCCTCTACAATCTTCCCCTAGGCTTGTGATATTAAATGTCTTCAATCTTTGAAATTCTTCTTCTTGACTGGCTGGCATAGATGCTGATGAAGATTCTTTCCGCAGAAATCTTCATTGGGTTTCATAACGGGCACTTGGGACTTCCTCTTGATCAGCATCAGCTCGAACTTCTTGAAATGAACAAGTTAATGAGATGGAGGATTCTCAATTAGGGATGAGATCGGTACCATACCGGTACCGTACCGTACCGGTACCGGTTAGTACCGGTTTCAAAATTTAGGAAAAATTAAGTACCGGTACCGGTACCGTTTAGGTTCGGTCGGTACCGGTTCGGTACCGGTACCGGTACCGGTATTTCGGTAAAGTACCGCTTTAGTACCAGTTTTCTTTTTCCTTATAAAAATACCATAAAAGCATGAAAAAATGGTAGATCATTATTGCTTTTATAATAAAAAATCTCAAATATGAACAAATATAAAATTTGGTTATTATAACTAAATCATGATTTCTAAAGCATTATACATTTTCTAAGGTGACATGATCTATATTTAACAATGAACATTAAAACACGAAGGTGATATGATATATATATTTTCTAATGTTAGTAGATATGAAATCTAATAGTCTAGAATAAACGAATATACGAAGATTAATATTCCCTTTTCCGTTAAAAAACAATATACGAAGAATGAAAGAGTAAGTAATGTTTGAAAATCAAAACGTTTGTCAAATGGAATGCTCAACCGATTCATTGGTCAAATAAAAATAATATAGTAACAACTATAATTGACGGATGTAAGAATATTTTTGATAAGAAAATCATTAACTAGCCTAAGAATTAGAAATATATAATTTATGTTTAAAAATTAAGACTATCCATATTTCGGTACTCATTCGGGAAATACCGGTTTTTACCGGTACCGATACCGGTTAGTACCGGTTTCAAAATTAAGAAAAATCAAGTACCGGTACCGGTACCGTTTAGGTTCGGTCGGTACCGGTTCGGTACCGGTACCGGTACGGGACCGGTACGGTACCGGTATTCGGTACCAAAAGCTCATCCCTAGCGGGCACGGATGTTATGTATGAAGGATGCTTCCGGCAACTCGACCCAGAGGACCAAGCGCAATTGGAAGATACAGATATCGTCTTGATAGGATTCTCTGGTGAGACGGCACGACCTTTGGGGCAACTCTGGTTACCGGTTACGTTATCTCAGGGGGAGCGCGTCCGAACTGTGTTAGTGCGGTTCATAGTAGTATCTGCTAGTTCGCGACATAATTTGATATTGGGAAGGCCCGGCCTCGCCTCTTTCGGTGCCGCGGTTTCAACCGCACACGGGGCAGTGGCATTCCCAACGTCTAGAGGGCCGGCTCTGGTGCGCACTAGCGAAGAATGCCTTCATACACTAGTTGATGAATCCGCCCCGGCGAACCTGCCGCGTACCGAATCTATTCAATCGGACCGGGAAGAAGAGCGGTGGGTCATAAATAATGAATACCCAGAACAAACGATCACCATCGGGCCAACGCTGTCAGGGAGAGTCAAGGAGTACCTCAGGAAACTCTTGACGGAGCACATGGATGTGTTTGCATGGTCTCCGGCGGACATGACCGGGGTTCCCAGGCACTTGGCGGAACACTCGTTGAATGTAAGGGAGTCATCGCATCCCTATGCACAACCGCGACGCCACATGGGGGGAAATAAAGCACAATCCATCAAAGAACAAGTGGGAGATTTGGTAAGGGCTGGTATCTTAAGGCCAGAGAGATATCCCTCGTGGCTAGCTAATCCTGTAATGGTAAGAAAGGGAAATGGTACATGGCGGATGTGCGTCGACTACACAAATCTTAACAAAGCTTGTCCCAAAGATCCGTACCCGCTACCCGATATCGACGCCAAAATCGACGCATTAACACCGTACAAGTACAAGTGCTTTCTTGACGCTTATAAGGGATATCATCAAATCCCGATGGCCGCGGAAGATGAAGCTAAAACAGCATTCTACACGCGCGAAGGGATTTATTGTTACACAAAGATGCCGTTTGGCTTGAAGAATGTCGGGGCCACCTACCAGAGGTTGATGGACAAAGTGTTTGCGGATCAGATCGGCCGCAATGTGGAGGTATATGTCGACGATTTGGTAATCAAGAGTCGTGCGGAGGCCGTCATGCTAGCGGATATCCAAGAAACAATCCTAACCCTTAAGTCTGCCAACATAAAGTTGAACCCAGCCAAGTGTTCCTTCGGAATGGAGGAAGGTCGCTTCCTGGGCGTCGTTGTCACAAAGGACGGTTTTCGGGTGGGGCCAGAGAAGGTGCGGGCGGTCTTACAAATGAGTTCACCCAAGAATTTGAAGGAAGTCCAGGTGCTCAATGGTCGTTTAGTGGCCATTAGTCGTTTCCTGGCTAAACACGCAGAGAGGGCTCTACCTTTTATTCGTACTCTTAAAAACTGCCCAACCAGGGGTGAATTTATATGGACTGATGACGCGGAGCAAGCTTTCCAAGAAATGAAAACATATCTAGCACGGTTGCCCACATTAACGACACCACACCCGGGAGAAATCTTGAGCTTGTATTTGTCCGCCTCAACCGCCGCTGTGAGTTCGGTGTTACTTGTTGAAAGGGCAGGGGTGCAAACACCTCTGCATTATGTTAGCCGCGTCCTAACACCTGTGGAAGGGCGATATAGCATGTTAGAAAAATTGGTGCTCGCCTTGGTTCACACTACCAGGCGCTTGGTTAGGTACTTTCAAGATCACACAGTGGAAGTTTTAAGCACATTTCCCCTACAACAATTGTTACGGCGACCAGAACTACCCGGAAGACTAGTCAAATGGGCAATCGAAATTAGCGCCCACGACATCATATTCAAACCACGAGCCGCACTTAAGGGCCAGGTTCTCGCCGATTTCATATCCGAAGTACCCGGAGGCAGTGAAGGGGAAGTACGGAGAGCACTGCTAAACCCTCAAGCAACCCGGGATTACTCAGAATCATATTGGATTCTCCACACTGATGGAGCCTCAAATGATAACGGAAGCGGAGCGGGGCTCATACTTGAAGACCCTTCCGGGGTGGAGCTGACCTATGCAGTCCGTCTGGATTTCCGCAGCACCAACAATGAGGCGGAATATGAAGCCTTGATCGCGGGGCTCCGCCTCGCGAAAAGCATGGGGGCAACCAAGGTCCGGGCTTATGTGGATTCACTGCTGGTTGTGAACCAGATCAATAACATATACGAAGCTAAAGACGTCACCATGGGAAAATACTTGGACCTCGCGACAAAACTCCTTGCCGAATTCCAGTCTTACACCATTGAGCACATTCCCCGCAGCAGAAACAAGAAGGCTGATGCCTTAAGCAGACTGGCGTCTGTGCAGTTCAGTCACCTTGCCAAAGAAGTGCGTGTAGAAACACTTAGCCAGCCATCGGTACTACAGATTGAGGTACAAAACTCTTCTGCGCAAGGCTACACTTGGATGACGCCAATTTATGACTATTTGTCTAAAAAGCAATTACCGGAGGATGCAGCGGAGGCGCGGAAGGTCCAACTGCGGACGCTCCAATATGTAATAGAAAACAACCAGTTGTATCGAAAAACATTCACTGGCCCTCTCCTACGATGTGTTGACCTCAGGGAAGCTGACAGCTTGGTTCATGAAGTCCACGAGGGAACCTGCGGGATCCATGCGGGACCTCACCTCATTGTATCCAAACTCCGAGCTCTAGGGGTATATTGGCCAGGAATGTATCCAATGACAGCCGAAATTGTGAAAAAATGCATGGGTTGCCAAAAGCACGCACCCAAAACCATGCGGCCCAAGAACGAGCTCGTACCTGTTACTTCCGCGTGGCCGTTCCAGAAATGGGGCGTCGACATAGTTGGCCCGTTTCCCGAATCGCCGGGTAGAATTAAATTTTTGTTCGTCGCAGTGGATTATTTCACCAAATGGGTGGAAGCCAAACCCGTCAGTTCTATTACTGCCGCACAAACTAAGCGATTCCTATGGGAAAATATTGTGTGCCGATTTGGGCTCCCACTCTACTTTGTCACCGATAATGGTACTCAGTTTGCCGATAAAACGATACAAGCATGGTGCGACGACATGGGAATTAAGCAAATTTTTACCTCGGTAGCGCACCCACAAGGAAACGGACAAGTGGAGCGAATAAACCGTAGTCTGGTGGACGGAATCAAAGCACGAATAGCTAACGGAGATGCCTCATGGGTAGACGCGTTGCCACACGTGCTGTGGGCACACCGGATCATGCCAAAGACCAGCAATGGGGAAACGCCGTTCACACTAACCTACGGGCATGAAGCAGTCGTCCCCGCGGAATTTATCTTACCGACAGACAGGGTACGGAACGCGCCTACTAATGACAACGATGGCATGCTGAGGAAAAACCTGGACATCCTGGAAGAACGAAGGGTGCAGGCCGCACTCAAAGAAGCTCGATACAAACAACAGTTGTCAAAGTATTACAACAAAAGGGTCAAAGGACAAGAATTCAAACCTGGGGACTATGTACTACAGGATAACAATGCCAGTCGCGCGGAACCCGCGGGAAAACTCGCAGTCACCTGGGAAGGCCCATACGTAATTTCCGAGTCACTAGGGAAGGGGGCTTACTCCATGCAAAGGCTCGACGGATCCGCAATCCCACGTACGTGGAACACCGCACAACTCAGACGTTGTTACTTCTAAGTAATAAGTAGTCATAGAAACACTCTCCTCTTGTAACGCCGCACGCGGCAGCCACATATTACTTTATAATCAATGTAAGACGCAATAGCCGCATTAAGTATAAGGTGTGCTTCACAATTTATCTCAACAAAGACCACATATATTCAATTGGTTTAACAAAATTCAAAGTAACCATGGAACATTGGCACCATAAGACAAGTTGGTAAAATGACACAAAAATGCCGGGTGACGACCCGACAATGGCGATGGATGTCGCGTCATTTTTTAACCTATAATAACTTGCATTCAAAACGAAAAACCAAAATATTTCATATAACAGATAAAATCTGATACAGGGAATTACAAAAAGCCACTTAGGGCTATTACACAAACAAGGAAAAAGATGCAAGTACGCCAGTTAAAATCAAGGGTTTGCTCCGTCATCACCACCTGGTGGCTTGTCATCTTGGCCCGAGGAAGCAGGGTCTTCAATGGCGTATTCCTGATGTGTTGCAAACACATCTCATTTCCGGGGTCTTTTAGTTGGTTATTTGAGTCAGTTTGAGTTGGTTTTCATTGGTTTTAGTTGTTTTTAGTTAAGTTTGAGTCTTTGTGTCCTTTTTATTATTTTTATTTGAGTTTTGCAGTTTTGCTAAAATCCCGAGCCAGGTTGGAAGTTAAGAAGAAAAATGAGAGAGAAGGGCTGAACAAGAAGTTCCAGGCGTATCGCCTGGAACCTGATGACTAGTAGGCGATACGCGAGAGAAGGAAAGTCAACAAAGGACTTAAGTCGGTTTGACCGACTAAACTGTCGCGACCTGAGGACTAGGCGTATCGCCTAGGAAGATAATACCTCCAAGCGATACGCTTGGAGGTCCAAAACCCGCAAAAAGAGGTTTCGACATATAAATTCGAAGTTAGGGTTTCAATTCGTCATTCACGACTTCCAGACGATCAGAGAGAGGCTGAGGGGCGATTTTTGAAGATAGAGAAGGAGGAATCGAAGGGAGATCAAACCGGAATCATATTCTGCAATCAATTCAATCATCCGGTGTAGTGTTTTCTTCCGATTTTTACATTTAATTAGTTCAAGTACCATGTTTAGAGTTAAAGTTCCAGACTTTATGTTTGTTTTGACTGTGATTATGGTGGTTGGCTAAACTTGTATCACCACCTAGACCGCTATGATGAACTTTTAATGTTTTATGTTCGTACTTGGTTTTTGACAATTTGATTGATGTTGGCTTTCTATTAAATTCCATATATTGCTATGATTGATGCTTGTGTGTGTTGAACCCAGATTGTTAGTTGATTGTTAATGCATAATTTACCCGCGAATGTCTTTCGGTTTAGGTAGATTAGCTGAAGTAGTTAACTTTAGGGTTAATTGCTAAAGTGTAGTTAGGGTTTCCTTGACTATTGCATTCTCGGTTGATTGGTAATTTGATTTTAATGTGCTGCTAAACTGGAGACTCAAAAGGTACAGGTTTAACGGGTAGTTGGGTTGGTTTAAGTTCTAGGGTCGCACTGTCTCAAAAGGAAGTGTCCTAGGGTTTGGTCTAGCTTGTTATTCCGTGTTTGTCATAGTAGTTGTTGGTAGCTTCGGTTAGTCTAGGTGCACCGTAGGTATATCCGAGGGTGACTAGGGTAATTGAGATGGGACGGACTTAAAAGGTGAACCATTTGTTCGAGCGTTAGAAAGCTAGTACTAGGAAGGACTTAAAAGGTGAACTAGGATCCATCAGAATTGTCAAAGTCAGGTACGGCCATAGGTGTCAATTGGGATTCAAGGTCTAGGTGGTGTCTTCTCTCATTTGATAGTTTCTCCAAAGTTTCCTGCTTTTGTCTGTTTGTGCGTTGATTAGGTAAATTTAGTTAATTCAAATCTCAACTCAAAAACCCAAATCAAATTACTCATAATTTCCATTTCTTAGGTCTAGGTTAATTCTTGTCTAGAATAGTGTCCTTAGGTTCGATAATCCGGTCTTGCCTTAGCTTAGCTACAATCCGATAGGTACACTTGCCTTAGGGTTCGGTTTCGTTTAGGTATTTTCGGTAAAATTAGGTGTGTCTAGGTTTAGTTTAGGTCTAGGTTTTTATAGTAGTTTTTAGAGTCGTTCCGAACACATCAAGTTTTTGGCGCCGTTGCCGGGGACACTTGGCAATAGCAAGAAGAACTAGGTTGGTTAGGAAGTTTGAGTCTTTTCGGTTTTTGCGTCTAGATTTCATTAGGTTTATTTTTCTTGAGTCTAGATTTTTATATATATATTTTTTTTATTTTTTTTATTTTTCTAGATTTTTAGTTTTTAAATTTCCTTAGTTAATTTCTTTTGTTTATACCATCTGCATTCTCTACCATTATGTTTTTCATTAATTCCTTTAAATCTTGTGTGGATCATTGTATTGATTTTGTATGTGGTGCTGATTTAGTGGTTCATGCAAGGGTAGAGGAGAAAGATGTAGTGGTTGAGCCTAAGTGTGGGGAGGATCCCGGGGGTTTAGATGCTTTAGTTGAACAAACTGATATTGATGACCCGCTAGGAGAGTCCAGTGGCTTAGTGAGTGCAGAGAGAATGGTAGTTGTTGGAACTGAGGGCAGGAAGGCCACACTTGGTGATCTAGGTGAGTTTGCTACGGTTATAGTGCATAGACCAAGTGTGGGGAGGTTATTGGTGCTTCCCTGTCAAAACGACCCGGATTTGAGTTACATAAGTAGAATTAGGTTTCTACCGGGTCGTTACAAACATTGGAAAGTCAAAGAGTTGTTGGAACTAGGTGATCCTACCAGGCTATATAGTGTGTTATTTAGGAGATTTGTAGGACACTTGGAGACTAGAAACCGGGTACTCACCGGTCGTCTAGTGTTGAAAGATGTGAAGGCAAAGCCTCCTGATTGTGGTTTAGGAGGAGGTTAGTTGTTAGGAGCTGAATTAGAAAAGTGCCCGGGGTGTATTTTATTGTAGTCGTGTTTTTCATTTTCTGCAATTTTAGTTTTTCGTGCATGTTGCGTCTTTTGTTTTGTGTTTTTGTGTTTGCAGGTTACTTTGGAGATTCGAGCTTTGGGGAATATAAGATGTGCAGGTAAAAATTTGCAGATGTGGCCTGAGATTTCGACTATAGGAACTGTTGGAAGAAAAAGAGATAGAAAATTTTTGGGGTCAAATTCCAAAAATTCTCTGGAAATCACGTTCCAAGCGTATCGCCTGGAGGTTGGTAAGGTTATAGGCGATACGCTAGGAAGTCTTAGGCGGGTCCGGATGGTTGCAGTCCTAGGCGTATCGCTTAGGAGATGCATGGTTGTAGGCGATACGCCTAGAGGAGGTAAGCCAGAAAATTTTCAAATTTTTCATTTTTATTTATTTCTGCTTACCGAGTTTGGGGTGGTTCGTTGGTTGCTGTGCTGAGTCTCTGGAGTTGCAGGTGAACACGTTTCAACTTGTTTTATTTTTTTATTTATTTCTGCTTTATTTTTGTTCCATTCCACATTGAGGGCAATGTGTGATTCAAGTGTGGGGATGGGATACTTTCGTATTGAGTCAGTCTTTTAGTTTTGGTGTGTTATTGAGTCAGAAAATTTAAAAAATTTAAAAAAAAATTGAAAAATTTGTTCAAAAATGTCCAAGATTCTGGCTGCAGTTAATGGAAAATGATAGTAAACCAGGGATTGATGTCTATTTTGTGCTTGAATGTGTAATAAATGAATAATTTGGGAAAAGTGGTTAAGTATGGTTTGATTGGAAAGCATTACTAGTCTATGATGTGTCGGTAGGCCCAGCTGATCTGGGAGTAGCTTAAATTGCCTATGTGTTTATTGTTGTATAAATATGCTAATCAGTTGCTAGTGGGTTCCCATTTTAGGAGTGATAGGGATACTGAATCTGATGATTAGGAAGGAAGAGACCGCTTTAGGCTAGATACTCCTATGTCCTTAAAATTTCAAATGAGCATGTAGTTAATAATTTGGCTAATGAATTAGAGTGAAGGGGCAGAATACTCATGTACAAACTAAGGATAGTATCCCGTGGTAAGTACCTCTGATGATGTTCCGGATCTCGCGGGCAAAATACTCATGTATGATTTCGGGGGTAAGACCTTGTGAAAAAATACCTCTGGTGATGTCCGTTGGTAATTTTAGGTAAAAGTAACCTAAAAAAAAAAAAATGAAAAAAAAAGAAGAAAAAGAAAAAAAAATTGAAAAAAAAGAGAAAAATGATAAGTTAGAGAATAAATGCTCAAAGGAAATTAAATAAATAGTTATTCTTTGGACATCTTAGTATCTGGTTTAAGGGGGGCTGGAGAAAATATTTAAATTTAAATCAATTATACCCTTTGCTTTGACTGAATATGATTCGGTAATAGGTTGAACTTGACCGTTCTTTAGTGGGATCCATAGGCGACTGAACTTATATTCGGTAATTTTATAAACACATGGGGGCGAAAGAAAAGGTTGGTGGTTGGGTTTAATCGGATCGAAATATCGGCAATCATAGTTAGGGTGTTAATACATTATGGAATGTGGAATTGTATGGTGGTTATTGCATTTTGAATTGTGAAATGTTTTAGAATTCAATTTCCTGGTTATGATTCCATTGCAGTATTTTTCGAGGACGAAAAAAGAGTCAGTGTGGGGATGTTTGATGTGTTGCAAACACATCTCATTTCCGGGGTCTTTTAGTTGGTTATTTGAGTCAGTTTGAGTTGGTTTTCATTGGTTTTAGTTGTTTTTAGTTAAGTTTGAGTCTTTGTGTCCTTTTTATTATTTTTATTTGAGTTTTGCAGTTTTGCTAAAATCCCGAGCCAGGTTGGAAGTTAAGAAGAAAAATGAGAGAGAAGGGCTGAACAAGAAGTTCCAGGCGTATCGCCTGGAACCTGATGACTAGTAGGCGATACGCGAGAGAAGGAAAGTCAACAAAGGACTTAAGTCGGTTTGACCGACTAAACTGTCGCGACCTGAGGACTAGGCGTATCGCCTAGGAAGATAATACCTCCAAGCGATACGCTTGGAGGTCCAAAACCCGCAAAAAGAGGTTTCGACATATAAATTCGAAGTTAGGGTTTCAATTCGTCATTCACGACTTCCAGACGATCAGAGAGAGACTGAGGGGCGATTTTCGAAGATAGAGAAGGAGGAATCGAAGGGAGATCAAACCGGAATCATATTCTGCAATCAATTCAATCATCCGGTGTAGTGTTTTCTTCCGATTTTTACATTTAATTAGTTCAAGTACCATGTTTAGAGTTAAAGTTCCAGACTTTATGTTTGTTTTGACTGTGATTATGGTGGTTGGCTAAACTTGTATCACCACCTAGACCGCTATGATGAACTTTTGATGTTTTATGTTCGTACTTGGTTTTTGACAATTTGATTGATGTTGGCTTTCTATTAAATTCCATATATTGCTATGATTGATGCTTGTGTGTGTTGAACCCTGTAGGTCCGAAATCTCCTAAACACACGATATAATGATCTAACACGAGTGCGGAATCCTCGTGAAAGATTGATTCAAGAACAATAGTAGATGAAGAGATTAGATCTTAGAGAAAAGATCGAATCTTGAATGAAATACGTCTACTATGAAGCCTCACAAATCTGATCGTAAACCCCTTGTTGCTTGAAGAAATCGTAAACTCTCAAATGGAAGGCTTGCTTGATCATAAACATGAGGTGGTATTTATACCACCTCTTACAACCTAATGGGCTAATCATAAACCCAATAAGCCCAATCATAAACCCAAGCCCATGCCCAATCTAATAGTAAACTAGCCTAAACATAATAAAACTAGCCTACTAATCTAATGAAACCCTCTAAGCCCAGCCCAACTTATTTAATATTACAAGCCTCATAATCTAGCCTCTACAATCTTCCCCTAGGCTTGTGATATTAAATGTCTTCGATCTTTGAAAAACTTCTTCTTGACTGGCTGGCATAGATGCTGATGAAGATTCTTTCCGCAGAAATCTTCAATGGGTTTCTTGACGGGCACTTGGGACTTTCTCTTGATCAGCAACAGCTCGAACTTCTTGAAATGAACAAGTTAATGAGATGGAGGATTCTCAATGACTTGCTTCTTTTGAAAGAACTGGTTCTAGCTGAATCTTCGGTAACTGTCTTGAATCTTCATAAATTAGAGGGTTGAAATTTTGAAAACCCCTAACTTTGAAGAATTTGATTGTTGAACTTGGATCTTCATGATCTCTGACTGCTCTCTGCATCACTTTCTTCAACGAGACTTGAAGTCTTCTGCTTCCCCTAAGCTTGTGAGCATCTTCTTTGAAAATCTTTTAGAAGCGTGTAAAGAAACCAATAACTTCCCCTGAACTGTTGCTTATTCAGATGGAAGTCTTGTCCGGCTGGCTCTTTAACTTTGAGCATCAGCAGCAACTTTCTATCATCAACCTGTCTGACACACATTTGAAAAAATATATTCCACCAGACATTTGATGACTGGTCTTTGGGTTAGAGATAATTATCATCAGTTCAGTTGATTCAAATTAACATAATTTTAACCAAAAACCCTAATATAGATTACGGGTTTTCTATAAAACTTCCCCTGAACCCAAAGATCTCTAAAGACTTCCCCTTAGCTGATTACTTCCCCTCAGCTAAGGACTTCCCCTGAGATAATACATATTATCTTCGAGTTCCCTTCAGATACTATGTATTATGGAAGTCTTTTCATTTGATAATAAGTATCATCCTCGAGTTCCCTTCGGATAATACTTATTATCCTCCCTCCTTCCCCTAAAAATTTGGCAAGATCTGTCGGAGGAAGTCTTTTCCTTTAGATAATAAGTATCATCCTCGAGTTCCCTTCGGATAATACTTATTATCCCATACTCCTTCCCCTAAAAATTTGGCAAGATCTGTCGGGGGCATATAGTCATGCATTAAAGCCCATGAAAAACATATTTTGACTTCTCAAAACAACCTGGCCAAGACAAAAGCACACCAAAAAGAACTTAACAACTCACACACGAAAGATAAAAATAAACAACTACTTACCAATATAAAACATGAGAAAGTTTACAAGGGATCAAACCATATGAATCTGACTGAGGAACCCTTTTCAGCTTCAGTTACTCGACTAGTCCAGGTGATTGCCGGTATGTTTGTCCGCTTTAAACTCAAACCCGTTTAATCCCAACCGAATGCGTCATGCTTAATATAGTACAATATTACCGTCATGTTTAATTGTCCCCACACCCAAGCGTACACAGCAAAACCTACCCAACCTCAGAGTTTATTGAGGATTCACAAACCCCCAACTTGAGGAACCATGCAACACCGTTATGACTACCACTTATTTTATTAACCATCAGTTGGTGATCAGGTCGGCCGCTAAGCACGCAAAGAAGACCAACCGAGTGATTATCTTTTCTCTTTTCTTTTTCATTTTCTTTTTCTTTTCTTTTTCTTTTTCCTTTCTTTTTCATTTTCTTTTGCTCTGTGGTGTTGTCTTATACAGTATAAGCATGGCGTGTGAGAGAGTGAATACTAGGTATAATTACCACTCTCAGCTCGTTTTTGTCGGGACTCAGTCTTTTAAACCATGCAACCTGGGATGAGAAACTAAACATATATATCTTTTAAGTTTACTGCACTTTCATTGGTGGTCATACGATTAGGTCGAGCCTACCGAGCATATCACCGTGGAGCTTGCCTTTCACTTCCGCCTTACGCGTGTCAGCCATCTCCAACCCGGTCATTCATTTTACTTCCCCTAAACTTCTCAAAAACAAGACACAAACAATTAAACACAAACAATTAAAAATTGAAAAGCACACTATTTTTGAGGGGTCAACTTTTTCTTCATCTTTACATTTCTTCCCCTTGCTTTTTGATTTTTAATGTCACAATCTTGTGAACATCATTTTTTTTTTTTTTTTTAAACAAATAAACAAAACACACAAACACACTTAAAAGAACAAAACACAAAATTTTGAAGATATCTGGCCAAGCTAACTTTCAAAGTATTGATTTTGAAAATTTTAGAAAATTGGGTTTCATGACATGCACACTTCATTGCATTTGAAGTCAAACACTTCAACAAATAATCACTAAGTGAAAATTTTAGAAAAATAGGTTTGACTCAAAACACCCTTTGTTGCCTCATCATTCAAACAACCAAGTTAAGAACAGTACCTTTCATGCTGATTTTGACATTTTACCTCTCAAAGAGACATACCTTCCATTGTATAGATTACTTGACATGACATGAAGATACGTCTCCTAAACTGTGCCTGGAACAATCACTTACCAACAAACAACTTAATAAAAAATGTTAGTGATAATCCTCCTTGATCGTTCCTGCACAGAGTGAGAGATTAGTTAGCTAATAGTACCCAGGCCATTGTTTTTCTGGGTACTCCTGAGGAATCAATGAATGAAATTTCTTTTAAAAACATTCCTTTTGAAAGATCAGGAAGTTGGGATGATTCGGTTGTAGCTGCCTTGACTTTTGGCTTCCAAATTCCAGGTGATTTAACATTTGTTTTAGTCACTTTTGGAGTTGTGACTTTAGGTGTTTCAACCTTCTTCGTTTTAAGTTCACTTTTCAAAACAGTTTTTGTTTTAGTCACCTTTTGATTTGTGACTTTAGGTATTTCAACCTTCTGCATTTTTGACATATTTTTCAAAACAGTTTTAGTTACCTTGGGAGGGGTAACTTTGGATTTTTCAGACTTTGTTTGTTTTGAAAATGGTTTCTTCACCTGTTTTTGGAAATTTTGGTAACTTGGAAAGCTGTTGTTTTGATTTAAAAATTTTCTTTCAGCTTTGGCAGCACCCCAATGTTGATCAGAGGGTTTAACCTTAGGAGTAACAGTCTTCATTACCTTAGGTTTCTGCATCATCATCGGCTTAGACTTTACAAACTCCTGAGATGAAACCCTTTGACTTTTTGGAAAATAGGGTTCATAGGGGCGATACAGACAGTTTCTGGCAATATGACCAGCAATGCCACAATTAAAGCAAGTCTGCTTCTTTAGATAAAAGTCAGACGTATACCCATTTGTCTTTGGTGGCTGATATGGAGCTGGTTTGCCTTGTGTCTGCTTCTTTGGTTTGACTGCAGCTTCAGATTTGACTTTCTGCTTGTTTGTCGAAGCCTGTGTCGAACCTGTCTTTACTATCTTCGTGCTTCCTTGATTCGTTGACGTTGAAGCACCATTCTTGCAATTACAACAGCAACTGCATGATCCAACTGAAGAAATGGGAGACACAGCTACTCCCTTGAGTTTTTCATTCTTCACTCCATCTGTTGGCTTCATACTCGGATGCTTGATGGTAATCTTCGGCTTCTCAACTTTAGCTTCACCGATCACTCCATCAGTTATTCCCTTGAACTTGGAGGAGAAGGATGGTAAGTCATAACCAACATCTGGTTCTTGGTCAAACATAGATCCAGATGTCAAAAAGATCTTCCCCCCAGGTCGTGTCGTCAAAATCACCTTTTCCCTTTTGACTTCGTCAATTACTTTCAAGCATGGGGTTTCAATTTTAGGGTATGGTTTCAACTCTACCCCAACATCATCAGACTTGGAATTATGACATCTGTTATACTCCTGGCACTCAGCATCATCTCTTGATATATCCTTTACCCTCCCTTCACCATAAGTCATATTTGCTTCATTATCAATTTCTTCTTGTGTCAATGGTGTAGTTCCAACCAAGACACTATCAATAGGAGGAGCAGCTTCTTTATAATCTGACTTGGTTCGTTCAACTTGATCCTCACTAAGAAGTATTGCTATAATGTCTCTAGGAATTGGTTGAGGAATAATGTTGTTTGCAGCCAAGGCCTTATCAGTTTTTTCTGATCCAAATCCAGGTGTGTGTTTCCCAACTTGACCAGTCACAACAGCATGTGACAATTCCTTTCCAGCATCAAGCATTCTTTTGCTCCTCATTTGATTCATATCAAGTTTAACCTGCATCTCATTGTTCTTATGCTTCAGGTCATCTATCTGCTTACTTAGCTCAGCTATTTCTAACTTAGCGTTGTCATACAAATAGGCGTTCTCAGTTGCAAGGTTCCTATATTTTGCTATATCTAATTTCTGAGCTTTAACCTTCTCTTCGTTCTTTTGCCATCTACCCTTAAATGAGCTCTTTTCGCATTTTGTCTCAAACAATTCTGACTGAAAATTTTTACAGATTTGCCTAAGTTCAGGAATTATACGAGCACAAATAGGATTGGGGCATATCTCAGCATCATCGTCCTCAAGTATATTCTTTTCTTCAACCACTGAACTCATTTTGTAGCTTCTGAAAATCTTGAAAAATCTGCAAAAACGGCAAAATCTGCAAAAGTACTATTCAAAAAATAGTGTCAAAAACTTAAAACTGAAAAACGGAGGCCTTCGGAGTGGAATTTGGGGGTCAAAACGGGCTCCCCTGGACGTTAGTCGGGGGTAATTCTGGGGCTTGTTGTCACGAACGTCGTGTAAAAATTTGAGCTTCTAACTCCAAACGAGTCAAAAGTTACGCCCGTTTCCGTGAAAGTGAGAAAAAGTGACTTTTTGCCGCAAAAACCCTGTTTCCGATCGTAAACCCTGTTTACGATCGTAATCACCTGTGGATCGTAAACACCTTCAGTCGTAAACACTTAAACCGCCTTAAAGAATCGTAAACTGTGATTACGATCCTTGATTACGACCCCGTGGTCGTAAACACCTGTTTACGATTCGAAATTGTCGTAAACACCCTTTACGATTAGAAACAATCGTAAACACAAGTACACCAAAAAGTACAATCGTAATCTCCTTTTCTTCAGGTCGTAAACACTTAAAAATGCTGTCTTGATGTCGTAAACAGGCAATCTTCAACAGCAGCCCAGAACTTCCAGTCGTAAACGCCCAGAACACGAAGAACACAGCTGCAGAATCAGTCGTAAACCCCTGAAACCTTCAAATCTTCAACAGAAATCGAATACAAACCCAGCAAAACACTTGAATCTATATCGTGAGAGCCTCGAATCAAAGATTCTTGGCTCTGATACCAATTGTAGGTCCGAAATCTCCTAAACACACGATATAATGATCTAACACGAGTGCGGAATCCTCGTGAAAGATTGATTCAAGAACAATAGTAGATGAAGAGATTAGATCTTAGAGAAAAGATCGAATCTTGAATGAAGTACGTCTACTATGAAGCCTCACAAATCTGATCGTAAACCCCTTGTTGCTTGAAGAAATCGTAAACTCTCAAATGGAAGGCTTGCTTGATCATAAACATGAGGTGGTATTTATACCACCTCTTACAACCTAATGGGCTAATCATAAACCCAATAAGCCCAATCATAAACCCAAGCCCATGCCCAATCTAATAGTAAACTAGCCTAAACATAATAAAACTAGCCTACTAATCTAATGAAACCCTCTAAGCCCAGCCCAACTTATTTAATATTACAAGCCTCATAATCTAGCCTCTACAAACCCAGATTGTTAGTTGATTGTTAATGCATAATTTACCCGCGAATGTCTTTCGGTTTAGGTAGATTAGCTGAAGTAGTTAACTTTAGGGTTAATTGCTAAAGTGTAGTTAGGGTTTCCTTGACTATTGCATTCTCGGTTGATTGGTAATTTGATTTTAATGTGCTGCTAAACTGGAGACTCAAAAGGTACAGGTTTAACGGGTAGTTGGGTTGGTTTAAGTTCTAGGGTCGCACTGTCTCAAAAGGAAGTGTCCTAGGGTTTGGTCTAGCTTGTTATTCCGTGTTTGTCATAGTAGTTGTTGGTAGCTTCGGTTAGTCTAGGTGCACCGTAGGTATATCCGAGGGTGACTAGGGTAATTGAGATGGGACGGACTTAAAAGGTGAACCATTTGTTCGAGCGTTAGAAAGCTAGTACTAGGAAGGACTTAAAAGGTGAACTAGGATCCATCAGAATTGTCAAAGTCAGGTACGGCCATAGGTGTCAATTGGGATTCAAGGTCTAGGTGGTGTCTTCTCTCATTTGATAGTTTCTCCAAAGTTTCCTGCTTTTGTCTATTTGTGCGTTGATTAGGTAAATTTAGTTAATTCAAATCTCAACTCAAAAACCCAAATCAAATTACTCATAATTTCCATTTCTTAGGTCTAGGTTAATTCTTGTCTAGAATAGTGTCCTTAGGTTCGATAATCCGGTCTTGCCTTAGCTTAGCTACAATCCGATAGGTACACTTGCCTTAGGGTTCGGTTTCGTTTAGGTATTTTCGGTAAAATTAGGTGTGTCTAGGTCTAGTTTAGGTCTAGGTTTTTATAGTAGTTTTTAGAGTCGTTCCGAACACATCAATTCCAGCAAGGTTTCTTTCAGTTCTTGGAAACGTTCCGGGTTGGCTTTGGCAATAAGATCATCAATAACAGGGAACCGCATCAATTCAAACTTTCTTTGGGCCTCACGAAGCCCCCCGGCGGCTCCCATATCAATACCCTCACACTGATCCAAAGACATTCCGGCCTCAGACGCCGCATAACCCTCAGATATCCCTTCGCTTCTTCCGGCCACCTCAGCAAAAGCATTAAGGGTCAGAATCCCATCAACAAACTCGTCACTACCCCGCACCGCTTCCACAACTAAGGGGAATCGCTCCTTCACCAACCATGAACAATTTCCCCTCCATAAATCCGCTCCAGCTTCAGCCAAACTAACCCTACCCTCAAGAAGGGACTTATCCTTTTCTGAGTTGGCCAAACGGCCCTGCACCTCAGCTAATTGTCTTCCTTCAACGAGCGGGCGATCTGTTCCTTCGTCTCCTCGGACTTAGCCAGTTGGGCTTTCAGATTGGTAATAGTCCGGGACTGCTCTTCCAGGGTCAGGTTCACCCGGCGGAATCCATCTTCCCATCGCTTTACCGCCTCCGTATGCATGTCTACATGCTCCTTGTTTACCCGGCGCAATCGGGCACACTCTGCCTCGGCGTCTCGCAGTTTTGACACAACCTCCTGACCAGCCGCTAACTGATATTCGTTCACCGACCATTGACGTGCAACCTCCACAGAGCAGCTAACCATGGTGGCCAAATGCACGGCCATTTCATCATTCAAAGAAGAACGAGAAGACCGCATACGGAATTCTCTCTGTCGGAGGAAGACAATTAGCCAGGAAATGCCGGCATGATTCCGGATCAGTCAGACGGGTACCGCGGGTAATATTCCACTCGGGCACGAAACGAGCATCATGGTTAGACGATCCCCTAAGTTCGGAAGAGGCACGAACCGGCATCCTGCCCTTTACCGCTGACACAGCATCATCTTCACCACCGGCACCCTGATAAACGGGTGGTGTGGGCGGGCGTGCATTATCCCCTTCAGCTTCTTCATTATGGTCAAACACTGGAGGAGAAGTTGTTGGAGGAGGAGGTGCCGCTTGATCAGACGAGGTCACCAGAGTGGGAAAAATTGTTTGAACAGGGGAACTCTCGGGAAGAGGAGTTCCCGTAGCTGCTGTAATAAAGGGGACTGGCGATGAGACGGTGGGCGGGGTCGAACCACCAGATGGACCACCACATCCTCTCCCTCGACCACCAAAGACGGGGACTGCAAAACAAGCCACAGTATATCATTAGTGGCAGCAACAATTGCAACAAGATATGGAGAAACAAACAATACCTGATATCCGCCCTCCAGAGCTGCCGGAAATTACGCGCTTCTTCACACTATCATAACGCTCCGTCATTTGCTTCCTCTTCCCGCGAGGAGACGTCAGCGGTGATGCCGCCGCATCAGTATTACCACCTGCAGCATCACCAATATTGAGTGCAGTCACCCGGGCGGACAAACCAGTACTGGCGTCCGTACTTGTGATGGGGGGAGGACCGACTACAGTTGAAGACGCCGTCGGACCAGAACTAAAAAGGACGCCAACAGGGGTGGAGCCACCCAGGTCGGAGACCGCGCTAGACGCCCCCGTGGAAGCAAGAGTCCTACTCGAACTATGAGCCGCGCTAGAAGTTGAAATAATACTTGGGGCCACACTGGAACTGGCCGCGGCAGAGGAAGTGCTGGCTTCACGACGGATCAACGGCTCTATAAATTCCTCAGAATCAGAGTCCGATAACGTAATTGTAGCCCCAAAACTTGAAGAAGAAAAGGAAAGAGGTTCCGTACCGCTTGTCCGCAGGGAGCTGGCAACAGGAGCACTAGTTGAAGTACCAGAAGAAGGAGGAGGAAAGTAAAAGTTCTCCTGGAATCGAAGAAAAAGGTCCGGGCTGCCAGACAACAAGAAACGGGCTTGCCTCTGCAAAAACAACAAGAAAAGCCAATTAAAAACAAATACCAAAATCACAGCACGAGGAAAGCTGGGGAATGCAGAACTTACTCCTATCCCCTTGAGCATACATAGGAATACGATGAGGTTGATCCCATATGCGACTCATCCCCACGCTTAGAAGGGCGTGCTCCGGAATGACCTGGTAGGCCACCACATTCTGACTCAAAGCATTAAAAGACGGGTCTTCGGTGGGAAGCAAAACCGGCGGCGGGCTATCCACCAGAGGGGTTTTCACTGACCTCATGACCAGATCCTCCGGAACAATACGCGCAGAAAGATAAAAGAAGTGGCCTTTCCATCCTTTGAAACCTTTCGAGGGCTCAACGGCGTGGACACTCCCACCCCTGCGCTGGGCAAATGAATACCAGGAGTCCCGGATGGCAGCACAAAAGAAGGTGTTGAACAAGGGCACAGAAGGCTCTATATCCAGGGCCCGGGAGCAAAATTCAAAGAAGACAATTCTCTACATCCCAATAGCATGAAGTTGGGAGAGATGAAAGCCATAGTACTTCAGAAGTTTTATGGTAAATGATGTAACCGGAACCCGAAAACCACATTGAGTAAACCACTCCGCGTACACAGTTATCATTCCCGATGGGGGAGACGCAGCGGTCTGACCCACGGAAGGGAGAATAGGGTTCCATTGGCGAAGGCGGTAGGAAGTAACCACGTCATTATAAATTCTTGACGACAACGAACAAGGGATCCGGGCCCAATCAGTCCCATCTAAGGCGGGGGTTCTGGTTGAGGGATTCGAAGCTGAAGCCATGGTAGAAAAAGAGAAAGATTTAAAGGTCGGAAGAAGGGATAAAAGTAAGAATGAAACCAAGAGATTATATAGGGGAAGAAGAGGAACTTGAATCGACGAGATGACGTCAGACCAACACCGTCAGCGCCGTTTCCGGTTCCCCAGGAAAAAGCAACCGTCCCATCCCCGAAAAAGCACGATCAAATCACGCCGCCAATAAATCCGCTGCCCCACGCTCCACAAGGGCGCGTGTACACACGGACTCGGGGGACATGAAGAGGAGCGATATGCGGAATCGGCCCAGGCCCAAACCCGCCTATCCCGGGTTTCTCAGATCCACGACCCAAATGCTAAATAAGACCATGATAAAAGACCTCCGGATGTAATCAGAGCGGCAGGCTGCCGCGTGTCCCAAGGGGACCACGGACTTCAGGACCACCAATAAGGGCCCATTGGGCCCCACGATACCGTTAGGGTTGTTATATATTGTACTATAAATAGATAAAGTACGAACTGACATTCACACACTTTTTGTACTGTTACATCCAGAATATAGAATACAGAATAGCTATATTCTTCATCTACCAATATGTAATAAGCTCAACTAGAGAGTTTCTAAATATTTAAGCTTAAACCATAACACAACTTTGAGCATCGATATCTCGTTTAGCTTAGCTCCGATTTTGACACCGTTTAGTTCGTTATAATCGTTTCATATAGACAAACATAACCGAGTTAATTAATAACAATTATTATTTTATGTCCAAATTAAGTAAAAACGTTATTTTTTACCAAAATTTCCAGTAAATATTTGTTTTAAATTTGGTCTTGATCAACACATTGCTAGGTCGATTTCTAATAAAATTTTGCCGCTATTAAAACCACATATAAAAAGTGAAATAGTCTTAACAATTATGCATCATCCCAACTCACCTTTGTTACAACAACGTACCCCTAGATTTATTACCATTTACATTTTTACTGAGAAATACTGACTTGTAAAGTTCTTACTTTTTACCGTATATATCAATTGCTAGTCGTTGTTCACATAACCTTGCAAAATGCCAAAGACATCTTGCCGTTTGTTCTAGCATGTTGTCCCCTACACGCAAACACAATCCCCCTCACTTTACACCCAGGCCCCTCCTTTAAATTATGCGTTTCTACTAAAATAAAATGGCCGCCCAATGTATCATTCCCACCGTTTTGTTTTTCTTTGCTTTTTTCCATTAAGAATTACGATACGGCTTCTTATCGTGACGTGACAAAATTTAAACTTAGAGATGATGTAATTATCTATTGTCTTTTTCAATTGCATCTTAGATAGATTATTCTGTGAGACTTATCTTTTATCTTTTATGGTAGAGACTTTGTTTTCTTAGTTAGAGGTTTTAAATTCAAACGTAGTATTAGTGTAATTTAGTTTGTAAAGTAGTTTAAAAGTATGAGTATGATAGATTCACCGTTAAAAAAAATTAAATTATTCTTAACGATATACCAAATACAATAAAAAGTTTTATATTACAAGGATTAGAAAAATAAAGGGTGAGAAATTCATTTAAATAATTCAAATTTTTAGTCATTGGCCGATAATAATTTACATTATCAGTTGATATTATCTATTTGTACACTCATAAAAGACAAAATCTTCTATTTCTACATCCTAATATGCAGGGTATATATATATATATACGCAGCGTATTGGAGCCAGCAGCCGCCAACCTCTTTAAGAGGTTGTCCCAATACGTGGCGCATATAAATATACGCTGCGTATTAGGTTCATGCATTAAAACCGGGAGAAAACCAAGCTCGGTTGGTGTATACTAATCTTCATACGCAGCATATGTATATATACGCTCCATATAGATGTAGAAGTGGTAGGTAGGTTGAAATTTTCAATTTCCAACTATAAAAGACATCATAATCATCCAAACTACCTATATCCCCAACAATTTTTAAGAAATTTTTCGGTTTACACCAAAAAAGAAAAAAAAATATGAGCAGCAACCCTAAATTGTATTCAATTCGTTCGTCAAATGTGTATGATGACGGATTGGTGGTACAAGATGTGTACTCACAACATCCTGCAAAATACTTCACGTTAAATAATTTTCTCGGAGGCCATTTTACATCTTTACCTGGTAGGAGATACGAGGGCGGTGTATGTGTTCATGTTGACTACATAGATGTATGTAGCTTTACGTTTTCATACATGGATTTAATAATGCAGGATCTCGGGTTTCTTGATACGACCAACCTGTGGTATTACTTTAACCCCAAAAATCATAATAATTTTGATACGGGTTTGATGGAATTAAGGAATGATTCAGACGCCAGTTGGCTAACTAAGTACCATTCTGAAAACGATGAAAAGAGTATAAGGGTGTACGTTCTACACAGTAAGTTGGATGACTACGACGGCAAGAAGTATCAAAGGGAAAATAATCTGTTAAAGGAGTTTGAAGAACGGCTCCGACGGCTCCCACGTCCCCCTGAGAGACGTTTTTGATAGTATTAATATTTAGAAAAAATGTTTGAAAGCGTATCGAAATATTATGTGGTTGATGGTGTTGAAATAATGTGTATGCAGAAATGTTTGAAGGCGTATCGAAATATTATCTGGTTAATGGTGTCGAAATGTATTTTTATTATAAAAAAACGCGTTAACAAAATTATAACTTTATTTTATTTTTATTACACTACGGCCTAGTAATGTAGTAATTAATTTTTATTTATATTTATAATTTATTTTAATTTATCTTTTATTATTTTATTATATTTTTTAATTTTTTAATTTATTTATAACTTTTTAGCATGATATTTATTTATCTAATGGAAAAGCAATCAAACCATAGAAAAGAAAATACATTCATTAAACTTAAACAACACAAAATATAGTTCATGTGTGAAATTATCCATTTCTACTTGTAAATATACCATACTATACATCTCATCCCAAACAACTTTTATAAATGTATCCATTCATCAAAGTTAAACAACACAAAATATTTCATAAATGCATCCATTCATCAAAGTTAAACAACACAAAATATACCATAGATGCATCAATTCATCAAATTCAAACGTCATAAAATAAAAAAGATAGTTCTACATACATGATCAAACAAAGAACGAAAAACAAATAGTCCTCCTAATCCTCATCACCATCCATACCATCATCATCATCATCCGTCGCCTCGTCCTGAGCGTCGTCCTGACCACCCAGGGCATGTGGAAATGGAGGATGGTCATGGATGTCCAAACGTGAGGCAATCACCAACAACATCTGGGACTGCCAGTCCTGAACCTCACCTAATCGGTCTAACCTCTCCCTCACAGCCCGAGGCATCCTGACTGCCCTATACCTATGACGCACCTCCAGCACCTCGTGTGCCACGTCCCCGGCGTGCACCCTCTGTCCTCCCTGCACCCCGTGCCCTCCTAGTCCTCCCTGAACCCCCTGGCCGACCTGCCCACCCTGCGGCTCTGCCGGAGCTCCACCATCAACCTCTGGCACCCAAATCTCACGATCCTGCCCCACCATCCGGTAAAAAAAAATCAGCACGTGTGCCAAACCTCCTAATGATCTTCATGCTGCTCATGGTCGGCCTGCCTAGTGTCCTCGCTGGTAGTGGTGGGGGCATCTCGTGCTGGTGCTGCTGGAGGACACCTATCGCCGATGCAATCCGTGTAATGTACGGCCTGCAAAAAATATCACTCCCAGCCTTCCTACTCTCGTGCTTCGCCAGAAATTTAGCCAGACCGTGGGCTAGGGCGGCACTCCTGTCGCGAATCAAACAATAAAAGTAGAACAAATCGGTCTGGATGACGTGCTCCTTGCTGAAGCCACATGATGTAATGGAGGTACTGATGAGTTTATGCAGGTATCTAAAAAGTGGGTCCCTAATCTGTGTAGCACGGTACTCATTTTCACGTACTGGTGGATTGGCGATCGAATCCCACCACTGCTCCTGAGAATGCTGGGCAACGGCCTTTACGGCCTGAGTGTATACCGGGGATAGTGTCTCCTCCTCGGTGTATAACCCCGACAAGACCGCAAACGCACGCACTGTGTACCTATACTCCACCCCGAAAAGTGAGAAAGTAACCGCAATGGGCTCTACCACGAAATCCTCGATGGCCTGTGGGAAGGGACCGACAACCAGTACGTAAGCAAAAGTGCATAGAAACTCGAGAACTAATAACGGGTACGTGGGCAATCCGGCTGTATCGAAAAGACGTCTAAATGGAGTATCCGGCGGTACGATAGCGTCGTATCTCTTAATGGCCTGAATCTCCGTAAAAAACGGCACGTCAAACGCATCTGATACCCTAATATCCCACGTGATGAACCTCTGAAGTCTCTCTCGTACACTGGTCCCCGCGGCAAAGTGGAGATACGGATAATCATCTATCTCTAAACCAGCCATAACACCTACAAAAAAAAAACCAAAAACAAATTAAAGTTAAACAAGTTAAATAAATAATAAATAGTTAAAAACAAATATTAAATAATAAAAACTAAATAAATATAATAAATAATAATTAAATATTAAATAAGAATTAAAAATAAAAAAAATAAAAAAAAATAAAAAAAAATAAAAAAATAAAAAATAAATAATAAAAATAAAATTAAAAAATAAAAAATAAAAAATAAAAAATAAATAATAAAAAATAAAAAATAAAAAATAAAAAATAAAAAGTAAAAAAAAAATAAATTTTTTTTGGATTATTTAAATCCAAATAATAAATAATAAATAATAATTAATAAATAATAAATAATAATAAATAAAATATAATAAATAACAAATAATAAATAATAAGAATTAATAAGAATTAATAAGATTTAATAAGAATTAATAAGATTTAACAATAATTAATAAGAATTAATTTGAATTAATCTAGTCAAAATATCTAACAATACGTAGCGTATGAGGGCATACGCGTATTGTTCATTAGGGTTCAAAAATTTCGCGGATTACAGGCCGAAAATCCTAACTTTCTTGCATAAACGACGGGCGAGTGTGGTTCTATGGTTTTAAGGATCTATCCTAGTGGTTTTTCTACCATCTATCATCTATATCTAAACAGATCCAAGATTTCTAATTTATTTATGATTTCAAACCAAAAAACAAGATTTGGGTGAAAAAGGTTACGGATACGAATCTGTATGTGTATACGAGAATTGAATCCTTCTTCTCCGGCGATTCCTTTAACTCCGGCGATTCTTTTTGGGGGTTTTTTTGGGATTTTTTGGGTTATGTCGGTGGAAGAAGAAGACAAGACAACTGGTACGTATAAGTTGTACGCACCCTAATACGCAGCGTATTAGGCTTTTTTTCTAACTTTATCCCCTATAAATAGGGGTCATGTGGGTGACCTACAACTAACCGGAATATGTCTGAAGATCTAAATCTTAGCTCTTTTCTACGCAAGTTTAACAACCTTGCAATGTCTACACCACCTAGAGACGTTCTTCGAGAATACCGTGGAGGACGACGGATTCATTTTGCTCTGGCGGTTGAACAACCTCCACCACCCCACCAGGTGGTTGAACAGCCTCCACCACCCCCACCCCCCGGTGGTTATTCAACCTCCACCTCCACCACCACCCCTAGTGGTTTTTCAGCCTCCACCTCCCCCACCCCCACTTGTTGTTCTACCCCCTCGTCGACGACTTTCGCTCGTAGAAGTTGAAGAAGAGGATGAAGATGCCTGGAACGAAGCACACCTGGAGGACATGGAGGTCCTTCGAGAATACTGGGACGAAGACCACAGAAGATTCTTGGAGGAGGACACCGGATCTGAAGACCGGTGGGCATCTGACAGTGACTCCGACTCGGCTTCAAACTGGTCTTATTAGTTATGTTGGAATTGAAAGTATCATGTAGTAGTGGTCTTATTAGTTAAGTGGTTGTATCTCTATTAGCAATAAATTTGCGGTGCTTTTAAACTTCCAAGTATTATATGAATACTAGCAAGTACTACTAGAAAGTTGTTGAAAATCTAATATAATACATAAAACAAAAATAACAATTAACAAAATCACACAGGCTTGGAACCAAGATCCACTCGTGTAGTGCTTTGTGTGGCTGCGATGTATCTCCTGTACAGTTCTATACGTGATCGATATATATCTGCCCATCCGGCGGCTTCTACGCTCCGGTATGCTTCCCAAAAAGGACAAGGTGTGGGCATGGGGTACTCACCTTCTAAAATCAAGTAGACAAAATGATTCCCGTTAATGTGTAGTAGTGTTATCACGCGGGGGTTGTCATTCCTTGGCGGACCAGATTGTAAGGGAAAGAAGGTATCACAGCATGTAATGGAGATGCAGATGAGAATATAGTTAAACCTTGTCGCAGCTAACAGCCCCGTGTAAGGCATTAACATCCAATGTGCTTCCGGGGCAGGTTCTACCCTCCTCCAGTTAAGCGGTGTGTACACATCAAGATACAAGTCGTACTGATTGTCCCGTGAGTCAAGTACCCTTCTCCACACCTCGTTCGATTGTAGCTCATTCAAAACCTCCGATCGGACATAGGGCCATCGGGATTCTTGTAAGCCCAGACCAACAGCCAACGCACGAAACCCGCAATTACCATCGCCATCTACGTTCTGTATACGAGATATGTATTTACTGACCAACGCAGGAATCTCTTACCAGACACATGACATCATACGCAGCGTATTTACTAATATGCAGCGTATTAGGTTGCTTTCACAGGAATCTCTGACCAGCGATTCGACATCTCGGTCATTGATAAAAAAATACGGAGCGTATTCAAGAAAACGCAACGTATTAACCCACCTACCAAGATCCAACCATTATTGTTGGTCGTTTGGGTGGTTTAAATGTCGGAGTTCGGATAAAACGAAACTTTAAATTGTAAACCCGGGTCGTAGAAGAAAAAAAAGGAAAATGACTACCCGCTAATGGACTGTCCGGTCTGTAAACGAGCACACGTTAATGGTGGATGATGCCTACGCAAATAACCCGGGGTATTTTACTTTAAAAATCATGCATTACGGTCATTTTACCGATTTGCCGGGACGAAGATACGTAGAAGGTCTCTGTACGCTAGCTGATTACTGCCATGTTGACGAGTTCAGATTCTTTGATATGGGTCTGATAATGCCCCGTTTGGGCTATGAAAAAATAAATAATATGTGTTTTTATTACAGGAAACCCGGGTTTGATCTTGACAATGGGCTTGAACCATTAAGGAGTGACGAGGATGTTGATCGTCTTATTTCTTACATCGATGAAAACATTCGAATTTTTTATGTGTACGTTCTTGACAGTGAGTTAGGGGTAAAAACTGAAAAAGACTATCCGAAGATCCGGGTGAAAGTTCAGGCCTCAAGTTCTACTTCTAGAAGAAGGTTGTTTTAAAAGAGCCGGGTGAAAGTTCAGGACTCTGTTTTTATATTTAACGTTACATAACGTATTTGTAGCTCTATGTTTTTTTTATTATAAATGAATAATAACTTTTATTAAGGAGAGAAAAGGTTATACCCAAAATACAAACTTTTTTATTTATTATTACAAATAAGGATACATTTTAAAAATAAACTACAACCAAAGACGACTAAATGGAAGGTTCAAAACGACATTGATATAATTTCTCAGCCATTTGCCTACGGTAAGACATACATGTCTCCTTAAGATCACCGTCCATATTTAACGGCGTCATCTCCACTAACTTTTGTATCAACATGCATGCAACAACCCCCGAATCCGGACCTATACTGGAGCAATCCTTGGGTAGATATTCTTCGTTTACAGCAAAGGTCAAAATCTTCTGACCCCGTCCTGTGTACGGTCCTGTATACCTACGCCAATAATGTATCTCATCCAAGAGCCATCCAAAACAAATCGCCATCGGATCGAACAAAGGATTAAACAATAACCGCGAATACTCTTTCCTAAACCGGTGATTTGTCCAAAACTGAACCATCTCCATTGTCTGCATGTCGATACGGCACAACAACCACTCTTTAACATCCCTTACGTGTAATGACACATACACATAATCGACCTCCCAGAAAGGCGGGAATACTTCATCGGTACCGTTGGCGTATCTGGCCGTAATCTTTGAATCATTATAACACAAGTCATCTCTAAATTGAGGTGGTAAGATCGACCAACGTAATCCCGACGGCCCGTTTTTCTTTAGTAACCCCTGTCTGCGACGCATCATCCTGTTAACCCAGGCTTCAATGTGCTGTAAAAAATGTACAAAAATCAATCGGGTAAATATAAATTAACAACTATACAGAATATAGAATATTATAGATGTAGAACTCATATAAAAGATTAATACATACATTTGCTGATAGTTCACCGTTTTCTTCATAGCCAAGGAGAGCACCCCAGAATCGACCGTCTAATTTTGTGTTACCGAGAAATTTAAAATAACAAAACGGAGCATCTCCGTTGTTGTAGAACGAGTGAACATTCTCGGACCACGTATCAGAGTTTCTGTTTGGAAATATCCATCGAGGTGGATTACTTTTATTTTCCACAGCTTCCACCTCTTCTTATCTGTTTGAAGATTCCTCACCGGTTCTTCGTGGTGCCCTCCATTTTTGTAAAATCCACTTTGAAGCTTTCGGGGTAGGTTGTGAATGATATTGATTGTCGGTCATCTCGTTATCGTGACGTTTTGACATTTTTGTAGGAGTGATGCGAGAGTTGAAAGAGAGAGAGAGAAATTAGAGAGAGTGAGTGAGATTTGAGAGATGAGGGAGAGAAATAAAGAAGCTGCGGAATAAAATTCCCCCTATACGCAGCGTATTCCATAATACGCAGCGTATTAGGTTATGATTACGTAATGATCGCTAATGATTAGCTGGATAATGATTAGTCTTACCCTAATACGCTGCGTATTATGGAATACGTCGCGTATTAGGATGTACAAATAGCACCACCCTATCAGTTTAGCTACAAAAATTTTAACTTTCATTTTTATTGTGAAGTTTAATCTCATTAACATAATAATCATACTTTTACATTTGCTTTTCACTTGTTTTGCTAATCTTTTCTCATTTCGTTAGAAATCACTATTATAAGCTAGAGATACTTTCGGTCACCTTGAACCGGAGGCACTGACCACGCTGACGCGGATCCAAAGAGTCATACACGGGAATAGTGCAAACTCTCGAATGAAGAACTTTTTATTTACACGTCTTGGTTTTACGATTCAAAAAGGATTGGCGGCGCAACTTGTTGCCCGCCTCCCCAGCATGACGACTTGATGTCATGTGTGTTTCCCTTTGAAGTTGTATGGTTTGTTGTTTTTTAATAGAATGTATAGTTTAAAAAAAAAAACTAGAGATGAAGAGTAAATATATGAAAATTTGAATTGCCCTTTAATCGAAAATAAAGGTTGAGAATATTATTATCAAAACTAATAGCATAAATTATTATCGATAATAAATTATGGGTAAAGTTCATGTAAGAACCATTATCTATTGTAAGAACTTAAGAACCAACATAAATGAGGGATAATTAAGTAATTTTGTCTTTTCTTTTTAGTTCTTCTACTACATTCTATTGTACAAACTTGTAAGAACTAAGGGAAAATTATTTCAAATAAAGTTTTTTTTGGGTAATTTGATATTTTTTTTAATTTAATTTCACATATATCCACCCATATCCACCCGATGAATTAAAAAAAAAAGTTTTTTTTTTTGTTTTTTTTGCATGTCCGACTATGTTGCATATATGCAACATATGAAACATAAATATGTTGCATATATGCAACATGGTATGTTTCATATGTTGCATATATGCAACATACCATGTTGCATAAATGCAACATTATATGTTTCATATGTGCAACATGGTATGTTTCATATGTTGTATATGCAACATACCATGTTGCATATATGCAACATTATATGTTTTAATATGTTGCATATATGCAACATAGTCGGACTTAAAAAAAACGATTTTTGTTTAGTTTTTTGTTTTTTTAGGTCGTTAAGTTGCCATTATGTGTATAGACACGGAGGAAAAAAAGAAGAATAAGCATAAAAATTATCCAAATAACCTTCATTCAATTGAAATTTAATGGTTCTTACATTAGTTCTTAAGTTCTTACAATAATATTGGTTTGTACTAGAACTTTACCCAATAAATTATAATTTAAATTATAAAAGTTCAATTATCCTAAAAAACAAAATTCTCATCTGAATTTATTCCTTATGGACAACACTATATATATTCTGTTTTCCCACTACTTCCACCATCAAATCCTGACGTAGTTTTCCTCTAATTCTCCATCGGTCAACGACTGTTCCCAAATTGGATTCAATAATCTCCCACCGTTTTCTCTCCTTTCTTAATTACTGGTTAATTACTGGTAAGGAGCTTCTCCATTTACGATTTCGTTTCTGTAATCGAATTCATTGCGAGATTTAGTTTACCTAGGGTTCATTACACGTTTTGTTTTTGGTGAATCAATTGTTAATTCGTCCCCAAATTACAGCTGAAGTTTGATCTGATGCAAACGCCTTACTGTTTCCCTCGAAATTGACACAAATTTTGTTATCTTCCAGAAGAATAAGATAATCATATAGATCAGTTTTCCATGTGAAACGTTGTGAATTCAATTGATTTGGATTTTGCGGTGTAGATTCATATGATCGTCATTTTTTTATGTTCAGATTGATATTTTGGAAGTTGAGAAAATGCAAAACGAAGGTAGGATTCCAGTCGAAATGGCCGCCAAATGTAAGATCCCGGTGATCGATCTTCTCGATTTCCCCAATCAATCATCGAAATTGCTCGCCGCTAGTGAAGAGTGGGGGTGTTTTAGGCTGGTGAACTACCACGACGTTCTTCCGGCGAATCTGATGTCCGATATGAAGGCCGTGGTTCGATCTCTGTTTGATCTACCGCCGGAGATCAAGCGGCGGAACGTTGACGTCATCGCCGGTAGCGGTTATGTGACTCCGTCGGAGAAAAATCCACTGTATGAGGCCCTAGGGTTATACGATATGGCTTCTAGTGGTGACGTCGACAACTTTTGTACTCAATTAGATGCGTCGCCTCATCAAAGGTATCTGTCATCTCTCTAGATTTTATTATTTCTTTTTTTAGCTGCCCATTATAAGAAACACGAAAAGAAATAGATTTTGAGTTTTTTTTTTTTTTTTTCAAAAGGTTTATTTATCAAAATGAGTAGCTGAAAAAGTATTTATAAAATTTGGTGTATATTAAGGTATTAATTTCTCGGTTTTATCTTATATTTTTTTTTTCACTGATAATTTATTATTTTATTTTAAAACGAAAGGTAACATATATGATAAAAAAAATATTTTGTGTAAAAGGTTTCTAATAACATTGAAAAGATAACATTAAAATAAAAGAAATTGTTTTAGTAGACTTGTGATATTTAAAAAAAAAAATTTAATTTGTATAATTGTTTTTTATTAATTAATACAAATTATCTTCTTTGTATTTCAAAGATTTAAAAAAAAAAGAACATACACTCACACGTAGCTTAGCATGTTGTACTGTTCGCCAAGAAGACAAAATGGCACACTCATAAAGCCCACTACACGTAGTTTTATAAAAAAAGAATTAGAAAAGTTAAAAAAAAGAACATTTTTAACAATACAAATAATTAAAGAAAAGAACATACACTTACACTTATAAAACTGAATTAAAAAAGTTTAAAAAAAACATTTTTAACGAAATGAAGGAGACGCTTGAGTCATGAGTTTAAACCCCGACTCGGAGCCCGTTTAACAATTGTGTTTGAGCTTCGAATTCATATATCAAACAAATAGACTCATATGTACACCTATCACGAAACTAAAAGTTACTCTATATATACCTTTAACGTAACAAATAACGAGCACAAACATATAAACAATATGTAATTTTAAAATAATATAAACATTATTAATATTTTCTTTTGGTTTTATATATTTGTCAAAAGTAAATCTTAATTAGTTTTAACAAGTTTTACTTTACTCTTTTTTATACTTATATTTATATATAAATATAAATATAATCCAGAGAACTAACCACACAATATATACATGGTAAAAAAGTAAAATATATAATAGATTGTACCTTTACAAACTTGCAAGTCGGTCTCGTGAATTATTCCAACATGTTATTATTATGTAATATAAACATAAGGGTAAAGTTCTAGTACAAACCAATATTATTGTAAGAACTTAAGAACTAATGTAAGAACCATTAAATTTCAATTGAATGAAGGTTATTTCAACATGTTATTATTATGTAATATAACAATTGTGTTTGAGCTTCGAATTCATATATCAAACAAATAGACTCATATGTACACCTATCACGAAACTAAAAGTTACTCTATATATACCTTTAACGTAACAAATAACGAGCACAAACATATAAACAATATGTAATTTTAAAATAATATAAACATTATTAATATTTTCTTTTGGGTTTATATATTTGTCAAAAGTAAATCTTAATTAGTTTTAACAAGTTTTACTTTACTCTTTTTTATACTTATATTTATATATAAATATAAATATAATCCAGAGAACTAACCACACAATATATACATGGTAAAAAAGTAAAATATATAATAGATTGTACCTTTACAAACTTGCAAGTCGGTCTCGTGAATTATTCCAACATGTTATTATTATGTAATATAAACATAAGGGTAAAGTTCTAGTACAAACCAATATTATTGTAAGAACTTAAGAACTAATGTAAGAACCATTAAATTTCAATTGAATGAAGGTTATTTAGATAATTTTTATGCTTCTTCTTCTTTTTTCCTTCATGTCTATACACATAATGGCAACTTAACGACCTAAAAAAACAAAAAACTAAATAAAAATCATTCTTTTTGTAAGTCCGACTATGTTGCATATATGCAACATATGAAAACATATAATGTTGCACATATGCAACATATGAAACATATAATGTTGCATATATGCAACATTGTATATATGCAACATTGTATGTTGTATATATATGCAACATTTTATGTTTCATATGTTGCATGTATGCAACATATTCGGACAGGCAAAAAAAACAAAAAAAAAAAAAACTTTTCTTAAAGTCAACTGGTGGATATGGGTGGATATATGTGAAATTAAATTAAAAAAAATATCAAATTACCCAAAAAACTTTATTTGAAATAATTTCCCCTTAATTCTTACAAGTTTGTATAATAGAATGTAGTGGAGGAATTAAAAAGAAAAGACAAAATTACTTAATTATCCCTCATTTAAGTTGGTTCTTAAGTTCTTACAATAGATAATGGTTCTTACATGAACTTTACCCATAAACATAAAACTAAAATATTTTCTTAACTAAAACTCTACTAACATATAAATAGTTATCTAATAGAAAAGACCAAATCATATTTAATAACTTTTATATAATATGTATTAATATTTTAATGGAAATAGTGTCTACCTTTTATTAGAAAAAAATTACTTTTTAAAATGTTAGTTATATGTTTTTCCTTTTCTTTTCACAGAGAAACAATTATGAGATACGCTGAAGCAGTACACGAGCTTTTCATAAGGATTGGAAAGAAATTAGCTAAAAGTCTAGGGGTGAAAAATGAATATATAGGTCTTGAGAATTGGCCTTGTCAATTCAGGATAAACAAGTATCATTTCATCCCTGAAAGTGTTGGATCCTCTGGTGTCCAAATCCACACAGACTCTGGTTTCCTCACCATCCTCCAAGATGATGACGGAGTCGGTGGTCTCGAAGTCATGGACAGCTCTGGTGAGTTCATCCCCGTCGATCCATGGCCGGACACCCTTCTAGTTAACCTCGGCGACATGGCAACCGTGTGGAGCAATGGAAGATTATGCAATGTGAAACACAGGGTGCAATGCAAAGAAGCTAAGATCCGATTTTCAATCGCATCATTTCTTTTGGGGCCAAGAGAGACCATGGAACCTCCACCGGAATTGGTGGACGATGACCATCCTCGGCTATATGTCCCGACCACGTATGAAGATTACAGGAAGATGAGGTTGTCGACAAAGTTACAGGCAGGTGAAGCTCTTGCTCTCTTACACCCACCAAAGATCTAACAAGTGATGAATCATGATTGACTATAATTTATATACCTTATAGTAATAGTAATTACTATTTGCTAGTAATTTGCATGGACTTTTGCTAAGATTTGTAGTTTATCTTGGTTATTTCTTTCTAGATGTAATATTTTCGGTAGTGTCTTGCTAGTTTTTTTTTTTTAATTATCACCGCAGTTATGTATGTTCCTAATTGTTGAGACTCATCCTGTTCTCTTAAATGTTAGATCTAAAGGTGGGGTCATGTTAGGGATTGAGGTGTTTGGTTGACTATGAGATTGATGAGCTTGAAAATGACTTCTTATTGTTGTTAAAAGATATCAATTCTAACTGGAATACATGTTAAACATGTGATGTAAACATGACGTGTGTAACTTGCTTATCTAGGTAGGTAAAATGTGTTAACAAGTTAAAACTGTTAGTAGTTTTAAATAGATAACATGACGTGTGTAACTTGCTTATCTAGTTAGGTAAAATGTGTTAACAAGTTAAAACTGTTAGCAGTTTTAAATAAATTGTAATAGTTATAAACAAGTTGTTTGCAAATTGTAACAAAGTTGTAAATGGCTTGACCTTTAAAAATATATTTTAGATTTTAATTCTAGTTATGAACAGGCTAGTCTCATTAATTTTAGTATAACCAAAAGACGACATTAGTTGTCATACGAGTTAGACAGGTAAATCCTAGTAGTTGGTTAAGAGTCTATGTAAAAATTCTAATGTATATATTATCTATAATAATATACTATAATAAACAAGTTATGGTAGACGAGCAACTCAAAAACCTTCTTATATTAAACAACATATTTGTTAGAATTTTAAACAAAACGAAGTAGTAGCTCAACGGATAAGGGTTATGTTTTCTCCAGCTCAGACTCATGTATTCCTTGAAAGTACATAAAGTTAGTTAGAGACATGTATTGTAGTGTTAGGTCAAGTGTTCGGGTGCTGGTGGGGGATAACGACTTCTTTCATGTGAAGGTGGGACTCCACCAAGTATCTGCATTGAGCCCGTTCCTTTTTATGATTATCCTATATGAGTTGTCAAAGTTGATCGAGGTGGACATCTCTATTGGGTTTTCTATGCGGGTTTCAAAATCAAATATAGTCTAGCAGAAATGGGTGTGTACAAACTGATTCAGCCAAAACCCGGCTTGTTCACCAGGAGTCCAATTACAAAACGTTAACGGAAAAAGTAATGTAAAACCATCCATATGTTGTTTAGGATTTATACTTGATTAAGAGAGTAAACCGGTTTGAGCAAAGACACCTATTTAGGATTTATACGATTCTTGTATAGTTTGATGTTATGAAGAAATGTTTCGGTTGTAGAAGATTTTTGTGTTTGGATGCTTGTTTTTTGAAAACTTTCACATAAATAAAAAACATGCTACATAAGACGCCACTGTGATGCCCAATTATGAAAAAAATAATTTTTTTAACGGAGTTTGTGTTAACGATGATCTGTTTATTTACAACATATTTAAAAAAGAGTTTATTATAAAAAATAAAATATAAATTATTATCAATCAATACAGAATGGCTAATATTATTAAAATCTAATATCTAATATCTAATCTATATCTATATCTAGGGAGAAGTTCAAATGAGAAGTTTGTTTTGAGTAAGAAAGATAAGAAGGAATTTTAGCCATTGGATCTTGATCTAGTAAAAAAAGAAGGAGGGGTATTTTAGTCTTAGTCACTTTTGTTGACTTTTTATCTACTTCCCCCATTTTCTTTAAATATTCATACCTTTCACATACGACATTATTTTTATAAAAAAAATGCACCATAAAAACGAGCATTTTTTAATCTTTAAAACGCATATAGTGTTGCTATATAAAAAATGAAAATGTTTTTTACTCTTTCGAATTTTGACACAATGTTCAGGTCATTGTGTCAAAATGTTCAGATCATTGTGTCATTGTGTCGTCGTGTCAAAAGTATATATAGTGTTGTTATATATAAAATTAAATACTCTTTCGGTTTTTGGCATCATATAAACAATGATCTGAACATTTTAACACATCATTGTGTCGTTATATCAAAATGTTCAGATCATTGTCTCATTGTGGCGTCGTGTTAAAAGTATATATAGTGTTGCTATATATAAAATTAAATACTCTTTCGGTTTTTAGCATCATATGAAACAATGATATGAACATTTTGACACAATATGACACAATGAAGTGAACAATTTTGACACAATGATCTAATCATTTTGACACAATAACACAATAATCTGAACATTTTGATACGATCGAAAAAGTAATTTTTTTTATTTTATATATAACAACACTGTACGCGTTTTAAAGATAAAAAAGACACTCACTTTTATGGTGTAATTTTTTTTAAAATAATGTCGTATCTAAGAGTTATGAAGGTTTAAAAAATGTGGGTAATTTGATAAAAAGTCAAAAATACCCTTCTATCTATTGTTTTCTTTAGTTTTTCCTTCTAATTCTACCCAGAAAATTTTTGAGCCAGAGATCTGTTGGATTTAGGTGTCCAGACCCGACTAAATCAAGTACCCGACCCGGTCAAGACCCGTAAGAGTTACACCGGAGGCAACGGGTATTTAAGACCGCTTACTTTATAACCGGCATATTCGCAAAACAATTGATTGTTTGTTTATTAAATAGTTTAATAAATAAATAATTGATTAGATTATTAAATTAGCGACAAAAGGACGATAAATAATATTACGTCTTAAACGACGATTAACGTATTAGTCATTGACTGATATTCGTTAACTCTCGGCACATGACAAACGTTTAACAGTTAAATGTTAGTCGTGTAAATTAAATGGTTCGATTGAGGATTAAAATAAACACGAGGGACCTAACGGAAAATTAGTGATGCGTAGCATCTAACGCATAAAATAAATAAATAAAAATCCCGCATTTAAATAAGCTTTTAAATTAAAATTATCAAAATTGGTGCTTAATTGTTTAATATTTGAATTATTGATTTTTGATTTGGTTTTTTATTAATAAATGAGAAATACATAATTTTCACATTTAAATTGTGTGTTTTAATTGAGATTATTAGAAAGTGATATTTATTAGTGTGTTTATTTGTTGAATTTTAGGTGGTTGGTTGGTGCGTGGTGATTTTAGAAGAAAATAGAAATTTACGGAAGCGGAATCGGAGTTCGTTTGCAAAAGTTATCAAAGAAAAAAGAAAAAAAATAAAACAAGATCAGGCCAGTCCAGTCCAGTCCCCTTGTCACTACTCCTCAGCCCAACTAGGGATGGCAATGGGGCGGGTTTGGGACGGGTTTGAGTAATCCCAACCCCATACCCAGTTATAAAAGTGTGTCCCATACCCGACTCAAAACCCGTCGGGTTTCTAGCGGGTATTTACCCATCGGGTACCGGGTATACCCGTGGGTTTCGGGCATGCCCGTCGGGTGTATATCGGCTAACTATTAATTTTTGTTTATCTCAATTATAATAAAATACCTCAAGTAACTAAACATATATAAATTTAATAATATGTAAATTAATGTTTTTAACTACTAACTTAGTATTATAGATAAAAATAAAAAATAAATAAATAAAATCATACAATATATACTTAAAATAAACAAAGTTAATAAAGAAAAATATAGCGGGTATATAATCGGGTAAACATGTATATATTATCGGGTAATCGGGGCGGGTAAGCGGGTATATAATCAAATCCCATACTCGACCCATACCCACGAAAAAATTCAAAAGTAACCCCATACCCGCTCCCATACCCGATTACCCGACCCCATACCCGCCCCATGTGTGTCGGGTTTCGGGTTTTCCCGTCGGGTTCGGGTTTCATTGCCATCCCTAGGCCCAACCCAGAGAGAAGAAAGCCCAGCCAGCAGCCCAGGAAAACAGGCCCAACAGCCCAGCGCAGAAAAAAAAGATAGAAAATTATGGAGGCCACGAGAATCGAACCCGTGACCTCCTGGTTAGCGAGCAAGGGGTTCAGCCACTGGAACAACACTGATATTGATTTAAATCTGCTTCATATTTCTTTTATTACATGCCTGTCGCGACCAAAAATGTCCAGCTCACTACCTGAGCGTGCAGCACCCGATTTTTTTCCCCTATAAATTTGCAGCAGCCGTCATTTCTCAAGGGGAGACCCCCATAAACCTCTAAAAAAACCCTAAAAACTCTCTCTAAGATCTGGAATCATAAAGGGAAGATCAAGGCTCAAGATCAAGACTTTTGAAGAGGAAAATTAAAGATTTACACATTTTCGGTTTCCATTTTCTCTTTGAGGCTTGTTTCTCCTTCCTTTTCTTTGTAAATCTCAGATTATGAACATGTTAAAGATTGGATTTTTATGTGGTTTTATCATGTTTAGTGGCTAGTTTCCTTGTATTCACCTAGATTTGATGATTCTTACCCGTTTGACCTTTAAAGTTTGACTTTTTTGACATGATTATGTGAAATTGCTCTTTGATTCTGATTTGGATGCTTTGGATGAACATGTGTGCATGTTTAGCTTCTGTTTTTATCATATTATGTGAGTTAATTGATGTGGATTGTAGAACTACAACCGTTTATTGGTTAGCTTATTGTTAATCGGTTGACTTTTTAAAGTTTATTGATTAATGCATGATCCGGAGACCTCCTACATGATAATATGATATGGATTTGGGGCTGAATTTGTGTGCATCTATATGAGATTGAGTTGACCAATTCATTTCATGTACTAGGAAATAGCTACGCATTGTTTAGTGAGTTTTGGTGCTTATGACCATAAGATTTGAGCTCGCTTATTCGTGTTTAGAGTTTTCTAGGTCCTAGGCTATTCATTTCAGAATCATTGCATGCGTTAGGGGCCATTTAGAAAGACTTTTCTTGTGGTTTCCTTTTACGTGTGCGTTTTGTCCGCTTTGACCGAAGCGATTAGACCATTGGGCATTTTTACATAGTTTTTCTATCCGAACTTCAAGTAGGATTACCTTAGTGATTAGGATGTGTCTATAGTTCTATTTCATTTTGGTTTTCATCATTAGTGGATAGTGATCGTGTTGATTTGTCAAACTAGGGGTCTTATTGGGTTTAGATGATTCTTATCTAGGTGATACTTTTCTCCGACTGGTTTTTCTATAGCTTGCTTTCGTTACCTGTTTGTTTTCTGTCTGCTTAGTTAATTAGTTTAGCTTTCATAATTAATTCTCAAAATCATTTTCATCGGTTAGATATTAGCAAAGATCCAGTATCGGGAGTCTACATACGCGTCCACGGATTGATATCTGGTTCTTACCAATACTTTACTGCATACGACGGGTTCACTGCCCTGGTGTGTAGTTTGGTCACTTGGTGATTACCATTTAAAACTTGACCGGTTTTATAGACTACATTTTACACATCAATTAGTCAGATATATATCTGACTAATGGAGGGGGCGCAAACCCTAATCCCCATTAGAGAATTTCGGCCCCCCTCCCTCTCCCTCTCTCTCAATCGATGTCGTCGACCTCCACCGCCACCGTCCTCCTCGTTTCTCCGGCGATTGCCTCATCCGATCGCAAGAACGTTTATCCGTCGATCACCATTTAGCCGTGCCGCCGCAGCAGCCCAAGCCGAGCCGCCGCAGCAGCCCGTCGCCGCCACTTCGCCGTTGACCGCCGTCGATGACCGACCGCCGTTCGCCGCTCCGCATCCGCTGCCGCCGTCCGCCGCGACCCAGCCGCCGCCACCTGCAGCGCTGCCGCAGCCGGTCTCCGCGCCAGCGTCGCCCTCCCCGTCGCACGCCGCCGCCGCCTTGCCGGCCGCCACCTCCCCTCGTCGTCGCCGTTTCACCGCCGACAAAACCCTAGTCGCGAACCGCGTCTGTCGCATGTTCTGCCGTCGTCCGCGAAACCCTAATTTCGCGCCTATCCGACGTACGAGATTTCGGTGCCGTGTCATCGAGGGAAATCCGTAACTGCGAAGTTATTCTCGATTTGCCCGTCAAATCGATCTGCGAAACCCTAGCGTCACCCGTTGACTTCCGGTGTCTCGAACGTTTGTTTGAATCACCGCTCAGGTATATCTAAACTCGTTATTAGTTTAGATTTAATTGTTTAATTATTTGTTTATATCGCGTTTTTGTTTAAACGCATTTTTGGTGTTTGCGCGTTTGGTGATTGTCGAATCCTGTTGTTTTGGCTTACGTTAAATGACTGGTTTTCGTGTTTGTAAATTAAATCGTTTCCGCTGCCAATTAAATTAATTGTTAATTTAATCTAATTTAATTTACTCAGTAATTGATTAAATAATTATTTATTGTAAATAATTATTTCCGAATATAAAAAAAAAAATTGCTATTGCCGAGACCCGAATGCCACTGTCATAACCCAATAGTGGTATCAGAGCTTTGATCACCACACGCAAACCCATATCGGTTATATTAAACCGAAATACTTTCGCGAACTGGGGTTCTGAACCCTAAAGTCGCGAAAATTGAATGAATCGCCTTTTAACTATGTCTAGTCGATTTGGATCCACTAAACATAATCCGATTCAATTTTAATTGATTGAATTATCTTTCGTACATATTCGGCCCAACCACATTTGATTTTTTCGTGGATTCGTTATGGTTTGGCCCATAAGGCCCATGTTGTTTTGTTTTGGATTGGCCCACTTTTATTGGGTTCAAAGTTGTATACATTTAAAATAGAATAGTTTTATTTAAATTTGTAATCGCTCACCTTCGCCTGGACGAACGAGACGAGCTTGATACAAGGACACATTTGAGATTATCCCTTTATGGGATTTTCGAAAATGGCTAAAGCCCAAAACGAGACCGACGTTTCTTGATGACGCGCAAGAGCTTGTTGAAGCCAGTGGGAGCAGCTAAGTTGACCAGGGAGTTTTATGTTCTCGTGGTTGATTTACTTTTACGTCCCTTGACCTTCCTCGATATTGTCATAGGCTCTGACAATATCGAATCCCCTGCTTGGCCGAATATGTACATGTGTGTTTGCTAGTTTTGGTTGTTTGTCTTAATTTGATTAACGCGCCAACTAAAATCCAAACTTAGTTTTTACTAATATAAAACTAATTTTTCAATCGATTAAATTAAGGTCCTAATTCTAATTACGACTTTATTAAATTTGTTAACCAATTTTAATTCGACATTAAATTCGGATTTTTCGATAATGTAATCGAATTCTGCCTATAATTGGTTATCGTCTCGCGACACGTAGATCATTAATACCTAGGTTATTTAAAATGATCGTCCCGAGTGAAATAGGATTCATAAAGTTATCGTCACGTTAAATATTATAATATGACATAATAATCCTATCTGGTAAGCCTAAAACTGGTAGTCTATGCCATCCTAAGTCAAGTCTAACTTGGAACATATTTACCGAGGCATTCGTGTTGGAGTATTTCAACACCGCACGTGGTGTTTAGGGTATCTTCCAAGGTGTGCGTATTGGAGTATTTCGACACCGTACGCACGCACTGACCGCTTAGGACAACTACTATTTTCTTTACACGCACCTTTGGTATTGGAGTATTTCAACACCGTATCTCTGGTCGGCTTGTAAACAGAATGGGCATAGATGGGGCTAAACGTATTTCGTTGATCCGTTCGCGAAAGCCCCATATCGGGAGTTGTGATGTTACTCACAAGCGATAACCGTTGTCCATTCAGTTACTTAGAGATTTTGAAAGCACTTTACGCTGTCTGGAGAAATTGTCTCACTGACTGAATTCCCAATTCCTATTCAAGATTAGCTTGCCATCCTTGAATACGAATCAAACATCGAAACACTAAAACATTTGCCTATTGTTTCAGATGGCTAACCGCGCAAACCAAGAGATATTCCATCTCAAGTCTCTCCTTGAGAAGGAGAAACTAAATGGCGCCAACTTCCTTGATTGGGAAAGAAATCTGAAAATCGTCCTGAAAATGGCTAACATGGAAAACGTGCTGGAAGCTGAGGTTCCTGAGGAACCTGAAGCTGAAACAGCCGCGGCGCGAAACGCCCATAACACACTGCGCACAAATGCTAAAAATGTCGCGTGTATTATGTTGGCCACCATGGATTCTGAGATTCAGAAGAACATGGTTGACAGGACTGCTTTTCAGATGATCGGTGATCTGAGGGGCATGTTTGAAACTCAGGCCCGACAGGAGCGCTATGACACCGTTGTGACACTCATTAGTTGTCGCATGGCCGAAGGCGCTCCAGTCAGCCCTCATGTTCTGAAGAAGAAGAGTTACATCGACCGTTTAGCAAAGCTGAATTACGTCATTCCCGCCGAAATGGCGACTGACCTGATTCTTCACTCACTGTCTAGTGCCTTCACCCCTTTTCGGGTAAACTTTAACATGCATAGCATGGTAAAGTGTAACATCCCAAATTTTAAACAATTGAATTCCCGTTAACGTCTAGACAGTATAATCTAGTAACTTAAAGAGTACCAAATATTAGTAGAAATTACTTTCATGTGAAACTATGGGGGTATATTGTGTAACATGATATTATTGTTAAAATTAAAACAAAGGCTGAATTTAAGGGGCTAGAATTGTAATATAATAATAGATGAATAAACAAAAAGGGAAAGGAAATAGGGGAAGGTCGTATGAACGACCTAGACTTCGACCCCCCACCCTTCTTCTTCATCTTTGCTCCAAAATTCTGCAATCAAGGTGCTTATAAGCTGTAATTCTTGTCACCAAGAGCAAATTGGATGTGTTTTCACCCTTCTAAACACATCATGGCATCAAGTAAGTAAAACCCCATTATGTTGGATGTGTTAATCTCGAAAATTAGGGGTTCAAATCTGCAAACTTTTGATGTAATATGAATCTCATGATGTTAGAAACCTTATATGTTGCATAAATTTCTATCTTGAGTAGCAATTGGTGAAGTAGTCACCAAATTCTCATACTTGAACCTCCATGCTAGATGACCACTTAAGAGAGTGGTGAAATTGCTTGCATTAGTTAAATTATTGCTTGAATATGGTATTATATGATGAATTGATGATGAGTTGGTGATGGATTTCACCAACGCTATGTTAAATGGTTAATTGGAGATTCAAGGGATGGGGTTATGTGTGTGCATATACGTATGCACACAAGGTGTTTGATAAAATGCCTAAATGGGTTTTTAGTTAGTATATGGTTGCAAACGAACGCCAAATGTGAAGCCTTTATATATATTGATGTTTCAAGTGTTAAAGTTTATAATCATGACATATGGAAATCATGTTAGATGCCTTAGAAACCTCATGGACATAAGGCTTATTAGCATGTGAAAGAGTTGAGCCATATTGTATGGTTAATGTGTAGTTGATATAAATGTTAGATGTAAAGTGTACTTAATTGAATCAAGTACTAAAACATGACAAATGTGATATAGAGAATCATGGTTGACGGTGTCATGTGAATCTAACAAGAATTAAGTCCACGTCAAGCAACCAAGCCGAAGGACACACGGTAAACCCGGTAAAGATGGTTAAAGCTCACGAGGTAACATTTATGTTATGTTACACATTTAGTTTATTGCCCATTATGGTTATAATGTTATGTAATGCAACTTGACGAGTAAAGTGTTAAACTTGTTCAAATCGGAAAGGTATGAATATGTTAAGAAGAGTCAAAATCTAGCTAATTGAAAATGTGCCTAACAAGGTTACATTATGACATCTTAGATGTATAATGTTGAATCTTGTACGGTATGGATACATGGGGGCTAAATAGCATGTAGAAAACCACAATCATGGTATAACTTGTTATTTGGAGGTTAAGCGGATTTAGAAATCTCTATGATACGCTAATGGTAGGAAATATGAATATTAGGATTCATGTTAACGGGTCAAGCGGGCTAATGTGTAAAAAAAAACTCAAATGAATCAAGGTGATGAACCAAGTTTTAGTTGTCAACTAAATGAATTATGTGAATCACATTAATTGTGAAATTTTAGGAATGGTCTTGTAACATATTCCTACATGTTATATTCATATGAATTATGTTGGACAAGTGGTCGTTGAATTGATTAGGTACTCGTTATTAAGTGCATACTCGAGATGGTAAAATGACTTGTAGTAGTCATGCCTAGAAAAGGTATTGCATATGGTAAAACGTTGATACACCTAAAGGATAATGGTTTAACAAGTTGGTCCATAAGGACGATTGTTAAACCTATAGTTGTCTAATTAGAACACCAAGCGATGTTGAGGCCTTAAGGATTATTGAATCCTCATGCGTTGGCCCAAAGCATCGATGGTGACCAATGGGTCGATAAAAAGAATTTTGGTAACTAAACCGTATGTAAGAAATATGTATATAATGTAGTTGAGTTAGACCCGTTGGGTGGTTTAATGGGTTATATGTTTTGACATTGGTAATTGCCGTAAAAGTCGTGTTATTAGACTCGCGTTACATTGCAGGTTCGAAAGGAATGCTTGGGGGTTACCCCGGATAGATTTCGGATGCAAAAGGGCAAGAAAAAGGGGGGTGTTCCACCAGGTGCCACCGTAGCTTACGGTGCCACCGTAGCTTACGGTGGCCCCTGATGAGAAAACCCCACCGTACCACAGCGCCTGGCCACCGTAGCCTAGCCAGGACCACCGTAGCTTACGGTGGCTGGCGTAAGCTACGGTGGAGGTGGTTCAAAATGTTGAAAATCGTCCACGTTTGTTAGTTCAATGTCGTTTCTTGCATCCAATATGTTTATTACTAATGGATTCAAGCTGAATGCAGGTAGGGGATGTGCGGGTCTGGATTCCACAAGCAAGTCCAAGGACCGAACACTCGAAGACCGTTGACATCGGCGTTGTTTTGTAAATTGTAATGGTGCTAAAACACTAGTTACTTGTATTAAAAACAAATTATCATGTCTTTTGGGTGAATCGTACGTTTTAACGACGTTAATTAACGAAAATTTTCTGGGACCTAAATTCTAAGCTAACGTTTTAACGTTATTTTCCTAAATTGAAACTCGGGTGTTACAAGTTGGTATCAGAGCCGTGGTTTGAGGGATTCAAGTACGCGAAAGGTGCTTGAACTCAAACTCCGAGCTCGAGGTACGGGAAAAGTGTTCGGTTCAAGCTTGATCGGGAATCCAGGTGAGTAAAAGTTTGCATATTATGGCATAGTTGTTAGTAGCTAGTGTACGAACAACTGGTTAAACATATGTAATTATCACATGGTAATATATTTGATATAATGCTTAAAACTGTGAATAGCACGGAAGATTGTAAGCGTTAGAACCGTGAATTTTGTAAATGTTAGGGACATATAGAAATGGGTTAATGCTAAGGCAAAAGACCTCGCATAAATCCGTGGGATTATTTGATAATAAGATGACATTGTAACGAGGTAACATTGTGACAAGTAATTGTGCAATGTTGTATCTCGAATATATCTGTAAAACGTAACAAGATAGCATTGTGACAAGTCCATTGTGCAATGTTGTATCTTGAATAAAAAAAAAATGGAAAGTGTAACGAGGTAACATTGCGACAAGTAATTGTGCAATGTTGTATCTCGAATAGTATCTGTAAAGGGAACACGATAGCGTGGTGATATTTAATTTGGCAATGTTGTATCTTGAAATGTGTAAATTATGATGTTAATGAGGAATAACCTTGATTGAGGTAAGGAAAGCTCTAAATGTGGTCTATTTTGACACCTTGATTTTTGTAGGAAAATTTCCTCCGAGCAAGTGGAAGGATAGTGAATGATCCGTATGCTTCCAAATGCATAAATGGGCAAGCTCCAAGGTACAACCAGGTGGGACTACCCAACCTGGATTACACTTTGATAGATGGTAATGCATTCACATGTGTCTAAATATAAACAAAATAAGAGTTTGGACCCATGAGGTCATAATTTGAAAATTGAAATATAAAGAAAATGGAAATTGGCGAAGAACGACTCTTTAGGAGCCGTGAAACCAATATAAAGAAAATGGAAATTGGCGAAGAACGACTCTTTAGGAGCCGCGAAACCAATATAAAGAAAATGGAAATTGACGAAGAACGACTCTTTAGGAGCCGTGAAACCAATATAAAGAAAATGGAAATTGGCGAAGAACGACTCTTTAGGAGTCACGACTCTTTAGGAGTCACGACTCTTTAGGAGCCGTGAAACCAATACAAAGAAAATGGAAATTGGCAAAGAACGACTCTTTAGGAGCCGTGAAACCAATATAAAGAAAATGGAAATTGGCGAAGAACGACTCTTTAGGAGCCGTGAAACCAATATAAAGAAAATGGAAATTGGCGAAGAACGACTCTTTAGGAGCCGTGAAACCAATATAAAGAAAATGGAAATTGGCGAAGAACGACTCTTTAGGAGCCGTGAAACCAATACAAAGAAAATGGAAATTGGCGAAGAACGACTCTTTAGGAGCCGTGAAACCAATACAAAGAAAATGGAAATTTGGTGAAGAACGACTCATTAATAGCCGTGAAACCAATTTAATGAAAGTGGCAATTGATAAAGCCATTAATTTGAAACAAGGTTGCATTCGGGATATCACTAGATGTACAAAGGATGAACCTTATGTGAAGTTGTTATAAGTGAAAGGTTAATGAGTAACCATGGAACTAACAAGTTGAAACGGTCCCATGTCTTTAATTAATAAAGCCGTTGGGACGGTTTATTTACGTTGGTATGTGATATCGTAAAATTGTTAAATGATGCCAAGTTATATAATGTGATTGATTTTCATGTGATTTGGGTTAAAACCCAAGTCGAGAATTAAGTAAATTTCGAAATGGAAAAATAAGAATAAGGAGAAACGGGTTATTGCATATGCTAGAAAACCCGTAACCCTATGAAATGACTAGACGTTTAACAAAAGGTGAAAAGTAACCTTGTTTAAACATAGTAAAAATTAATGATGTTGAGTCATGTTGATTCCCATGTAAGTTTCGCATAACTAATAGGGAATTAAAGCTGTTAGGTGGGTGACCGACCTAACTTCATGGGTGAGACCCACACGCATAGATGATGGCGAAAGTAGGGAGGACGCTGGAAGCGACCGTTCCCGAAGACGCATAGAGGATTGCTATGCAAGTAAGTATCCTTAAAAATTTCCAAATAAATGTTGAAATGTAATATGAACAAGTAATGGTTCGTAAGAACCATAACTACGTGCTCAAAAGTGTTGAGTGATTGATTAATGATTATTAAGAACCATATCATAATGTTAAATTATTTAGAAATGATCCTTAGGGATCATAATGCTGATTATTTCTGATTGCTAGCTAAATGGTTCAAAGGAACCATGGCAACGCTGAAAATACGTAAATAAGCCAACATGTCAACTGAATAATAACCACGGATTAAGGTGTATTTCAATGATAAACAATTCATAGGAATTGTGCCAATAATAATGAGGCAAGGACGGAAAGGTCTTGCTAAACGTCATACTGACATGAAATAGCTAAATGCCTCTTAGGAGCCATGGCTTGATTAATACATGTACGTTGATGTGTAAATGAATCATAATTAATGTGATAAATGCTAAAGGCTAGTATATGAGCCAAGAATAGATCAATGTGTGACACGTTGAATTGTAATAGATGGAACAGTGTAATCCTAAAAAGGGTTATGGGATGGGATAAATGGCTTTTAGAGTCATAGGAGCCGTCCAATAAAAAAATGTACTACATTATCGAATGTGAAATGTAAACGGCAAGTGACATGCTAAACACTTGCAAATACTGTTATACTGCTTAAAATGTGTAGGTACAGTTACACTGTGCGAGAACACAACTAGCAGGAGAGTTGCGGGACGAGATTCCGACTAGGATTATCGTCAAGGTAAAGATGAGCAGGAAAGCTACATATATACGCAGATGGTGATGAAACTAAGGTACGAATGTTATTACATTAACGTTTAAACCTCTTACGGAGAGAGTGATTATTTGAAATTTTGATTTTTGATCAACAAGGTTATGACATTAGTCAATAGAACCTCAACCCTAAATGACGCGTGGAGTTATAGATTGTGAACTCCTAAACGGGGAAGATAATGGATAACAAAAGGTTATCATGCTAGTACTACCCTACGGGGCGAGTAAAAAGTAGGGAATGAAATTGTTGTATGATGACTAATTTAGAATTGATAAATGTAACAACTCAGACTATTTTGGTCAAGTCCCGGGATTACAAGGGACATAGAGAATGACCATAAATGGCCATAAAATGCGGGCATTAAGTGGTCCGTAACGAGGTTAAATAGAAAGGGTGACATGGTGTTGTTAAAGGTATCCCCTTGGAGGGGTGTTATCCTTTTTCTGAAAGCGAGGTGGGCTAAGTCCTAGTTATATAGGACTGTTCATAATTTTATCCCGAGTGGATAATATGGCTTACCAATTGGAAATACTTGAATAGGTGAGTGGAACCCACAACACATTCCATGTGTCGCATCTTTGAAAGTGCCTATGTGCCTTCAGGTGATTTGGTTGTGGATAAAAAGGTTAATTATGGGGGAAAACCTATCGCGATTCTTGATCGCAAGGTGAAATGACCACGGAATAAAGAAATGAACAAAGTGATAGTTCAATGGGAGCATAGAAAAGGCTCCGACTTGACGTGGGAAGTGGAAGAGGAGATGCAACACTACTACCCCCATATATTCGGTATGTAGATCGTTTCGGGGACGAAACCCCTTTAAGGGGGTGGAGTTGTAACATCCCAAATTTTAAACAATTGAATTCCCGTTAACGTCTAGACAGTATAATCTAGTAACTTAAAGAGTACCAAATATTAGTAGAAATTACTTTCATGTGAAACTATGGGGGTATATTGTGTAACATGATATTATTGTTAAAATTAAAACAAAGGCTGAATTTAAGGGGCTAGAATTGTAATATAATAATAGATGAATAAACAAAAAGGGAAAGGAAATTGGGGAAGGTCGTATGAACGACCTAGACTTCGACCCCCACCCTTCTTCTTCATCTTTGCTCCAAAATTCTGCAATCAAGGTGCTTATAAGCTGTAATTCTTGTCACCAAGAGCAAATTGGATGTGTTTTCAACCTTCTAAACACATCATGGCATCAAGTAAGTAAAACCCCATTATGTTGCATGTGTTAATCTCGAAAATTAGGGGTTCAAATCTGCAAACTTTTGATGTAATATGAATCTCATGATGTTAGAAACCTTATATGTTGCATAAATTTCTATCTTGAGTAGCAATTGGTGAAGTAGTCACCAAATTCTCATACTTGAACCTCCATGCTAGATGACCACTTAAGAGAGTGGTGAAATTGCTTGCATTAGTAAATTATTGCTTGAATATGGTATTATATGATGAATTGATGATGAGTTGGTGATGGATTTCACCAACGCTATGTTAAATGGTTAATTGGAGATTCAAGGGATGGGGTTATGTGTGTGCATATACGTATGCACACAAGGTGTTTGATAAAATGCCTAAATGGGTTTTTAGTTAGTATATGGTTGCAAACGAACGCCAAATGTGAAGCCTTTATATATATTGATGTTTCAAGTGTTAAAGTTTATAATCATGACATATGGAAATCATGTTAGATGCCTTAGAAACCTCATGGACATAAGGCTTATTAGCATGTGAAAGAGTTGAGCCATATTGTATGGTTAATGTGTAGTTGATATAAATGTTAGATGTAAAGTGTACTTAATTGAATCAAGTACTAAAACATGACAAATGTGATATAGAGAATCATGGTTGACGGTGTCATGTGAATCTAACAAGAATTAAGTCCACGTCAAGCAACCAAGCCGAAGGACACACGGTAAACCCGGTAAAGATGGTTAAAGCTCACGAGGTAACATTTATGTTATGTTACACATTTAGTTTATTGCCCATTATGGTTATAATGTTATGTAATGCAACTTGACGAGTAAAGTGTTAAACTTGTTCAAATCGGAAAGGTATGAATATGTTAAGAAGAGTCAAAATCTAGCTAATTGAAAATGTGCCTAACAAGGTTACATTATGACATCTTAGATGTATAATGTTGAATCTTGTACGGTATGGATACATGGGGGCTAAATAGCATGTAGAAAACCACAATCATGGTATAACTTGTTATTTGGAGGTTAAGCGGATTTAGAAATCTCTATGATACGCTAATGGTAGGAAATATGAATATTAGGATTCATGTTAACGGGTCAAGCGGGCTAATGTGTAAAAAAAAAACTCAAATGAATCAAGGTGATGAACCAAGTTTTAGTTGTCAACTAAATGAATTATGTGAATCACATTAATTGTGAAATTTTAGGAATGGTCTTGTAACATATTCCTACATGTTATATTCATATGAATTATGTTGGACAAGTGGTCGTTGAATTGATTAGGTACTCGTTATTAAGTGCATACTCGAGATGGTAAAATGACTTGTAGTAGTCATGCCTAGAAAAGGTATTGCATATGGTAAAACGTTGATACACCTAAAGGATAATGGTTTAACAAGTTGGTCCATAAGGACGATTGTTAAACCTATAGTTGTCTAATTAGAACACCAAGCGATGTTGAGGCCTTAAGGATTATTGAATCCTCATGCGTTGGCCCAAAGCATCGATGGTGACCAATGGGTCGATAAAAAGAATTTGGTAACTAAACCGTATGTAAGAAATATGTATATAATGTAGTTGAGTTAGACCCGTTGGGTGGTTTAATGGGTTATATGTTTTGACATTGGTAATTGCCGTAAAAGTCGTGTTATTAGACTCGCGTTACATTGCAGGTTCGAAAGGAATGCTTGGGGGTTACCCCGGATAGATTTCGGATGCAAAAGGGCAAGAAAAAGGGGGGTGTTCCACCAGGTGCCACCGTAGCTTACGGTGCCACCGTAGCTTACGGTGGCCCCTGATGAGAAAACCCCACCGTACCACAGCGCCTGGCCACCATAGCCTAGCCAGGACCACCGTAGCTTACGGTGGCTGGCGTAAGCTACGGTGGAGGTGGTTCAAAATGTTGAAAATCGTCCTCGTTTGTTAGTTCAATGTCGTTTCTTGCATCCAATATGTTTATTACTAATGGGTTCAAGCTGAATGCAGGTAGGGGATGTGCGGGTCTGGATTCCACAAGCAAGTCCAAGGACCGAACACTCGAAGACCGTTGACATCGGCGTTGTTTTGTAAATTGTAATGGTGCTAAAACACTAGTTACTTGTATTAAAAACAAATTATCATGTCTTTTGGGTGAATCGTACGTTTTAACGACGTTAATTAATGAAAATTTCCTGGGACCTAAATTCTAAGCTAACGTTTTAACGTTATTTTCCTAAATTGAAACTCGGGTGTTACATAAAGACAGTGACTGAACTTCACGGCATGCTTAAGACCGCTGAAGTTAATTTTGTTAACGACAAGGCACCCGATGTACTCGCAATCCGATCAGGAGGCGTCAAGAAGCCCGAGGTAAAGAAGGGTAGGCGTGGGAACAAGAAGAAAGGCAAGGCAGCTGTCACCAGAGCGTCTGGAAGCTCCCATAAGGGCAAGTCTAAGGCAACCAAGGCACCGCCGCCTGAACAGCGCGAGTGTTTTCAATGCCACAAGATGGGGCACTGGAAAAGGAACTGCCTAGAGTATCTTGCCAAGGTGAAAAGCGGAAAAGCCCAGCCGGGTAATTCCTCAGGTATACACATAAGTTCATGTTGTATGATGCTTCACTTATTCCTACAAAATATATGTTTGACATACTTTACATTTTGTAGGTGCATGAAGCTGAGAGAAAGCAAACCAAGACGACACTGAGCTACCCTGCGATTTTCGCACCTAAATAAAGTTCGTGTCTTGAGTTTTTGGTTTAAAACAATTCTTGGTGACTTTAGAACAACTTATTTTTGTTTGGTTTCCCTGACTGCGTTCAGGATGAACAAATAGCTTTCTTTTGGATTTTGATCGTGACATGTTTTGGCTATGGTTGATTTTCAAAAAATGCATGACTGGTTTTAATCTACTTTGAATTTGATTCAACCTTTTGTTAGATTAAGTTCAAAATCCCACAACAACATACCTTATTGCCTGGTGCACTTGATTTGATCAAGGCTAGCTTAAATGCGACGTGATAACCTTTAAGTTATTATATCCCATCAGAGCTATAATGTGACAACCCTAAAACTTTTTGCTTTCTTTCCCCAGCGACGATAGCAACGACGACAGCTGATGCTGCGAACGCTACGACACAAGAATAATTTTCGGGACGAAAATTCCAATTTCAGGGGAATGATGTGACACCCGAGAATTTCAAGGTTAACTTCCGTTAGACAAGTCCGTTAGTTACGATTATAAGTGTTAACTTAAGTAACTAATGCTTAAACTAGGCCGAATACGTCCACGACCTTTGGTTGATCACCGAACCCGTCCATATATGTTATGTGCCTATTTATTGTCCTTATGTGCAATGTGATTTAAATACATGACTTATTATTGTGAATATCATGACAAATTGTAAATACTTGATTATGTGAAAACTTGCCTTTTTGGTCGCCAGCGAAACTACCGGGCGAAACTATAGTGTCGCCCGGTAGCCAGCTAAGATAATCCAATAACACGAGACCAGAGCTAGTTTCGCCTGGCCAGCGAAACTGCCAGCGAAACTGGCCCCTGATATAAATAATCTTAATAAACCCTAGTTTCTCCATTTGCCTCATTTCATCACAAACACACACACTATTCTCTGGAAACTGGTCAGCCGAGAAAACCATCAAGAAACCGAGACCTCAGCCTCAAGACCATCACCTCATCTCATCTATCGATCCTAGAACCAACCGTGAGTCCCAAAACTATGTTTCTTGCTTCTTCTATGTGTTTTCTTTATAAAGTATGCTCAAACCTTCATGAAATCTTGTATGCTTCTGAGATAGTGCTTAGGGATGCTAGATCTATCATAAAGTTGACAACTTTGCGTATGAAATCCAGCCATGATAGAGATTTATGCTATTTTAGCCATTTTAGGGTTTTATATGTATTTTGGGTGAATTGATGACAAAATGCATGTTTAAGGTGTTAAAGCTTGCTGATTTATGTTGGTAAATGCCTATGTATGCTAAATAATGAATTGCATGTAAGATCAGAAGCTGTTAGGTTGATTTTTAGGCAAATCCGTATGTTTTTTGCGACCAGCGAAACTGCGTGTTCTCTGGGCGAAACTAGGTAGCGAAACTATATCTCCTTCCAGCGACACTACCCAGCGAAACTATAGTGTCGCCGGGTAACCTGACCAGCCCAGCTCGAACGAAACTACCGAGCGAAATACCTGAACGAAAGTTCAAACCAGTTTCCCTGCGAAACTAGGCTAGCGAAACTGCGTCAGCAGTTTCGGGCGAAACTAGCCTAGCGAAACTGTGTCACCGGGCATTGCCTAGCGAAAGTGCTGCCCGTGCACCCAGCGAAACTGCCTAGCGAAACTGTGCTAGCGAAACTAAGACCTGACCTAAAAACCAAACTTGTGAAATTTGCTTAAGTGTTATGCCATGACTTACATGATTATGCCATGATGAAACATGCTTGATATCTGAATTATATGAACCCTTGTTTATGATCAACCATCGGTGTCGTGTGTCGATATGTCGAGTCATAGTTGCAAAGTGCTATGTTATGGGCCATAGTGACGTTTAGTGAAGATTAGACACGAAACTAATACTTAAGACCTAAACGTGTTCTAGGTCTTCGATAAACCAATCAAACTTGGATATTTAGCAAGTGTAGCAGTGCAACCCAAGGTGAGTGTTTACCGTGAGTCCGTTTGGGCCACACCGAACAACTTAACGAAAAACAATGCTGACAAATACATGAGAATTCGGGAATGCTCGGCACCCACTTGATGAACTGAAGTGTTTTATGGGAAACACTTGTGGACTTAAACAAACTATTTCTGAAACAAAACTGAAAACGTTTTAATATGGCTAGTGTAGGTTAAAGTCTGAACCATATGATATCACATGTTTTCTAAGGATGCCTTATAACTTAAAAGTCCTCAACTAAAATTGTGCCATTAATTGTAAAGCGAGGGGATGTTGGGTAGATCTACTGGAGTTTGACAAACTCCGCCCCGTGGCACGGGGAGTGCACGGAGGAACAATATCAGCCTATTTGACCGTAGTCCCGGGGAGGACACGGGGGAGGCAAAAACCGCGATGACGTAGGTCCGCACCGTACGGGATGGCTCGGCCCCCACAAAATAAGTCAGCTTTGGTACAAACTTCCTTAGAGCATGGAACAACGGATTAGCTACCCGCGATATCGGTTGAGTCCTTTAACTTTACGGAACTAGTACATACCCGATGACGTAGGTCACGGACAAACCATTTATAAACTGAGAATTAATTACGAGCATTGCTTTTCACAAATAAATAACTTGTAAGTATACCTTGACACGAATTATGATTATGAGACCGGGCCAATGCATGACAAGCCCACTGTGAACTCACCAACCGTTAGGTTGACACTTGCGTGGTTTAAACTTTTGCAGATCGCTAAGGAGTATCCACTGGAGGTTGGCATGGCACCTGAAGACCTTTGTTTTTGATTAAACTAAATCGGGAATTTAAAATGTTAACTTTGTAAAGCACGTGGTTAGTGCTAAAGGACTGATATTATTCCGCTGCGTATTTGTGAAACTTTATTTTATGATATGTGTTTGGACTTTACTTTGATTCGTTTAGTATTTGTAACTAATGGTTGTGGATCCTGGTCTAGTCGCACCCCTCGACGGTATAAACTCCGTTAGTGGTAAATTGGGGGTGTGACATATAATGCCTTAAGCGTGTATCGTAATTGTTACGAGACAACACATGACGTAACAGTAGTTCATAAAGTCCCATGACTTTGAACCATCCGACGTCAAGAATATTAAATCAAGTCGAACCGATTGAAGATCGCCCTTTTGATCTACAACCGTATGAACATATCAATTCTCTGCTTCAAGCAGACATTTGTTCATACAAGTTCGATTCACCAGCTAAACTACTACAAGAATAATCACCTGATGATTAAAACACTGTAAAATGGTCACACCAATTCTGGTGCATATTACCATTACAAATACATGTGCATACCCACTCACATCTTGAAAGTCTTAGACTACACTTGTTGTACTCACATGTGTTTGAATTCGACATGCACTAAAGTGTTTAGCACAGCGATTCATGGTTTCATCATGAAACAGATAAACACAAGACAAATGACTTGCCACATCTATAGCCCTTGACACTTTGTGACCATAACGCCCCTTCATACATCACTTGCATAACTAACCTCCAATCCCAAGATTAGTATTTTGCGATGATGGAATTTAGTAATTACATGTCCAAAGCTAGATCTCTAAATATCTAAAGAAAAGTGACTCTAGCAAGTCACTGGACCATGTAAAACAACTCTCGCATCTAAACGAGACGGGCCAGATGAGCAATGTTTCGCCAACAATGGATTGTTGCTTAGCGAAACATGTTGACATTCCATTTAGAGTTTGTATGTTAATCTTACCTATATAAGGGAAACATCCTCTAATGTTAGACCCGAGAGTCCGATAGAATAAATCATCGCCTCAACCATCACAAGATACTTTCAAACAATCATAGACGAAAGCGTATATGTGCTATCAAACTCTGAAATGACTTTGACAGTCGTCTTTGAACTTATGAACGAGTCATAACATCTGGATATTAAAATTTTGATTTTCGTACCTTATGCTACGAAAACAAACAGCTTCGTTCTTTAAAACGAACTTTAGTTACCACGTTTTCTTCGTGCAACATTTATATCCAAAAGGTCTGAAAGAAGAACGATGATAGGAATGTCAATCTGCCTAAAGCAAGTGGGAGCATCGCCACTGATCCTTACCGGAATAACAATCAAGTGCCGATCTAAAGATCATTTAAATTTACTGAGTTAAGTTTTCAATGATACCTCAACTGCCTTAAGTTTCAAGATTAAACCAAGCATTGATCATAATATGGCTGAGCAACCATTGACACGATCAATCTCTTGAAACAATTCGAATCATACTAAATATGATACGAAAGGAAATCCAATACTAGGATATTGCATGGAAGGTTGCCGTAAGGTGTTACGTCACAACCATAGATGGAAAATCACAACATCACTGCTAAACACTGATGAAAACAAATATGTTCATTAAAAGGTACAGATTGTACTCATTGAACATTAATAGCCACCTTAATTGAATCTGAACTAAGGATGACATTAAAACATTCAAAGGATTAATTCGACTCTGTAAATAGTCGGTTAAACATGTTCGCGTGATAACACAGTCGTTTATGTGCTCACCAAGGGCACTGCATTATCACAAGTTCGATTCAATTAAGAAGACTCACTGTTCAAGACAAGCAATGAATCTTAAGAAACAAATTATATTAGGCATTCCTAAAACGAAACACTAGAACATGATAGCGAATTCATACTTTCAATGATCAGGCTTGATCAGCGGAATAATACTACTGAGTAGTGTAAGACATCTGCATCACATCTGTGTTCGATTTTAGTGTTGGATGTCGAACATCATCATTTGCACCAAATCTTAGACTTCCTCTAAGTTGTTAGACGAAAGTCTGAATTCTGCATAACGCGTTCGAATTTTATACGTTTTTATCATCCATGAATATTCACTTGATATTCTAAATGTCCGTAGTCGATCAGACATTGCGGGAGCAATGCCTGAAGCAAGACTATTCTGACTCTGGACTCAAGGCGTTGACTTCCAGACTCACAAGGCCTCATTAGAGAATGACGTCAGGACGTAACTCGTATCAGATTGTCTTCATGGAGTTAATCATAAGACAAATCCTGATTGATGGTATACTCAACGGTATCCTTCGACCTGAGATACATGAGCGATCTCCCGTCTGCTAAAGAACTTTCTTTGATTGTAGCTTAACGCTGTCGCGTAACTGCCAGCCATAACATTTACTTTTGGGAATGGATATGAAGCTTATTGGGAGCTGTATGTAGTCAATATGGGATTCTGTACTCTTGCATTAATAATGCAACAGTTTGACATCGTGGGCCCTCTCGTCGGTTCCAAGTGTTAAGTGTAAGGCCTTACCCAAACTTACTGTGTGTTTGATTGGACCACTTCGAACAGTAAAACGAGAAATACAATGATCGAACACAATAGAGAATGAATAAATCCATGCCTCTAGTTCGATTGATGTCTCATACAGAAAGGATCTGATGACTTTACAAATACCATAAGTCTAAACTATATCACGAGTTTATTGATATGCCTTGGTTGTTTTGACTTGAAGTGTCATGACTGGTTGGGACAGCCATGTGTAGCTAGAGCACCTCTGACTGTTTCTTGATTTATAGTCGCGCTCAGTCCAAGTGGGAGACTGTTGGATTTAGGTGTCCAGACCCGACTAAATCAAGTACCCGACCCGGTCATGACCCGTAAGAGTTACACCGAAGGCAACGGGTATTTAAGACCGCTTACTTTATAACCGGCATATTCGCAGAACAATTGATTGTTTGTTTATTAAATAGTTTAATAAATAAATAATTGATTAGATTATTAAATTAGCGACAAAAGGACGATAAATAATATTACGTCTTAAACGACGATTAACGTATTAGTCATTGACTGATATTCGTTAACTCTCGGCACACGACAAACGTTTAACAGTTAAATGTTAGTCGTGTAGATTAAATGGTTCGATTGAGGATTAAAATAAACACGAGGGACCTAACAGAAAATTAGTCAGATATATATCTGACTAATAAAGGGGGCGCAAACCCTAATCCCCATTAGAGAATTTCGGCCCCCCTCCCTCTCCCTCTCTCTCGATCGACGCCGTCGACCTCCACCGCCGCCGTCCTCCTCGTTTCTCCGGCGATTGCCTCATCCGATCGCAAGAACGTTTATCCGTCGATCACCATTTAGCCGTGCCGCCGCAGCAGCCCAAGCCGAGCCGCCGCAGCAGCCCGCCGCCGCCACTTCGCCGTTGACCGCCGCCGCTGACCGACCGCCGTTCGCCTGCAGCGCTGCCGCAGCCGGTCTCCGCGCCACCGTCGCCCTCCCCGTCGCACGCCGCCGCCGCCCTGCCGGCTGCCACCTCCCCTCGCCGTCGCCGTTTCACCGCCGACAAAACCCTAGTCGCGAACTGCGTCTGTCGCGTGTTCCGCCGTCGTCCGCGAAACCCAATTTCGCGCCTATCCGACGTACGAGATTTCGGTGTCGTGTCATTGAGGGAAATCCGTAACTGCGAGGTTATTCTCGATTTGCCCGTCAAATCGATCTGCGAAACCCTAGCGTCACCCGTTGACTTCCGGTGTCTCGAACGTTTGTTTGAATCACCGCTCAGGTATATCTAAACTCGTTATTAGTTTAGATTTAACTAGGTGGTGACCCGCCGCGCGTTACGGCGGCATCACCGTATTTCTATCACGTGATTGCTTCATCATGTTCATTGAACGTGTCTGAATGTTTAAAGTTTCTAAACAAAATAAGATTAGCATACCTTCAAAAGGTCCACCCAAAAAACTTAACTCTCACTTGGTTTGCTTTGTGTTTGGCTGAAAGAAGGTGAATTATGTGCAGCCCTTTAATAATTACATTTTATTTGAACTCAAAACCTTTAATAATTACATTTTATTTGAACTCAAAAAGTAGAATCTGACTAATATGACCAAAACAATCGTATATTATTTTATTAATGAAAGATGTAATAGGGATACAAAGATGATTTACCAAATCACCAACATTTGCACACCACTCATAATACCATTTCAGCTCAACACCATTATTGCTATGAGAGTTGTACTACATATCAAAGTTTGTCCAAAGATAATAAATCCTATTAAAGTTAGCCAATCAAAAAAAAAAAAAAAAAAACAAACAGAAAAAGTAGATTGGCAAGATGGGTGGCGATAATGGGTCAAAATGGGCCTCGGTTTAAACAGGTAATTTTTGCACAGGTCAAAAACCAAGTCTTTTCTTAAAACATTGTTTTTACTTTAAAAAGTGTTAGTTCACCTGCTTACGAACAATTTGACATCGAAATATTTTACAAAATGAACAAAATTCTAATATGCTAAACATTTCATAATAGTCTTTAACCTGTTTTACGACTTTAGCACTTCATGTTCTCGATTTTTTTTTTTGCCTAGATGAAGTTCTTCGGCTTGTTCAAAGGTAGCATCCCCTTGTTTTTAATTTTTTTTTAGCTATTTGTTTTTGTGACTGATGTCAACATAAATGAAAGAACATGAGGCATAATGGTTTGTGCTTACATATCTGTTCGAAAGTAAATAGAGAACCAGACTCTAATTTTACAGTTAAATTCGTTATAAATATAAAGTAATAACTCCAATGGCATTTCAGTTTGTAATTTCAAAATTTTTTTATATTGCATAGGGTCTTAACCTTCTTAAAATGATATGAAAATGTCAAAAATGATTTATATTGCACATGATTTTAATCAATGTAAACCACTCATCTTTTTTTTTTAAGAAAATGGTTAGAGCTATATAGTATATACAAATTTTTTTATATTGCATAGGGTCTTAACCTTCTTAAAATGATATGAAAATGTCAAAAATGATTTATATTACACATGATTTTAATCAATGTAAACCACTCATCTTTTTTTTTTTAAGAAAATGGTTAGAGCTATATAGTATATACACTATCTTAATACCTCAGAATTGACATTAATAAAATGATTATAAGCTACATATTAGCATTATAAAAGGTGTGTTTTTTTTGAGTTTAAGCAACGTGGAGGCATACCGCTAAAGTTCAAAAGGTTCAACCACTAAATCAGAAAACACAAATCATATTACAACTACAAAAAGGATGAAATTTAACCACTTAATCAGAAAACATCCATATGTATAGTTTCTGTTAATCGAATACCATGGATAGTAGAACCTAGCTAAGCTACAAAGAATATATATAAGAATAAACCTGAAGCTACAAACAATAACTTTGCAGTTGATCAAAACATCATATACAATGAGCTATCCCTAAGTTGTAAAGAGTATATGAAGCACACTGCATAAAGAAAAACAAAGAATGTTATCAAATACTAATGTATCCTAATCAGAATAATCAGTCATATAAATTTAACTATGTTAATAAGGCAACAATCCAATTTTCTTGAAGAAAAATGCTAACCGACTATTCATAACGGCTGCCATATGTGATCTCATTTTTAAATCCTGTAACTAAGTAGTATTTAATAACAATAATAATAGTAGCCAAGATGTTTGAAACATTTTGAATCAAATGCTACCAAAAACTAAAAGAAGAAAATAACTCGACTGAGTGATTAAGATTAAATATTTAGAAGCATTTCAACTGAAAATTAGAGTTTTATTTATCAAAGAGATTAGAGTCATGGTCATGATTCTTTCAACATCATCAGAAAAACTTATAAAACAGGAGCGTAAAGCAACCCGATCTTCACCCGTTGTCTAAACATAGGTTCCTCAATGCAAGGGTCGGGTCAGATCTGGCGAGTTTCACTTGTACACAAAATGAAAAAAATATTTTTTTGTTCGAATAACCTTAAGCATAATCACATATTATCATTCATTTCCACGAAGGATCTGTATTAATCACTCAATTTAACATAGTAATGCTTAAGGTCTCTAAGACTTTTAACAAATAAATAAAAAAAAAATAATAAATAAATAAATAAATAAATAAATAGCATGCCTAATTTAAGAGTAAGTGAGTAACTAACCCATCGAAAGTCGTCTAGTTGCTTACTAAGCTCTACAACTCATGCTCATATTCTCCACAAAAAATTAAACATAAAAACATGAAACAATCAGTAAGCATATGTATTCAATGAATAAATGCGCTAATCAATGTGAGTTAAATTAGTTTTTACCCAAGGTATGTTCTATAATTCCAAGGTAATGCTTCAATAAGACCATCAACTTTTTTTAATTCAATTTATAAAACACAATTATGCAGTTCACTGGTTTCATCCACCATCCTTGGGTGCTCCTTCCAACATAAAATCCATATTTTTTGCCATTGTACAGCCCCGCTAAATCAAAAACCTTACAATTTTTTAACATATTACAGTGCAAACAAAACAGACGCTTAAAAAAAGCAGGACTCTATGAAAAAAAAGTAAGTGACGGAGACATAATCTTCTGCTAAAAAAGACCAAAACCTTAAACGATGATGGCTCATGTTTTCACCCCTAATAAAACTGAGTTTTAAAAATAAGTAAACAAAAATATATATATATACCTGAGCAATTTCTTGAGTCCTAGTAGGACAATCAATTTCAAGTGAACCAAAGTCACTTGCAACTTGTAATTCAAAGTTCTTTTATTTTTATAATTGAAGGTTTGTATGTGAAGCAATTAACCTAGAGAACCCCAAAATTACTACCAACAAAATGGCACCACTCTAAACTTACAAAAGATGAAGAATCCACATCCCCAAATTAATTGAACGATCCCCGTTCACTTTCGAAAGGATATTCAGAAGGAGGAGAAAAGGAAAAGGGACCTGGGCAGTAGGAGCTTTCAAAGGTAGGGAAATAACGAAGATACAGAAGAACTAAAACCTAAAAGCTTCAAAACTAAAATGGCGTGAACGAAGACCAGGAAACAACCATATCACGCAATATCTGGTAAAACCATACTCCGTAATGATGCAAAGGACTGTACTGCAGAAAATCTATCAAAACAGCTGCATGTTCATAGAACTGTGATGGCAAAAAGGTCAACATAAGGCACTGTGGACTTTTTCTTTCTTTTTCTCTCGTGGGCCTCATGTGTCAACTGTGAACTAAGAAAATGACCAGGGGCCTAGAGTGAAATATTTTTGGTGTCAAAAATTAAAACTTCAAAAGCTTTAAAGATGTGAGTGGGGTAAAGGGTAAAAGTAAAGTGTGGCAAAAATGCAAAAAGAGGAAACCCAACTATTTAAAGTATGGTTTATTATATTTAGGTAATTGTTTAATTATTTGTTTATATCGCGTTTTTGTTTAAACGCATTTTTGGTGTTTGCGCGTTTGGTGATTGTCGAATCCTGTTGTTTTGGCTTACGTTAAATGACTGGTTTTCGTGTTTGTAAATTAAATCGTTTCCGCTGCCAATTAAATTAATTGTTAATTTAATCTAATATAATTTATTCAGTAATTGATTAAATAATTATTTATTGTAAATAATTATTTCCGAATATAAAAAAAAATTGCTATTGCCGAGACCCGAATGCCACTGTCGTAACCCAACAAGATCTTTATTTAATTGAAGATCTAATGACTATGATTCCTTCTTATTAAAACTAAACTTTTCACAATAACCTCACCCTCTATATCTATACTATATAATAAATACAAAGTTTTGACATACTTTAATTAGTAAAAAAAGACACTTGTCAATTGTCATCACCATAAAATTTTGAATTAAGTCAAAATTTTAATAATTAATTATCCAAATACTAAATTTTCACATTAAAGTTTATATTAAGGTTAATAATTATCTAAATACTAAATTTTAATATTAAGGTTAATGTATATACTTTAATTCTTTAATATATATAATGCTTATAATATTTTATTCATAATACTAATAATTTAATTAAATATCTTGCATGTAATATAAAATATTTTATTCTATTTAAATATATAACTTTTTTAGTTTAGTTAAGTTTAAATTCAAATTTAACAAATATTTCATTCAATATAATAAACAAAATTCTTATTTTCCGTGACTTAATTTTTTTTTTTGAAATGCAAATATTCGGTTAGTCGGGGGTCCCATCACGGTAAACGATGTTACACATGACACGTTAGGACCACAATCTGTGCGAGTAACCAAGACTCTTTGTGTTACACATCCATCCCAAAGAAAACTCACCGTCTAAATGCTCAATGTCGTAAAACCTCTGATTCACCTATAATTACTGAGTAATTTTTAGATAGTTTTAAAAATACATAATTGTAGTACTCAAGACATTATAATAGGGAGGTCTTGGGTTCAAGTCCCAATTGTAACAAAAAATAAATAAATAGAGGTTAAAAGCTGGGCCATGAGGTTTTCTCACCTTTGATGAGTTTCCTCCTGATGGAGATTACAAATAATCAGGTGAGTGCGTAATGTCCCCGTCAGTGATCCAAATTTGCCGTTAAGAAAAAATAGTAATAAATTATAATTGTATTTATAGTTTTTTTTTTAAACTTAACATAACACACCGGGATAAAAAAAACTAGTATTATTAATATACAATTTTATATTACGGAGGAGGATTTATCATCTAAATATTGTCTTGTTTTCAAATCATGAAAAGTGAAAGTGCAAGTGGTGTGAGATATTAAAAAGAATTCTAAATATTGCTGTTCGAAAGAAAGAAAGAAAGAAAAAAAAAAGTCTATTCCGTACAGGCTCTACTACATTCTACCGCACAACTTCCTCCACCAAATTCAGACGTTGTTTGCCTTCGTTCTCCGGCGATCTATAGTTGTTCCCGAATTGGATCGATTACCTCCCATCGTTTCCTTTGTTTTCTTAATTACTGGTAAGGAGTTTCTCCTTTTACGATTTCGTTTCTGTAATCGACCGAATTCATTGCCAGATTTAGTTTACTTAGGGTTTATTACAGGTTTTCTTTCCGGCAAATCAATTGTTAGTAATTGAAGGTAGACTAATAATTAGTTCCCCAAATTACCTATGAAGTGTCATTTGATGCAAACGCCTTACAGTTTACCTGGAAATTGATATGGATTTTGTAATCTAATCTTCCAGAAGAATAAGATAATCATATAGCTTTGCAACAAAATTATGAGCAGTTTTTCATGTGGAATGTTACAGTTTAGCTTCCTTGGACATTGATTCCACATTATTTTACCAAAAAGGTTTACTCTGTCTAGGATTTGAATAATTGCTACATTAAATTTGTGCTTGATCATCTTTCTGAAGTGCAAAGTAACAGTTAATGATTAATCATTTCATCCACATAACCTTTTTGGTAGTAGATTTTCGACCATGAATCTTGTTATGTGATTGGACCAATAAAATTTGACAAATATAGTTTGTGGATCCAATGCCATTGGCTCTCTAGAGTACTTTCTTATTTAGAGTACAATCCTACTTTCCTATTTAGAGTACAATCCCCTAGTCTTCTGTGATATGTTTAGAGTTCTTCAAAGTGCCTATTATATGGTTATGAGCATATCCTTTCTTCGATACATAAAGCATACACTCACTTTGAGTATTCGGTTTATAGTTAAACTTGCTTCTGTAGTTTTGAGTATTCCAAGGTTTGATGGTTTCACAATTACTTATTTGAAATTGGAGTATGTGTATCTGACATGCATAACCCTTTTCCGTTGAAGCTTTACACCTTTGTATGTAATAAGAGGAGAATCATCTCTTGGTGGCATTAGATCTTGAAGCTATGATTGCTCTCTCTCTCTCTCTCTCTCTCTCTCTCTCTCTCTCTCTCACACACACACACACACAGAGTTAATACATGAGTTAAGTGTCTTTAGGAGGTGGCTGTACTGAATCGTAAAGGGGCATGCTAATAGCTTTCAGTATGAAATGGAAAAGCAACCATCTATTTAGTTTGGAGGTTCATACATGATTACATGAAACATTTCCTATTTATTGTGTCAAGAAAGTAATCTGTGTTTTGTCAAGTTCATGAAGAGCACATAGCTCCCGTAAAGATCTATAACCATTTGAATAGTTGTGATTTGGACCTTGACCACATATGCTAAACCTCCCCATGTTGATAAGCAAGGAACCATCATTTCAAACAGCTTTGTCTAAATACAAGCAGCATACCTGTGTGGGTTAACTAAGCAAGGGATTGTATTAGATTGCGATTAGTCATCAAGGAAAACATTAGATTTAGGGATTAAATATGGATGTTGTAGAAGCTGTTGTTTCCCCACTATATAACCACCTAAATTTGTGTTTATCCTAATTTTAATGTGTTTTGCCTTTATTTGAGTTTGATCTCTTTCCATGTGGTCCAGTTACTTATACCTGTTGAAGTGCTAAAATTTAAACCTACTGCTATGCGTTCTCCATTTACAGTTATCTACTTTTATTTGTGAATACAAGTACTGTATGAGACAATTCTTAGCTCCTGGCCTTTGTCTTGAATCATGTGACAAAATGGTGGTTTCCACAGTTTTTTTTTTTTTACTTCAGTTTTTTGGAAGAAGAATAGTCGTTTTGCTTGTTCTACATAGTACACCCTTTTTCATGATTAATGGTGTTTGTTGATTCATAGGGTTTTTCAAATCATTCTTTTTATGTTCAGATTGAAACGACAGAAGTTCGAAAAAATGCAAGACCATGGGATGATTCCAGTCGAGGAAACAATCATACCAAAGCAAACAAAAAGAAAACCCGCTGCACGAAAGCTTCCAAAGAATCAGACACAAGAAAACAACATGCAGGGTGCTCCTGAACTAATCCGCCCTTCCAAAAGAACCTCCAAAAGCGAATCTCCACAAATCCTCCAACAACAAGAAAAGTCAACTTCTGATTCTTTACCTGATTCTAGTAATGAGTACCGTTCCTTGAGACGCAAGTATTTACTTCTTGAGGAAGAAAGCTTCAATCTGGGAAGAGAAACAAAAGAGATTCAAGATGCAGTTAAATCTTTAGAGGAGGAAAAGCTCTCGTTATTGGATGAACTTGTTGTGTTGGAAGGCCTAGTTGATCCTTCTGAGATGGATCCCCCTCGGCGTTCACCATAACTTCTTTTTATTTATTTTTAATCTGTTAACAGGTTAACAAGTTTAATAGCTAAAGTATGTATGTAAAACTTGCTTGCTTGAATGTTCAACTGTAGGTGCTTGAATTTGCAACTTGAATGTAATATGCTACATTCACAATGTTTTAAATGTAAACAGACATATACCCTTTCCAGAAGAAGTGCAAAAAATATAATAAAGAAAAGCCACAAGACTTATATTTTCTTCTGAAAAATGCCAAGTACTTGGTTCAAGTGTTCCTTTGGCTCCTAATTATACAACTACACCCGGGTTAGAAGGGCAACTAGGATAATGAGATGTATAGTAACATGTGATTTTCTTTTTTTCCATTATAAAAACCAAACAGGTTGAGATGGTGCAGAATCATGAAAGTGACAGTGAAGTTGACTTTTTGACCATAGTGGGTGAAGACTTGTCTGCATGGGTGTACAATGATTATCGACTTGAATCCCGCATAGAGTAGACATCACTGTTCTGTAAGTAGTTCTTTGTCTATACTTTCTAGCATTGGTCAAAGTTCTAGAAACAAGGAAATCTGAGCTGAGGTTGGGTACCAAAATTGCAGGATAATTGAGGCTGGAAGGCATTGAAATTTATAGGTTTTTACAAGGGCTGTTGTCTCTGGTTATTGGGTGAAGTAATTTCCATTATAACCTATTGAGCAATTAAAAGATTTGTACTTTTGTAGTCTGTGGGCTTTGCATCATATACAAGACCAGGATCTAGGACCGTAGCTGCATTATTGTTATTTAATCAGATTTTTTTTTTTGTTCTAATGCTGCTTATGAAGATGGTAATAAACCAATTATTAATTTCTAAACTTTACCTGTTGTCATTATTGCAGATCTGATCACAAAAGGTGACCATGTGGGATGAAATGCTTTGATGAAGGCAACAATCCTAGTTACATGTCAGCCAGTGGTAAGCCATTAAAGTTCCAGAAAGAACATTGAATTTCTTTTTTTCAATTGAGGTTCAATGAAGCTTTGATCAAGGATACAATCCTGGAGCTGCAAGTCTGCAACATCAAGCTATAAAAAGGTAAAATGCTTTAATCACATAATTTTTTTTTTAAACTTTAGGTGGTAAAATGTGTCCCAGAAATGTCAAATAATCTTTTTACCTTCGAAATTTCTGGGGTTAAGGCATTAGGACCTTCAAAAGAGACTGATACTACTCGAGAGGCAGTCTGTGATCCTAATTTGGCATTTGATCGAAGTGAAAATCCTTAATGTTGCATTGCTAATTTTAGGTGGAAATCCACGTTAGTTGCTAAAGTAGCGAAAGTAAATTTGAACACAATTAACAGAATATCTTAGAAGGCACAAAGAGTGTGTTACAATTGTAAGATAGAATCATGTTTCCAACAATGGCAGCCAAGATCCCAACTGGAATTGTCATGTCCTTGTTGGTTTCATCACTTAGTATCATTCCAACTCGACTGCCTGCTTTTATCACCACCTCACGGCTAACCGCATGGAAAGAGCCTATGGAGATGGCACACTGAAGTAGTCTCCTTGAGGAGCATCAGACCCGACAGGTAGTGACATGATATGAAGCCTGTCTCTCACAGCATCAAATGCAGCTAGTATTTCATAACAACCTGAATCCAACACGTTTTGTTTACTGCAATCCTAGTCATTAGCGCACCACTGCCGCCCTTGATAATTCATGTTCTACACGTAACTGCCTCCGGCTTTGGAGGTTGTTTGGCTTCCGTGGATGTTGCCATCTCTTGGAGACCTAAAAGATACTTTCTTCCTTGGATCATCATCATTTTTGTCGTCTTGTGTTTTCCTGTTCACTATCACTCTCCTTTTCCGATACAATAATGGAAATGGAGATATTAACCACCTTCCAGTATGAATGTACAAAGGATTCCATGGTTATTTGATGTGGATTTTAACCACTTTTATACTTAAATAGTCATTATGATGGAGATCTTACAATCAGGCATACCCTGGTATTGCGTTTTTGTTCGGTAACCTTGTGTCTAGTGGTGGACCCAAGAGTTTGTTTTAGTGGGGTAAATTTTTTTCAGCCTTAGACCTCAGTTTTATATTAATATTGACATTAGATTTTCTGGGTCGAATAAATTGTGCCATATCATAACAAAAATAAATTGCTGTTAGAAACAGTGACGAATCCAGAATTTTTCATTGGCGGGACAAAAAATAGTCATTAAAATGGATCAAATGAGACAGCTAAAAATAAGTCAAACGGGTCAGCAAAAACAAATCAAAGAGGTTGGTTAAAACCTAAATTGTGCTAGATTTATGATTTAAAGTTCTCTCTCTCTCTTTTTTTACTATAAATATAGCTTGAAGATTTATGATGGGATGGTGCTTGGAGACAATGCTCGTCGTTGGGGTTGTGTTCGAAAAGGGGATGGATTTTAATTTTTTGTTTTGTTTCTTTTAATTTATTTAAATTTAATTTAATACAATTAAATCATAATCATGGACTATATTTGAAATAAAACAATATTAGACTAGGATAGAACGTGAGACCTATAGAATATTGAAACCCATGAATCTTTGGTAAAGCTGAAGACCATAAGGTTATTGATTACACTAGACTAGTAGACTTTGTTAATACTAGTGGGGTCACTTGTATATATCAATTGAGGTCATTGATATCTCTTTAAGAATTTTCTAGTAAGGTGCTGTTTGTTTTTTAAGAGGTAAAATGTCTGCATTCTGCGAACCACATCTACATACATCTGTAGGAGAAGATGTGGACTAAACCTCTGCAGTCTGTAAGAAGAAGAGTGTTTGTTTTTTAACTTCTGCAGACTGCTAAAATGAACTGAAAATTAAATAAACCGTTTTTTAAACTTATAGATAATTATCATTCAAACCTTTTGATTTTCTTTCTATATATTTTAACCAATTATTTTTTTTAAACAGTTTTCTTTTAAATAAAATTACAAAAATGTTTTATAAAAATTGTTTAAAAAACGTCTTTAAACAATTTAAAACTTTTTTTAAATAAATGTTTAAAAACGTTTTTATAAATAACGGTTTAAAAATGTTTAAAAAAAACTGTTTAAAACCGTTTTTTAGAAATTGTATACAAGAGTTTTTTAAAAGTTGTTTAAAATATTCTTTTTTTTTGAAAATAACTATTAAAAACGTTTTTTAAAAGTAAAACTTTATAAAAAAACGTTTTTTATAAGAAAATTTTATAAAAACGTTATTTTTTAACTTTTTAAAAACGTTTTTTTTAAATTGAAAAAGGCTTTTATAAAAAAAACTGTTTACAAAGGTTTTTTTTAAAAAACAATTTAAAAACGTTTTAAAAAAAAACTGTTTAAAACATTTTTTTTTTACTTTTTAAAAGGCATTTTTAAAAAAAAAAATTGGTTAAAAAGTTTGTTAAAAGCTGTTTAAAATATTAAAAAAGTTTTCCTAGAAAAAACTTTAAAAATACTTTTTAAGAAATGATTTAAAAAAAAACTTTTTTTAATAAAGTACTTTAAAAAATTGTTTAGAAATGTTTAAAAAAACATTTTAAAAACGTTTTTAATGAAAATCCAGTTTAAAGATAATGTTAGAAGATGTTAGAAGTGACTGAGTCACATCTATACCAAGAAGAGCTCGCGCAGACCTTTTTTAATGAAATGTCTTCGGAAAAGCAAACAGTCTGTAGACCTAAATGTCTGCGCGTGGTCTGTGCGGCGCAAACATAAGAGGACAGAAGAACTTTTTTAGAAAAAACAAACACCACCAAAGAGTTAAAAATTGAGTAGGGTCACATAAGCTAGTATGTTGTGCGTAGGTCCATCCCTGCCCATGTTAATGAAGACTAAGAAGCAGAGTTGTATCTCGTTTAAGTGTAGAATCAAAGTACAAAGCTATAACCAAGACCGTTGGTGAGCTTGTTTGGCTTCAAGACCTACTTGCCAAGTTGGGTTTTGAACAAACTAAACCAATGAATGTTATTTGAATGTACACTGTGATAACGAGACATCATTCACCTAACAAATAAATGAGACATCATTCACCTAACAAATAAACGAGACATCATTCACCTAAGGGTGGGGGGTATGATTATTTCAAAAAAAATTGAAACAAACTTTTCAACCAATGAGATGAGAGAGAAAAAAATTGTAGAAAAGTTTGTAGAAATGGAGGGTATGGTTTAAAGTGGTTTGTAGGTAAAATTTGGTTGTTTTGTAAAGTGGGGACCACCATCACACACACAATACTCGACATCAGTCTCTCGGCAACTAAATGCCGAAAACATGCAAAATTCGCCGATGCCGCAAGATTGCCGGAAGAGGGGGAGTGGTTGCCTAATGTTTGCCGAAGGAGGAGGGGGGTTTACCGAACGTTTTGCCGAGATACACCCCCCCCCCCCCCCATCCTAACAAATAATCTAGGGTTCCATGAAAGAACCAAACACAAACACATAGAAGTTGGTTGTCACTTCACTTTATATTTACAACACCTCATGTTAGAAGTGGAAACTAGTTGGCTTAAGTATTCGCTAAAGTGAGGAACAGTAGCTAGGGCGTTGAATCTGTTGGTTATTTATCGTAACACATTATTAGATGTAAATCATCCTGATGTATAATTGTTGATTTCTTGTTAGTAACAGTCGATAGTAATTCAATATTGATATATTCAACTATATGGTTGTTAATTAACTGAATCTGTAACCAAAACTTTTTGTAACCAAACACAACATCTTAGTGTCGGTCGGTCGAATCAAGCAACGAGCCACATGAAGAACGTCGACCAAAGGGTGAGCGAGATCGACGCCAAACCATAAGTCCATAGCATGATCACCGAACACTCACTCTCACCAGCACCAAACAACTGTGTTATCGTACCTGCCATATCAACAAGTTTCACAAATCCATACAAAATTTTGAATCAAAATAAAAACAGTCACTAAACCACCATCCGGAGCCCATACCGATGTTCATCGCCGGTGGAAGCGCAAACTGTAGTAGAAGAACAAAAAGGTAGAGCGGGTCTGGGTGCACTAGTCCGAAATAAAGCGCCCCTTTCACGATCAAAATGCCGAAAAGTGGCAAGAATATGTACCGAACTGCTGCGATTCCTAACACAAGTGGTATTGAGATACCAGACCCTTTGAGACCTGCAAATGATATACTTTAGTAAGATCAGGTACTAACGCGTTAACTGAATTAACGCGTTAGTTAACTGAATGTACGAATGTGGAACCATAGTTGGCTCTACGGTTCTACCTCTCAATAGGTTTCCACCCACAATCAATGTCACCACGGGAACAGCTGCATCCCTGCGAGATTAGTCTCCGTCAGTTCACCATGTTTTTGAAAACGAACAGTTTCGAAAATGTTCAGAAAAGCTTATACCCTACTAAAGACGCAGAGTCTTGGATCACTCGAAGTGGAGCTGTGGTGCCGATTAGCATCCTGCGAAGTGGTGCGATTGTCCCAATCACGAACCCGGCGATCTTTTACAATAAGAAAACATTGTTATGTGCATATATATATATATATATATATATATATATATATATAGATCATCTTGGATTTTAACTTTTAAGTTTTAATGAGTATATGATATGAATAAGATATGGAAACAGGAGTATACCGCTCCGGTTGTTGATGGTGCGAAAATCGCCTTCAAGTTGATGTGGGCTGAAACCTTCCTCCAATGTTGCTTCACTGAATTTAACATCACCTATGCAAACAACAGTTTGACTTTTAAGGTCAACTGCACAAATGGAACTAGAAATGGAATACTCCAAGTTTGGAAAACAAAAACCAACCTGCAATTTTCCGTCAAGTTTATCGGAAGACTTGGACTCGGATGAAGGAAGCAAAGGTTGTTTCAAAACCTCTTGAACGGTTTCTGTTTGGTTGTTAGCAGAATCTTTGGAGAAAACGCGTACTAGGTTGTAAACATATGACCACAAAAATACAGCTCCAATCTGAGGATTTTGTAACAAGCATACTATTATTGACCAAAATGGAGCAAAGAACAAAGTTTTAGTGGAGAGATAGAATACATACTGCCATAGATAGTGAAGCATAAGCCATTCCATACTCGGAGCAAGTATCAGAATCTCCAAAGGGGGTGCCTTTTTCTTTGCATACAGCTGGTACTATGATCAAAAGCATGTTTCCTAGGTTTCCTGTCATAATGCCAATCCAAATATCCGTCATTTAGCTTCTTTTCACGCATATCAGTTGTACGTACAAGAATCGGGTCTCATTCAGAACAGTCTCTCTGTCTGTCTCCTGACAGACACCCTTTCTGTCACCTGACAGACAGAGATAACTGGTCTCTCTGTCTCTTGTAAGACAGATGTAAATTATCTCAGTCTTCACAAACAGAGTCTCTCTGTCTCTTGTAAGACAAATGTAAATTATCTCTGTCTTCACAAACAGAGTCTCTGCCTGTCTCTTTAAACAGACAGAGGCTCTGTCTTTCTAAAGTGACGGACAGATAGGTAAGTTGTCTCTGTCTGTCTCTTTAAACAGACAAAGGCTCTATCTATCTAAAGAGACACACAAATAGTTAAGTGTCTCTGTGTGTCTCTTTAACCAGACACAGGCTCTGTATATCTAAAGAGACAGACAAATAGGTAAGTTGTCTTTGTTTGTCTCTTGTAAGACAGAGCAGTATCTATGTCTCCTTACATGGGACAGAGAGATGATTTACCTCATCTCACACTAAAAATACTTGGTATGTTTGTACTGTAAAATTAAATACCTGCGGAACAGGTACCGAGGATGAGGCCCTTTAGATGATGAGGCGGTTTAGCGATGATCATAAGCACCCATCCAAGAATCGACCCGAGTATGAATGTGAGGAGAATATTAACAGGCATAAACCATCTGCAGTTGCAGTTTTGATCTTTAAAAAATATGATCAAATGAATAAACAACATAAATGAGAACTCACCCAAGAATAACTAACTTACAATGAGATGAGGCTCTCATAAGTGATAGTTTTAGCCAGGTTGCTACCTACAAGTGCTGGATTGAACACGAAGAACACAAGCTGTTCACAAATCACAGATTTTTATATCACAGATTTTTATTATACCCATAATTTTACAAAAATAATAATAATAATAAATAATAAGTTTTAATAATCTAAATTATGACCAATTCAATTCACCGACCAATATACCGGCAATCTGGGTAATAAAACTTTTGGCTTTCATTTTCTTTATTAAAGGTAATCCCAAACTAACGAAAAAGTAACTTCGTTTACCTATAAAGAATTAATTCATTTTTCTTTTATCCCAAACATAATATTTTAAATTGTTATGAAACAACATAAATGAGAGTCATTAATCACATTGCTGGCAAGGATAACTATTAAAATCCAATTTGATTAAAATTCAAACTAATAATTATGTAGGGTTTTTATCAAATTTATATCTCTATTGAAACTAACTAATAACCATCTTGGGTTTTTGTCAAAACATCAAATCAAATTAATATTTGTGAAAACGACCCGTCCCAACCCAACCCATACTAATTTAAGCAACCCGTTTTTTACCCGACCAATAAAATCAATACTTTTGAAAACGACCATTCAGAACTAACTCGAATCAACCGTTTTGAGTTTTGACCCGACCCATTTTGTAAATCTTAGTGACAAGAAAAAGACAGATTATTAGACAGGTAGAATCAAATTGCATCTGATGCTTGTACAGTAGTACAGTTACATTACAAAACAGAATTTGAGCAAAAAGTTGAGATGAATGATAATTAATAATGATCATATAGTTTGATGATGAAGCATGGAAGAGCATGAAAAACTTACTTCATTGACTTGCTTTCTTGTGCTCTGCCCCAAAAGATTAATGGAATCCAAAGCCAAGAATGATCCAACTGCAGTGACTATCAGCACTTTCAAAACTGGCATAGAAGCAGCACAAAACAGATCCACAAATCCCATGATCTCTCAAGAAAATTCTTATTAATTTCAAGAATATATATATATTATTATATATGTATATATATATATGTATTTGTGTGTGTGTAGAAATTAGAAAGAAGTATATAGCGACCAGGGTGGCTGGTTGAAAGAAAAGCCAACAGGTTGATATTAAATAGTGGTAACTCATATCTAACACATACCTACCCCCTTAAACTCGCTTTTTATAATTTTTAAAAAAAAACGTCTTCCTATATTATTAAATCAGATCTATAATCTATAGAGTTTGGCCGGGGAGGTGGCTTTTTTATTAAATTAATTTTCATTATTTTCTTTTTATTATATGAAAAAAAACTATTTTTGAAAAGTTAGAAACCATCTTCAATATAGAAAGGAAACTAACTTTTTGATAAACGAAAAGGTAGGAGGGGTGCAACATGAAAAGGAAGGATGAATTTAATTGGGAATTAACTTTGTATGAACGAGTTGAATGGTATCAGTTGCGAAGCTAGAAATATTTTTTAATAGGGTCGAAAAATTTAAGAGTCTGCTGTCTATCGTTAAGAGACAGTCGTCTCTAGCATAATCGTGGGGTGTGGATGATCACCTCTCTGGAATTGTCCACGTCAAGCGTTTAGATAACTAGTCCACTTACAGTGCATACAATCAATACTACCGAGGATACCCATAAAAACATCTTTATTTTCATGAAACTCGTATAGGATCATAATATCATTCCATGTTAGCTTGCGCATATGTCGTGCACCGTACATTTGACGAATATATTTGCAAAATTTATAAACACATATACGTTCAGTTCTCTCTCCGTTATGCAAAAATTCATCAAAAGCATTGGATGTGATTCCATAAGCTAGTTGTTTTATGACAGCAACACATTTTTGTAAGGGACTCAAACCTCTCATACCTCTAGCATCCCACCTAAGACGAAAATATTTTTTGTGGTTTGACAAATAATTAACAAAACGTAAAAGAGAGATTTATTCATACGGAATCGACAATGAAACTGTCTTTGAACCCTGTGTTGTCGGAGACGTAGTCTCTGACTAGACAATCATGAGCATTTTCCCTTTCTCTTTTAATCACCTTTCGGGGATAATACAGTTTGGAACTTTTCTCCCACTCTTGTGCAGCAACAAACATGGCCTCGACAAAAAACGTTGTTGTGTTGCCGTCATTAGAAAACTATGAGGATGAAGATGAAGAGGATATTTTCTTGAAATGGTATAAAATTGGGTGTGAAATGATTTAAAATGGTGTGAAAATGGTATAGTAGGGGGTGATCTATATTGAATGACATTAATTAAAAAAAATAGAGTAAACCTCTATTTTAGTCTTTGAGGTTTACCACTTTAGTCCATTTTAGTCCAAACGATTCAAAATATCTAATTTGATCCCTCACATTTCGTTTTATAATCAATTTTAGTCCAATTCTTAATTTTCTTTTAAAATAATATCTTAGTTTTACTTTTTTAACCCAACTTAAGGGTATATTACTATATTTGTCCAATTATTAATTTCCTTTTAAAATAATCTCCTAATATATATTTAAAAAGCCCCTTTTGCATTCTATGCTTTTAAGTAAATACTAATTGTGTTTTTTGCAGACAAAGAATGTGGCATCTCTGTGCTTTCATACGTTTTCATCTTTGTACAAAACTAGCTTGTAACCTTTTGGGGATGAGATTTCTAACCTTGACATCTCTGTGGGATAATAAATTCCCCAAATTATTATGGATGATCAACCCAAAATGTATTTCTTAAAAAAAACATCCAGCAAGTATAAAAAAGGCTTGTTAAATATATATTAGGAGATTATTTAAAAAAGAAATTAATAATTGGAAAATTGGATTTTAATAATCCTAACTTTTACCTATTGGCCAACAATAATCCCACCTTTAAAAATCATTTCCACCAGTCCCAACTTTCACTCATATTTTTTCTAATAGACCCGTCGTTAACTTTTTCTAACACCGTTAAATACCTGCTAACGTGGCTAGATACCTGCTGACGTGGCAAGATGATATGTAATAAACTTTTAATTGTTTTTATTTTCTTTTCCACGTGTCAATTCCAAATAAAAAATCCCTGGTTAAATTAAGGAAAATTGGATTTTAATAATCCTAACTTTTACCTATTGGCCAACAGGTATCTAGCCACGTCAGCAGGTATTTAACGGTGTTAGAAAAAGTTAACGACGGGTCCATTAGAAAAAATATGAGTTCAAAGGGGGACTGATGGAAATGATTTTTTTAAAATTGGGATTATTGCTGACCAATAGGTAAAAGTTAGGATTATTAAAAGTTAGGATTATTACAATTATACTCTTAAGTTGGGTCAACAAAGATATTATTTTAAAAGAAAATTAATAATTGCACTAAAATTGATTATAAAACCAAATGTGAGGGATCAAATTGGATATTTTGAAACGTTTGGACTAAAATGGATTATAATGGCAAACCTCAAGGACTAAAATAGAGGTTTACTCAAAAAAATATTAAAGGATCAAAAGAGCAGTTGGGGGTGGGGTGACCCACACCAACGGTCACAAAGGAGAAAGGGTGAGTTTGGTGAGCGGCCATCGTAGTTGGGTTCGAAATTGCGACGCCAGACCACGCGTTCGGGTATGCCCGCAGTAGGCCGTAGACCATGTCAGCCTCGCTGTACTATGCGGTTTAGGTATTATAATCATCCTAAGACAAACTACAACTTTAGGGCCTTTTTTTCTATTAAAAAAAAAAAGAAGAAAAAAGAAAACAGAAATTCGTATTTTCAATTTCGATTTCTACTTGATACTTTGATAGGGTTAAAATTACACTAGAGCTTCCACAATAGACTGGTTTGACCGTTTTACATGCCCTCGTGGCTGTCCCTTTTGAGTGTTTTTGAAACTCTTTTCTTCAATGCTCCAACTCTATTTGGGTTTAGGATTGCAACAAGTAATCAAATACGAGGGCTTTTGGTGGCCTTCTATAAACAGAAAAAAAAATCATGTAAAAAATAACATAAAATGTATTAACAAAACATAAAATTAGAAGTAAATAAAATAATAAAATCATAATTATAAATAAAATATTAATAAAATATGGCAATGTTAAACAATTGCCTTGGACTTTCGATATCAAAGTAGGGCAGCCTTGGACTTACCCCCATTTCCTTGATGGCTTAATATTGAAGAGGTTTATTTATAATATTAAGTTATGACGGATAATTTAACATCTTGGTTCAATGATATAGAAAATGAGCGTTAGAGTTTGGGGCATCTGAGGTTACAAGTTCTATTCTAACTCTAGGGGGTTTTCCCATAATGGTGGTTTTCTGGTAAAATAAATATGGTTTAGCAGATGTATGAACTTTTCTTCAAAGACGTAACAGCCAATCGATTGTTGTCGTTCAAAAAGTTATGACAAATCAAAAAGTTTAAGTGATGCAAGAAAACTTAGCGACTCGCATGGTGCGACTAGGTGATGTGGCAATATAATGGTTCACGGCTACACCACTAAACTCCTACCATATAGAGAAAAATAGTACAAGGGGCAAGATCTCTAGCCCAATTGGCTAGGGGAGGTGCCCAAGACATTATAAATGGGAGGTCTTGGGTTCAAGTCTTACTTGTAACAAAAATAAATAAATGGGGGTTACATGTTGAGCCAGGGGGTTTTCTCACCTATGGTGAGTTTTCTCCTGATGAGGATTGGAGATGATCGGGTAGGTGGGTAATATCAGTGATCCAAATTTGCCGTTCAAGAAAAATATTACAATGAAGATGGTATTAATGATTTTTAGGTGATGGGGTTTTTGAATCTTTGATCACATGTCCTAATTATTGACTATTAATATAACCATGTGGCTTCCTTCACTTACCGGACTATTTATTGTCAATGTCAACCACAAACTAAAACTTTGTTGTAAAGTAAAAATATGATTATTTTGTTAATTTTGTTAAACGGTTAAAAGTCATCACATCTTCACTTTGTATATATAGAATTTAAACTCAACTCTTTTATTGTTATTATCATGAAATTGTCCCCTTGAAAACGATTATTTTGTTAGTTTATTATATACATCATTTACTACTTTAAACTGATTAAAATCCTCACCAATAAAAACTATTGGTTATAATAATGTTTAGTTCACATGTCTATTTTGATGACCCTCAAAAAATATATTTTCAAAATTATGAATCAAAAAACATTTCTATTAAATTATTGCTTTCTGGGCATGAATAAAAATACTTTTATCAAAATGCGTTTACTTTATAATCAATTACGGGGTGTTCGCGCCATATAACGATATACCTAACACAATAAAATAAATACTGATTAAATATATGAACAAATATTTGATGATTTATCATTTAGATTTGATATAGATTCGAAGGTTATATAAAAGCTTATAAAATAGAGTAGATATAAAATCATATAAAATAACAACTATTTAAGAATGTAGTTAAATATGAAATTGATTGTTTAGATAATTAGATTTCTATTTTTTTTTTTTGTTATTTTTGTATTTAAAGATCATTAAGGTACTTAAATTCATAAAGACAATTTTGCTTCTTTTAACTCTTAAAGATTAATGTAAATGTAAGAAGATAATCATGTTCAAATATATATTCAAATTATTATAATATAGTATAATTATTATGGTTAAGCACATGTACACACATGTAGATTCAATTGTTAGTACGTTGCACCAAATCGTGATCTTTGATCTCGTTATTAACCGGTAAATTTCACTAATCTGTTGAAGACCAAACTTGTTCATGTTCAAATTTCTCGGATCTAGATTCCTTTTCTATTATTCGTGTTTGTTATAAAATGTAACAACTGATTGAGCCGTCGGAACTAAGCGATGGAGGATGGAAACAAAATCGTTCAGCGTATTTCAATTAATCACGTCCCAAACCCTAATTTGTTTCAGACGGTTACCACCGGTGCGGATTTTACGTTTACACCAATTGTTAGCTATAATCCGATTAATGTACGGAGGAGTCTGTCTCAAAATGGTGATCAGTTTTTTTTTTAACAGCGATTTCTCAGTCGAACCTGATGCTTAGCCCACCACGATGACTCAGTGTCTCTGAGAGTGTCTCAAGTCTGCGGGTGCGAGCGAGTCAGGACACCACCTCCTTGCCCCAGTTCGGGGGAAACCCGGCCTGCGATCAGCCACCGGTAAAACCCCCTCCCCAAAGATTCGAACCTGGGTCGTTAAAAGCTTCCCAAGCCCAAAGAGCTTTGAGGGTACCAAAGAAACAAATAATGTCATTAGTGACATTTGGGGAAACGTGTGGTATGGTGGATAAGCGAAGGGATGAATGATGAAGGTTATATATTTTGGGTTCTTGAATGGATGATGATAATGGGTACTACATTTTGGATTTTTTTTAATGCATTTGATACTTATTTATGATAATTGAACTGTATATGTGATTTCTGTGTATTTGATACTTAATTTTTGGTTTTTGAATGCCTTGACTCGTTCTGACCTACATTCATTTTGACCATAATTATTCTGACCCGTTTTTAAATTGACTCGTTTTGATCACACTCATTTTGACTTCATATGTTCTGACCCGCAACCCGATCATTTTGCCAGGTCTACTCCTAATCTAAATTTGAACATGCTAAATTGCATTATATTAGATCATTGGTGCATTACAAATTAGTTTATATTTTAGTTCTAGTTGTTGAATGGCACGCGTGTTATTCGACGCGTTATTAAAAGAGATTGAAAATAATTTATCTTGTAAACCAAAAACCCGAATAACTTTGTCATTTATGAAATATATTTTGACCCGTATGAGGGAAATCAAGCTGTTCAAAAGCAATAGTTCTTTTCATCATTTGCCATTCATCCGGCATGATCCAATGAGCGGTCACACACCTAAAGGATTTGGGAGAACCATGAGGAGTGGACCAACAATCGCTAGTTAAGTTCACACGTGTTTCTAATTTTGAAAAACCTTCAATTAAATCATTTTTTGCCATTTTCCAAAGTTTCAAGCAATCACGTCTAAGGGTGGTGCGACTTACGTGGGTGTAGCGGGGTTGAACATGCTTTTGAATGAGCCGAGTCAAGCGGTTGTTGTCGAAATGGTTGAAAGGCAAGCTTTGTTGAATAACGAAACTCGCCATTGCTTGTCTAGTTTGCTCAAGATCGTAGATGAACATTCTTCCTTTATTAGACATCGTTGCTTGACCTTAAACTAGTCGCGCCTTGAGAACTTGACAATGAGGATGCTCGATGTGTAGCTTCAAAGTCGAGTTTGCATCTTTTCCCAATAACTTCCCGCACAACTTGCACCGAGCTTTATTTGGATCCGTCATCATTTTGCACATATCAAAATGTTGCCAAAGTTCCCTCTTTCGATTCGTTGAAACGACTTTAAGAACGATGTTTTCGGGAAGTTCATTACTTCCTTAAGCTTAAGTGGTGTTAGAAATTGAAGAAGCCATTTGAGATTTTAAGAGTTTTGATTGATTTTTTAATGTTTGAGAGATTAGAGAGTAAAGAATTGTGTGTGGATCAATCCCAACACCCACCAACTATTTATAGTAGTTTAGAAGGGTCAAAATACCAAGAAAAAGGAAAGAAAAAAAACGGTCAAAAAATGAGCCCAACGGCTCTTTAACGGCTATATAGCCGTTGCATGCACAGCTCCAGTCTAACCAGTTTCTAATGGGTTTTTTTGTTCGGTTTTTATAACCGGTTGTAATAACCGGTTGCATAACCGGTTGCTCCGTCCGAATACTATACCGATTCCTAACCGACGGGTCAGTTAGAAACCGAACCGGTTTCTATAATAACCGGTTACAACCGTAACCGATTTCGGTTTTTTTTTTCTAACCGGTTGAATAACCGGTTTTTTTTGTGCATGTCTAGTCTAGATTACTATTTCCAGCCACAGTTTTTACCTATTTGTATGATAGTTGCAACACGTGCTTCGACCTAAACTGATTACTCAAAACACATTCTTATTTTCGGTATTATGTTGCAAAAGTTCCAAATAGTGTTATACATAATCAATACGAAATTTTGCTTTTCCATAGTTTTTCACATGCTATGAAATCTTGCTGACATTGACACATTTAACACTAACATCTTTTTAGTTCTTAAAATTAGATCTTATTAACAATCGTCTTAAGATATAGAAAGAAATATACAAATCATATATGGAAACTTCAAATCACGACAACCAACTCAAACACACAAAACCTCCTAGAAATGACAAAGAAACACATTTTCTTATGTTTTCTTTGTTGTATATTTTTGAAACAGAGCTCCAAATGATGAAAAGAAAGATTTGAAAAACTTTTACCAGGAGAAGGCATATATGTAGCAACTAGCAAAACAGTTTCTGCTGCACTAACTGTTTCTAATGGCTTAAAAAATCTTTATAGTATGTGTTTTCATCCGTTATTTTATGTCTGTGTTATGGTCTTTGATTCATACCAATAAACCTTTTGTATTTGATATGTATTTGGAAAGTCAGTTAAATATAGATGCATATAGACGCTTTGTACTTGGGACTATTTAGATATGTTTTATTGTACGTACTTATGTATGTTTTCAGTTTTGAAAAGAGTATTATATATTTCTGAAGGCTCTATTAAATTCTTGACTTACTAATGGTATGGTCTCTCTAACATGAAATTAGATATGGCTTCTCTCTTGGACACAGATGCACACTAGAAATAATTAAAACATCTATCTAAAAAACTTCATAACCAACGAGCAACTTTTGAACATGTAAGACGTTGTTTCTTCTTTTATTACTCGAACATTCACCACCGCAACACGCGGGTCACGTTGCTTGTATGTAAAATTACGACAATACAAACATGTAAAAAAGGTCACTTTCTTGTATCATTTTATTAAAAATATAAATTATCAATACAATGCATCACTCAAATAGTATAAGTTTAGAACAATAGGTGAATTTTACGAGTATATATTATGGATGTTATACCGTTAAACAATTAGAAATTGCTTTTTAAACCTTGGATCATATTTCCAAATATGGTTTTTTACTCTTTTGTCTTTTTCCACTCATGATAGCAAGGTGTATACCTCATGAAGAGCAAGGTGTGGTCTATGTGGCACCCTGGAACACCGCCCCGCCTTTACGTGGTGGGGTGACGTGGAAATAACCACAATGTGGTTTGTGTTGTATGGTAGGTGTTCCTCTAATCAAATCATGACACCTGATTTTTTTTAACTAATAAAAAATAACCCAACTCTACATAACACAACTAACAGTCTAACACCACCTACCCATCCCACTAAAACCACACAGGTTAGCCTAGTCACTGCCTACATGGCAAAACCACACAGTCCACGTCACATAGTACACGCCACATAGTACACGCCACACATGTATACCTCATACCCTGAATCACAAACTCTTCTCCATAAAAAGGCTAAAAAGTGGTTCATATAGCTTCTATTTATTTTTGAATGGCTTATTTTTTTTTAAAAAAAATTGTCACAAACGAGATTTGAACTCTTACCACAAGGAAATGCTAATTCTTATCCAACATCATGATATCGCCAGGCCAAAAGCCCTTTAGTTCATGTAGCTTCTAATTAGTAGTTCTAATATTGTTTTTTTGTAACTATTTTCTCATTAATGTTAACATTGACCAAATGACTAAAGCAATGTACAACTAGTGGTCACAAAGTACACAACTACTATGGAATCATTGGGAATCATTGTTCTGAGAAAATGATATACAACTGCCCTATGCATAGATATAATCAATACATAAAATCTACATTTGCAATTTTGCAAGGGCAGTTCATGAACACTTAAAACCTCCTATGCAATAAAGAACAGGTACAAAAAATTAACAAAAAAGAAAGAGCAAGTTCAAAATCAGGAGAAGAACAATCCATGGCGAAATTATAACTTACAAGTGATGGTAAGACTCATTTAGGAAGACTGGACCATCAACGTTAGATCTAACTCTTCATCTGAATCGATCACTTCTTCGAAGTTATAGTAGGGGTTCACCTGTGTATGTAACAGAATCAAAGTTTGATCTTGATATTTAACCCATCTGTGTATAAAAATAAAAGAACATACCTTGGGTCTAGGAATGGTGGCTTCAAAACTACGAAAGATGGGAGTATCAAAATTAGGGGATTTCAGGACAATGTATGCTCCTTTATTTTTGTATCGCTCCTCTGTTGCCTGACAATTGAAAATAGATGATGTTGATTACTAAAACATGCTTGGGTACAAGTTTCTGATTGATTCAAAGGATATTGTAATAAATAATGTGGATTATGACAAGTAATATTAATACGGCTAACTCATTAGAAGTGCTAAATGAGCAAAAACCGGATAATTAAACAACCAAATTAGCCCACTTCAAAAAGGTATACATAGATGGCTGGGACACTACTTAATATAATTACCAGGACAGGTTACCTAACTTAGTACATTGCTATTATTATTATTCAATTGTAACTGAGCAAAGCACCATTAGATTACTACTTCTTTCTGTTTAGCATGAGTTTGGTAACCGAGCAATAATTGCATTACATATATTTAATGCTCTTAGGAGAAACTGGAACTACAGCCACCTGATCAAAACAATCACCTCTTAATCCTAACAATCCAAAGACTAGGCCTCAGTTATCATAGGTAATCAAAGTTGAGTCCTTATCCTTATATTAAAAGAGTTGAAACATCAAGTAATAGAGATGACATATATCGGAGACCGGATGAAATGAAGTGGGAAACACCAGTAAACATATACTGTAGGCCCAACTAGTGCACATATTAAAAAAGGAAAGGATTTAGCATGATAGTTTACTTAAGGCAACCAAACATATTTATAGCATAATAATGAACATAACTTGCAGGTTTGCAGCATTGAGTAGAAAAACTAAGATCAGCAGCTGAAAGATACCTGAAACTGTGGATAGTCAGGAGCACTGAAGACTGTAATCAGTTTCCCAGATGGTACTACATGATCTATGGTGTATCCTTCATCCATTCCTCCAAGACCAGGCCGTTTTTCCCTTGCATCAGGACCTTCATGAGACCTAATAATTAACTGCGATAATCATAATAACTATGACCATCATTATAGAAGTACCTAAACAGGGTTTTTTTTTTTTAAAAAAAAAAAAACTAATGGCATGTAAGTGAAGAAAATATGCATATAATCACCTTGAGACTGAATTTCTTTAGGAAGTCTTCAGTGTAATCTGGACCCCACAAAAGACCAATACCTCTTTCTTTGTTTGGAGAAAGGCCGGGTTTCATAGACGGGTCAGACCACAAAACATCTCCAGGAATCAAATTTGGGCCTTCCCATGGAGGGTTAAGTACAGTTCGTCTAGCTTTAGATAATTCCTCCAAAGAACCAAGAGATAAAGGAACCGACTCTGAGCTCACTATAACTTTACGGTTCTTTTTTCCTTTAGCCCGTTTTGATGGTGTAGCTGGTATATTACGAAAAACCCCTCCATGTGCTGTATAAACACACCCTGCTATAATTGAAGCAAGAGGAAGTCCTTCGAAACATCCCAAACACTTACGATAAACATGTTTTCCTTTACTATTGTCTCCATATTTAGCCAAGACTTCCCTTTCAAATCCATATACAGAGGTACAATATTTGGATTCGTGATTCCCACGAAGTAGGAAAACTCTTTCTGGCAACAAGACCTAGAAAACATGTCATATCAGTACGAGCAACTCAGCCTTGCCTGGCGATCGAAATAAAAAAAGAACATGGTTTCTCAACACATAAAAGGGTCCAACAGCCATCTTTTTTCTCATCCCCTGCCCTTTTAATCATATAAAATTAACATTGAATATGGACGTATAACGGTATCACTAATAACACCATGTTTAAATGTTTTAGAAACATGTGCTCTAAAAGGAAACATGTTACTAACTATAGCTTCATTAGACCAACTAACCAAGTCACACAAGAGACTTGCATTGAATAAAACTAAGTTGTTTTTCATATTGTTAGATATGATCTGAATCCAAGTTACTCACTATATATCAGTTTAGTTCTTGTCTCTCTTATTTGTTTCTGAATTGAGAGAATTTCTGCAGATCTGAATCTGTTAATAGCTTATAAATTATAATAATGACAACACATATTACCCAGAGTTGAACAAAAGCGAAAAAAACAACATAATTTAAACACTTCCTACTAAAACCAAAATGAAATCAACCATAAACAGATAGAAATCCAGCACTAAATCTTCACTAAATCATTCATGTAAATCAAAAGAGTCTTTATCTATTACTGATTTCATAAAATTGAGATCCAATAGAGAGAGAATTACTTACTTTCCAAGCTAGTAGTAGAAGAAATGTCTCAAGGCCCCAAGCTCCTCTATCAACATAATCACCATTAAACACAAAAAACCTATTTTCAGATGGAAGCCCCGTCTCATTCAACAGAAACAACACATCATGCAGCTGCCCATGCACATCTCCTACAACCACCACACTCGATCCCACCCCACCCTCCTTCTCAGGCTCAATCGAAACACAATTAGGCTCTTTATGCAAAATCTTCGAGGCGGTGAGGACGATGGCATCGAACACTTCCACCGGCAGCACCGTCGGGAATTCCGCCGGCCGGAGGTTCCTGGATGACCAATCGAACGTGGACATGAGGTTTGTGACCCAATCTAGGGTTAGGATTCCGCCATCTGGCCACGTGATAGGGATCTGAGGCCGGTTCGGAGAGAGATTAGGGGAGGGGGTTTTGGTTCCGTCTGATAAGGAAGGGGATGCGGCGGAGGCGAGGGAGGAGGAGGTTGACGACGGTGGTTCGCCGGCGGAGACATCGGTTTCGGCGGATTCCGGTGGAGGGAGGGGTGTGGATTCAGTGGAATCCGGCTGTGAAAACATTCGATTGATTGGGGTTTTATGTTAAGAAAGGAAATTGTGAAAAGTAAGTAAATAGAGATTGTTGTTTTGTGAGAAAGAAAGAAAGAAAGAAATACAGAGAGGCGTATGGTGTGGTGTGTCAGAGCCTCGTCAACTTTGAGATTTATTTTAGGAAAGTTGCTTCATGAACAAATTAAAAATATAAAATAAAAAAATAGAAAATCATGCCATATGGACAGCTATACACAAGGAGAAACCCAGTGAGTTTACTAAAGAAATCCAATTTCTATGATCGTTTTGTTTAAAACGGTCGTTTCAGGCAAAACGATGTGACGTGTCACGACGACGACAACCTTAAAATTCAAGGGCCCCCTTTTCCACAAATCGTATTGAGGTCGTTTTGGGGTCGTTTCACATGAAACGGCCGTGGAAAATATGTGAATATATCAATTTGGTGAGTGGATATATCTACAGCCGTTTAAAAATTATGAAACGTTTAATAAACTATTGGTTTAACTACTAAGACTTGTTTCGGTGGTATCTCCTTGCCTTTTTGAGCTCTAGCCACTATGTGACCTAGTTTTTAATTTAAAGGAAGGCAGTTTTAACCCATGTGGTCTTAGATTGAGGTTTCTGCCAACAGAAAGCTTCAGGAGGGGATGTCTTGGTTCTCACGGAGATCCAAGTAATCGACCTTAGACATAGCCCCACAAGAATAGGTTTACATGTGAGACCAGGATCGCATAATCCATACAGTTTCAAAAAAAAAAGCTTATTGGTTTGATTTTGCGATCGGTCACTTTTGGTCAGTCGGACGGTTAAACTTTTCGTGGTTCCAAAAATCCAAGTGATTTTTCCTTTTTAGACCGGATTCATCTAAACGTGTATATGCCTTGTGGTTTATAGTTATCAATTGAATCCTAATGATTTGCTTGACAAACAAATTCAACTAATGTTCATAAAATATAGTGTGACATGGTATTTTATTTGACCGAAGATACAACTTAATACGTTGCATAAAATACATCTATCGTAACAATTTAAAGTTTGGCAAGGATCATAGAGTCGCCTCAAATCATGTGTCATGTGTTAGAGACGACATAGCTTCAAATTATCCAAGTGGGCAAGTAGCCCAAACGGTTTGTTAAAGAACGGTTTTATTTCAAAAGTTCTAATTTTACATTTTTAGTCTGTTAGTTTCATTTTTTATTTCAATTAAAGTTAGGTATCTACCACCCTTATTTTTTTCAACAAAATACGTATCAAAAGACAAATATATCCTTAATTAATAAAACAGTATATATAT